>NTHP01000585.1:260968-322060 GCA_003416845.1 Oplegnathus fasciatus
TAGCACAGAGGGGTGAAGGCTATGATGCGTGGATTTGCCAGTATGGAGCCAAAAGACAATCAATAATTACATGAACCCATTTATACTGTACATGTTTTAACTGAACAAACATTTGTGTAAAACTCTTGTTAAGTTTTCTCTCTAGCTATTCTTTGTCTGGTGTCTGCTTGTGACAGTCTGTGATGTTGTTTATCTTACTGTCAGACACCTGCTGTGACCATACATATCCTTACCTTCAAGTAAAATTGACTTAACTTTTAATATTTAATTGTCAACACTGTGTCTATACTTGAGATGGGATGATAGAACATTTAACAGTTACACCCATTTATACATTTATTTGGATGTAAAAACTCAGTGTTGTTTCTTTTTTGTGTAAAATTCTACTTCAGATCCGTGACACCTATTTTTTCTCTTTATGCAGCTGTTCTCTGTCTGGTGTCTGCTTGTGACAGTATGTGATGTTGTCTATTTTACTGACAGACAGCTGCTGTGACCGTTCCACCAAAGTCCAAAGTTATGAGAAAGGGTCAGTGTCCTTCAGTTGTCTGTATGAGTCAAAGTACCGCAACAACCTGAAGTACATCTGCAGAGGAAACCAGCCCTCCACATGTCTGCAGCAGGCAGTAATCATCTCCGACAACAGACGAAACGGACAGTTCAGACTTACTGATGACAAGGTGTCGAGGAAATTCACAGTGACCATCACCGGTCTGACCCAAAAGGATTCTGGGTCGTACCTTTGTGGTGTCCATAGAAACAGCGGCCTGGATGTTTTCTCTGCTGTTGAGCTGGAAGTCAAAGGTGAGAGGTCATAGTTCTACCTTGTCATATTGCACTGTTGTGTTTTTACTTAAGAAACCATAACCGCTCACAAATGTAAATGAGTCTGTCATCTGTAAAACGGGATTAAAGTACAGTTGATATCAGTGCTCATGTTTTCTGGAAAGCTGCACATTGTAAAACTGACACTTTTTATGTTTGTTTTGTTGTTGTTGATAGTTGGAAATACATAAATCATTTTAGTTAGTTGACAATATGGATAAAAATGAGCTGATTCAATGTCTTAAGAATCTTGTTCTCTGACAGTTTTTCCACAGCGGACCGATGTTGTGACCCCTCCCCTCACTGTGGAACCTGTTACTTCAACAACAACACAAATCTCTGAGAAACCCATTGAAGGTACATTTGTGTGTGTGTTTGTGTGTGAGTGCAGAAACAACAAGGTTATGCACATTGTGTTTTATTCACGAAATATTAATATGCACAGATTTGATCTTTAACGAAGCTGCAGTACTACGGAGGCAAACGGGATACGTTCACATGGCTGGTTCTTTTATACTTGTCTGTATAACAAGTTTACACTTGTTTTCATCTCCATTTCATACCCACCTCCCGTCATGAGTTGAATCAATCAATCAACTTGTGTGACGTGCGCACAACATGTTTTTGAGATTTGAACAGTGTGCATGTTGGCTCCCCTGCCTATAGTTACCCATAACACCCTTCTCTGGATAGATTTGCAGAGATGTTTACGTGTATCTTCAGAGAAACAGAATTCCAGCTTGAAACGCAAACCGTTACGTGGCCTGCGTAGAAAGCTGTGAGGCAGTGCTGTGAGCTAAATGATAATGAAAGCATGCTAACACAATGACAGTGCTAACATACTGTTTTTGATGTTTACTATGTTCACCAGCTTAGTTTAGCATGTTAGCATACTAACACTTGCTAATTAGCACCAAACACAAAGTACAGCTGAGGCTGATGAGAACGTCATTAGTGTTGCAGGTATTTGGACATAAACCAAAGTATCGGACAAATTGAAAATTTCACCGGATGACGGCGCTAGATGAAAAGTTAAGGGATCACCAAAGTTATTGCCACTCTTCCTGAAGGGAACATCAATGTCCACCAAATTTCATGGCCAAATCCATGATCCATCCAGTAGTTGTTGGACCATATATATGAACCTCATGGTGGCGTTAGAGAAACCAACTGATGGTGCCTGAGGAAGAGTCAAGAGGTCGCCAAAGTCATCAGGAGTCATCATCTGGGGACCATGAACATCTGTACAAAATTTCAGGCAATCCATTAAAATCTTTTAAAAATATTTCACTCTGGAACAAAATGATGGACCAACTGACAGAGAGGCCGACATCCCATCCCTAGAGCTATGCTGCTAGCATGGCTAAAAATATCTCATGGTGTAATACCACAGTCCTGATATTTGGTGCTGCATTTGCTCTTGTGTGCTTGCGTAGGAAGAAAACCTATATGTTTGTTTTTCAGGAATGGTTTATTCTGTATTTCATTTTTCCCCCAGATGCAGCACCCAACAACTCTGTGGTTTTCATTGTCCCTGCAATTCTGGCTGTACTACTCATAGTGACATTTGTTCTTGTTCTAGTTTATAAAAGCAAATGTTGTGAAGTGCAAGGTTAGTTTTTACACATAACATACACAAATGTACCCAAATATATATAGATAGACACTACATATATATATGTGTGTGTGTGTGTGTGTGTACTCATCACCAGTCTGTTGTGTTGTAAACATGTATTGTTGCAGGAGCTGCAGCCAGCACAAACAGAAACATGTGGATGACTGCTGAGGAAGGAGAAGTGTTAAGTTTGGCCCAGGTAAGTGAACAAAACTTAAAATCTAAAGCCCCGTTAATGGCTCGAAGAGGCTGTTCATTACACTCCACGTTGCAAATGTGTAGAGCTGAACAAACAAAATACTGATGATCTTGCTATTGTTGAGGGCTTAATGTTTGTCATGTTTGTCAGAGTGTTCAATGTTGAAGGGGTCGATCTTTATGGCACCATAAACGTCATGGCAATCTGTCCATTACAGTATATTTGTGAAATGTTTTGTCTGACGGCAGCACTACACACAAGGGCAGGTCGCCAGAAACATTAATATTTATTCGCTTGAGACCGTAAACATCCACAGCATACAGTACACTTTGACAGATGTGGGAGGTAACTGAAGCCTCTGATGTACTGTATCATCTATGCAACTGCACCTATTTATGTATTCATTCATTTATCTATATTTTGTTTTCTTCCTTCAGTTGAGTAAAAATCAACGAGTCACACAAGGTTCAAAGCGGCGTTGCTTCAAGCAGCACCATGATGGTAAAATAGACCAACAAGAGTCTGTGTACCACTGCCTCTCTGAGACGCAGGACATCTACAATAAATAATAATAATAATCAGATACCAGTTATAACAAAGCCAATAATTATTTCACAGTTTGCATAAACTTCCCCAAATTATGATCCTCAGAATAACCTCTTCGTATTGTGTCAATTAACAACCAAGCGTGATCCTACAGTACTTTGTTACTGTATTCATTAAAAACAGGCTGGACTTCTTTTATACTGTAAAGACTTTCTTTGTGATTTTCCATAAGATACATTTTCTGCATAAACACATACTCATTGCTTTTATTCTGTTTTTAAAGAAAGAAAAAAAGTCTTAAAGCTGGCAATAAATGATAAATAAACCAGAAATCAACACTTTACAAGATTTACAATTGTACATAACATTATGTAAAACTATATAGCATCTCCTAATCCATAAGCAAATACCAACCAACTTTATTAATGTTAAGTATTATACATATATTTCTAATTGGAATCTAATCTCATTAATCTAATAACATTTACATTTAAAATGCTTCCAGTGCATTAATATGCACTAATACTGCACATTTATACACATTCGTAAATCTGTGTGTGTGTGTGTGTGTGTGTGTGTGTGTGTGTGTGTGTGTGTGTGTGGTTAATGTGAGGTTTGTCAGTGTTTTACTGGGTAGACGTTTTTCTTTTTTGATCAGTTTTCTTTTGGTATTGTTGCATTTTCTTGTACTTCAATTATTGTACTGTTCATCTGTTCATCTGCTGTCTGCATTGTAATATAAAGTAATTGAGTGTGCTTGTATTAAAATGTGCCATATAAATAAAATTGCCTTGTCTTGTGTTTCTTACAGAGTATAGTGATCATTGAAGCAACACAACTGCACTCATTTCTGCATTACATAGCGGGTTGTATGCAGATAGAAGTTATAGCAAACAACAGGTATTTGAGTTACAGATGCCTTTTTTGCAATGACAAGTCAAAATGTCTGCCATGAAAATACCAGGTGCAACAAAACCAACAGAAGAGCGAGGGAGATGTCAGTCAAGTGCAGTTTGTACACACCCACGCAGTCCTGAGAAGAGGTCTAACTGGGCAACATAAGTAAAAACCACTGTGTGGGTGGACTTTTGGTGTGCAGGAGCTTTGTAATAACATCTTCAACATTATCAAATAGAAAAGATGTAAAANAAAAAAAAATTGGTTAAACAGTAGGAAAGAAAAATGACTTAAATTAGTCAGGCATATACTGTAAATGTAACTAAAAATCTGAATTGTTCTGTGCATACTAAACGTACCAAAACTTAATTAAAAAGGAAATGCGAATTAACTTTCATTACAAAAAGATTAAGTATCAAAGTAAAGAGTGAAGATTTAAAAAAACAATGTCTCAAACCAGCTTTAAACAGATGCATTTTCAGAAGAGACCCCTGAGTTGACAAGATGTCTGGATTTTGTAGCTACTGGAGCCAAAACCTGCATATGTGACTCTGAACTCTCCATCTCCATTTCTTAGAAGACACCCCCTTGCTTTATCTCCTAGTAGATCTTCTAGTATATACATACAGGATATCGCCCCTACTGCCAAATATGGACATGTTTCTCTTCCTTGCAACTGTTTGCAGCTGCTTCACATTGCACTTGCAAAATACACATTCATTAAATTCATACATCAGCTTTTCAGTTCAAAAAGAGCTTCATGTGAATGTGGTTAACACGTGTTAGACCAGATCGGTCACTTTTATACTGCCTTTTGTGACCTCTGGGACACTTCCCCCTCCTTTCACACAGTTTTTCTGCTGATGCAGATCATGGTCACAGGTCACAGGCTCATATTCTAATGGGTCCAGATCATATCACAATACAACACATGTCAAAGTGAAATATGGAAGTTGTGAAGCAGAGACCCCTGCTGAAGTTCTGTAGTGAAGAAATGTGTAAAAAGCATATTTGAAGTTGCGATATTTTGTAAATTCTAAGCTGACTGAGGAATCTGATTTGCTCTCTCTCTCTTCTCTCTCATCTACACACTCTGTGTTTTATCTCCTCAGCTGAATCAATTTTCAGAATTTTCACCAGTTTCTCATTTCTATCATCATTGATTTTAGTTTAACCATGATGACCATGATCTTTCCTTAATCTAGTTTTTGCCTCTAAACCTACAGTATGAATATTTGGTACCAGTCTAGTAAAAAAAACAAAAAAACACTGCATGCATGGGAGTGAGGACAAATGTAACTTTAATAACCTTAAAGGGTATGTTCACAATCTTTCAAATCCGTCTTAAAACAATAGTCAGGTGTCCGTATGAACGTTGAAAGAGTTTTCTCTGGCTGTAATCATTCCTCCTGTTCATACTGGCCTTTAAAAGATCCCTTCCTAATGTGCTTTCAATGTAACTGATGGGGGACAAAATCCACTGTCCTTGATTTGTGCAAAAATGCATTCAAAAGTTTACCTGAAGCTTATATGTGGCTTCAGCAGTCCAAGTTAATCATATCAAGTGGATATCTTCCAATGTTACAGTCTTTTTAGTGTAAAATTCCCTCTTTGTATTTCCATGTTTCCCTGTCTGAGCTGCAGTGGAAGGAGTGTAACATGTTCATATTTGTATCTGAAAGTCAGAAACATTACAACAGGATGTGATCCCACGTGGAACTATTAGAAGTTACATGAGTATCGTACTGTAGTTTGGTGGCCCCATGAAGGAGATGATGGGGAGTGTTGAAGGAAATTGTGTTATTTACACATAACCATAAGCTAAGATGTGTTTGTTTTAATCAAAGCAACCATATCATTTGCATGATCTCGAGGTGTGTTTATTTAATCAAAGAAAGCATTGAGTTATGATCAGAAAGCAACATTGTGAAATGGTGGGAACCAAGGCCATTTTGCTGTGCAGAGCCTTGGAAGTTTGCTGATTAGCACTTTTTATAGAGAGAGACAGTGAAGGTCTTTTTCTCAGGAGCAGCATCTATGTGTCCGGATCCTCCTGTCCCGCAGGAGTCTAGGATAAAGTTCAGCCAGACAGGTATGTCACTTAGCGACAGCAAGAAAGTTTCTTTGTGTAATAACGCCTTCAAGAGGCTAACGTGTAATGGCATACGATCCCGTCTTTAAATCATAACCAATCAGAGACTCTCAGTGACATCCGTGTTTTGATTACGAACCAATCAGGAATATCCCAACCCATCAGGAGGAGCGTAACATGAGAGGTTTAAAAACTGATCCCGGGCAAAATGTCGTTGTCTTGCATTCTGAATCCAAACCCTTTGTACTCCAGACTTGTATTGTACTTTCTGCAATCCGAAGAATAAACTACTTTGTATTAAATGAAGTAGAGAGTTTCGTTCTTCTGTATCTTTGTGTTTGGTTCCTACAAATCTATTAGTGGTTATTTATTGAAAGTTACTGAGGCTGAACAAGAAGAAGGAAATCAACCACAACAGGGGCCCAAAAAGGGTCAGACGCTGCTGTGGAAACTGTGAAAATTTCAGGTTAATAAAGTTGTTGATCTAAATTTAGAGATTTCCATATTGGCATGGTGTGTTAACACATATTATGAGGTGCAAAATTCTCAAAAACACTCTGCTGCTTGTGTGTTCACAGTATATTATTTTTTGTATATGTATTTTTTCAAACCACATCAGCTGTAATTTCTGTTTCTTTGCAGTAACATGAAGATGTGGAGCCTTCAAAACATGCTGTTCATCCTCTGCAGTAAGTTCTTTAGAGTAAACAAACAAATTCATCTTTTTATCCAAATATGTACAATTATTTACTTATTATGAGCACCGTCATTACACAGCTTTAAAACATCTAGCTTTATAGCCTACACATGATTAGATTGCCATAAATTTCACCACAGATATGCTCTTTTACATGTATATATCTGTGCAGTGACTAATTGATTAGAGATTCTTTAAATCAAACTGAAAAAAGTCAAAATTATAATCTACGAACACCTGTTTTTTTCATTTCATGTTGTTTTCTCTTCGCAGTTCCTCTGAGTTGTGGCACTGGTGCAGCAGATGTGATCCATGCAGCTGGATATGAAGGGAGAGAAGTTAAAGTTTCCTGCCCTATGAAGAGGGATCTGAGTCTCATGAGAAATACCTGTGCAGGAATGACTGTGGCCACGATGATGATGTTCTCATCAAGACTACAGGAGCGAAGAAGAACAAATTCTCCATCCATGATGACAAACAGAAACACATTTTCACAGTGACCATCTCTGATCTTCAATCTATGGATGCTGGGAAATACTGGTGCATTGTGACTAGAGTTGTAAAGCATCTCTACATTGCTGAAGTAAAACTGGAGGTAAGTAAGTAAGTAAATAAATTACAACATACTGTAAATAGCGTATTGATAATTAAGTGTATAAAGCGTGTGTACTTCTACTTCTGTACTCCTACCTACAGTAAATAGTGTCAAGGAAAGATAATCATTCTCATGCGATATTATGTGATGGTGCATGGCTTAAAATAAGTTCATATGTTTCGCACATTTGAATCACGTTTTCCAACAATGTGAATACCTAACGTATTCAGTGTGATGCTCTGCAGTGTATGTCACCTCCAGTGACACTTCAGAGCGCAACGTCAGTTTTTTCACAATTATGACCTCCATATCTCTTAATAACGTTCAGCATTATGATGAGATATCTCCTAATGACAATGAAAAAATGTCATATTATGAGACTCATATCTCATAATCAAATCTGGTAATGTCTTTTTCTTGTAATTATGACACACGGCTCTAATAATCATAATAAATTGAAAAGACAGAACCATAATGACACTACCTGATTTAATTTGCTTTTATTTCCTCCTTGTGTCGAGGCTTCGGGACATATTGGTCCAGATGACATTGTCTTATATGTCAATGTCTGCAGGGTAAATATGAAGCTACAGCCAGCAGCCGGTTAGCTTAGCTTAGCATAAAGAGTGGAAACAGGGAGAAACAGCTAGCCTGCCTCTGTCTAATGCTCACAAAATGACACGTTATATAACGTTTGTTTAATCCATACAAAAACTAGAGTCTCCACTCAACAACCTCATGGTGACAACTCCCAAGTGGTTTCCGTAGCAACATAATTTCAATGACACAGCATTAGCTACAGTTTGCTGACTTATTACCAGTGGTGGTATATTATTAATCAATTCAGATACTTCACTTCTGATGAACTATTGTGTGTATATAACGTCTCTAATAAAAGACAAAACTCAAGCTCACCTTTATTCCACTCAAGCTAAAACTCTGTGTGCCCCTTCTTCACTGACTGGACTACAACAACCTATAACCTCGGTTCCTGCGGCTACATTGGTAAGAGATGCTAAGTCTTTTTGTTTTCAGATGCAGCACCCTCTAGTGGTTTGCTTCTTGCTCACCTGCAATTCTGGCTGTCCTGCTAAGTTTGACATTTGCCCTTATCATGGTTTATAAATATTACAAACTGCAAAGTGTGTTTTACACACAAGATTCTCTAACACACACACACACACAAACACATAACGCTATGATTCAGTCCTTTCTGTTGTCTTATTGCAGGAGCTGGAGTCAACATGAACAGAAACATGTGGAAGAAGGCTGAAGCAGAAGAAATGATGAGTGTTGTTGATATAAGAAAACTTCTACAGAAACACAAGTGGACTTGAGCTGCAATGTTCATTACAGTCCATGACAGTCTGCTCGTTATATTTTGATACATATTTGTGCAAGTGAAAGTTTTTTACCCGATAGTGACACTAGAGGAGCGTATGAGAGGTCACCAAAAACATTCAGATTCATTCTCCTGCGGACATGAATATGCATCACAAATTTCATTTGAGCTACAGAGTCTTGTCAATATACTGTATGTTCATCAAGGTGGACAGATGGACCAATAGTCTATTTTGCTAAAGGAGCAAAAATCCAAAAATCATATTTTACATTTTTTCACATAAAATGATTTTTCGTGTGTGAAAGATCACTGCAGCCTCTGATGTACTAATGTGTATTTCGTTTGTTTATTTATCGGCCTTTCGTTCTTTTCTTTTAGATTTATGAATTTCAAGAAGATGAAGTGTACTCAAACCTGGACTCCTACAAACAGCAGAGCATCTTGCAGCATAACAATAATAACGCAGGTGAGTTTGTGCACCAAACACTCACTTTGACAGAGGTCTACCCAATTTGTGATTAGTTACAACAAAGCCAATAACAACTGAACAGTGTTCCTGACTGTGATCAAACTTTACATTCTGGGTCACATTTGTCCACACACCATTGTCGGTAAAATATCTGCGTTTTAGAAAAGGCCTGTCTGTACAGCTGACCAACTCATATCCATGCACAACCATGGTAAATATGTTGCCTTTAGAACAATTACTAATTGCTTGTAGTGGCTGTTTAAAAATGTACGCAACAATTCTGATCAGCTAAACTCTTTGTTTTAGCTTCATAACCAAAATGTACTGTACCTTTTGCAAAATGAACAAATAAAGAAAGCCAGCACTTTCACTAGAGTAAGCACTGAAGCAACAATTCTTTCTATGAATGTTACTGTAGAATACATATGTGGCTATCTTGTGTAATATCTATTGTGAATGTGAGGGAGAAATTAACCAGATCAAACAAGAATATTTGGGGGATTTTTCAATTTTCTTTAATCCACAGAGGAAATTCTATATGCACATACATGCACAGAAATATCTGGTTTTATATCCCCTACTACCAAATATGGACATATTCCTCTTCTTGCAACTGTTTACAGCTGCTTCATATACTGTACAGCAGACTTGCATATTAGATAAATTCACTCTAGTGAATACTGAAAACATCACTCTTAGGTTCTCACCTATCCAAAATCAGCTCTGCAGTATCTGCTACTGTATTTCACTGCATATGTCTCTACAGTTCAACCATGAATTTGCATATTCTCATGTTGCTGCCACAGTGGCCACAATGCAGTTCAACACAGACACCTTACAGTGGATTATTTTCCAATAAGAAAATAATGAAGAGGACAGAAACAGCCCCAAACACACATGCTGCTGGGCACAAGCTGGGCTGGAGGTGAAAAGGTTTAGAGGACGTGTTCTTTTCAGGTCTAATATGAGTTTGAGTGGACCCCAGAGGTTTTTATTATTAATGATACCATTGTTATATATTCTGTTGTGTGTGTTTGCTTAACGACTGAAATGGTCATTCAGTCTCCATCATTTGATAATTAGTCACCTGAGCCAGAGCTGCAGCTGGAGCTGCTCCTGCCAACATGTGTAACCAGGCAACACCAAACAAACACAGCTTGGTCTGTTTCAGGACTGTTGAAACTGTTCACCACTGATGCTACTGTTTATTTAGGCCTAAATCTGCTTCAATCGGTTTCAGTTTAAGGCTTTCTGCACTGTCAGAAAATGAGCTCTGAGGTTTTAGTGTCAAGGCCGCACTATGACAGCAGAGCTGTGGCTCAGGGGGTCCCGGAGAAAGAGCCTCTCGTGGAGCCGGAGGTCCCGCAGCCGTCCTCAGGCTCCGCCACAGCGGGGTACCGCTCCGCTAAATACACCCCGGGTGAGTGGTTCTCCAACTACCACACCATCCTTCAACAGGCAGGCACCGACCGCCACGAAGCCCGGAGCATCCAGCGAGAGTCCAAAAGTCTGTACCAGGACACAGAGGCAGCCACTTTGAAGACCCAGGCCGAGGGGACACGTCTTCTGGGGGAGAGACTACAAGAGATCCACTACTGGAGGTCCGAGCTGCAGCGGCACATCGACCAGCTGCTGGCCGACACGGAGTCACTGCTGGCGCTGAAGAACAGGCTGGAGAAGGCGCTGGACGCCACCGAGACTCCGTACGCCATCGCCACCGATAATCTGAACTGCAGGACAAGAAGACTGGGACCAGACCTGGTCAGAGACACCGTGGAGGAGGAGCTGATGAAGGTGACCACTGGCTCTATGATAAAGTTAAAGAGCTTCATAGTCAGGATCACTGTCTGTGCAGGACAGAACAGCACAAACATGAATATGTAATGAGCAATTTAAGTTAATAATGGTAATATATCAATGTTAATAAATAAAGAATAGATAAAATAATAGTTTAACAATATTAACCACTTGGCAATAGTTTGCAGTGTAGCCTACTGCTTAACAGTAGTTAATAATATTGACTCACTGATACACATTAATGGGATACTTTGGGAAGGGACGCATGGATACTTATTATTGGGATACTACTTTTTCAAATTAAAATAATAGAGCTGCAACAATTAGTCGATTAATAGATTTGTTGGTCAAGGAAAATGTTATTTTAACCATTTTGATAATTGACTGATTGATTGATTAATCATTTCAAGCCCATTTTAAGTAAATGTGCCAACTCTTTGATCGCTCATTTGATATCACCTTGAGATGGGCATTTTTCACTTTTTTTTCCTGATGTTTTATTGACCAAATGATTGGTTGATTAATCAAGAAAATAATCTGCAGATTAATCACTAGTTAATCGATTAGTTGCAGCCCTATAAAATGATAACTCAGCTGTGGTCTTACAGTGATTTTCTCAGGATCAAGTGTCTGTATTCAGTGTAACAGTGAAACAGCACCAGCAGAGGGCTCAGCGTCACACACATCAACATGAAGTGTGACTGTGTGTTATGTAGGAAGTGGACTTGATCAGGAGCGTCCAGGCTCTTCTGAAGAGGACTACGGCTCAGGTTGTCAGTCAGATCAAGTGAGTGTCAAACCCTGTTTATTCAAACTGCCTGCAGTTAAAAAAAAAATCATCTTTAGTTTAATGTTACAACTCCTCTGAACTGTGTGTGTGTGTGTGTCTGTGTGTCTGTGTGTCTGTGTGTGTGTGTCAGAATGAACAGAGAGGCCAAGCAGACGTTAGAGTTGGACTGGTCTGATAAGTACCAGGCCTACAGCTTTGATGACCACAGTGGAAGATACAGTAACATGAGCCCAGATACACAGCACCACCCCAGCTCAGCCACCATGCAGGACCAGTGAGTCTGTGTGTGTGTGTGTGTGTGTGTGTGTCTGTGTGTAACATAATTTTCTAAACTTACATAAAATAAATGTAGCATTAGAAAATGACAAACAGTGTGCATAACTTTTAAACAATTTGTCTTCTGGTCTGCTGCAGGGTGTGTAACTGCCCATCGTGGACAAAGTTTACACAAGACAACCTGTCGAAGGCCCTGCAGGAGGAACAGACCACCAACAGTCTCAGGTCAGTGTGTTTCAGCTACCACAGAAGCAGGTTTAACTCTGTGTGATGGGAGCTAAAGGTGACGATGTGACATATTACTTCAAGTTTTCAGTAAACATAGCGATGCTGTTTGTGTGTGTGTGTGTGTGTGTGTGTGTGTGTGTGCCAGAGTGCTGGTGGAGCGAGTCCTGCAGGACACCACTGAGGATCTGAGAGTCCAGTGCTCCAGTGTGGACAGAGCCTTCAGCCAGCGCTGTGCGGAGCTCATAGAGGCCAAGACCCAGCTGGAGATGAAGCTCACACAGGTAGACGGACAGACAGAGTAATTGAATGATTCATTAATTGATTGATTAATAACTGATATTGTGTGACCGTGTGTGTAGATCTTGGAGCACATCGGGGTCCAGGAGAGGAACATTGTGGCTCTGCAGCAGGCCATCCACAACAAAGAGGCTCCACTGAGAGTAGCTCAGTCCAGACTTTACCTCCGCTCCCTCAGACCCAACATGGAGCTCTGCAGAGATGAACCCCAGCTCAGGTTCACACGCACACACGCACACACACACACGCGTGCACACGCGCACACACACACACACACACACACACACACACACACTGTCTTAATCTTATTCTGTCACTCTATCTCCTTTTTTTCTCTTCATTTTGTTTGCTTCCTGTAGTTTGGAAGGGGAAGTGAGACAGATTGATGCCACTCTGGCATCTCTGCACCAGCAGCTGAGTGAGGCCAGAGGCTCCCTGTCCCACCTGGAAGAGTCACGCATCACCCTTGAGAAGGACATAAACTGTAAAACCCACTCACTGTTCATCGAGAGAGAGAAGTGCATGACTCACCGTAAACGATACCCAGCGGCCTCCACGCTGTCAGGATACTGAAGATGGCGACTTGCAGCATTTGATTTGGTTTTGCTATTTTTAAGTTTAAAATCCCGGATTGTTTTGTCTCTTTGTTGTGATGTGAAACCTGAAAACTCAGTAGTACAGAACATATTTAATAGTAGTTCAGTTCATCAAATGATTAAAAACTGACAGCCACTGATGATGTGCTGAAATGATTTTAATATCTTCCCTTATGTAATGCAGCAACAATACTGCTGTGCTGCTTCAGTGCTTACTGATCTCTGTACGCTGGTTCAGATCATTTTCTTTATTCATTCACTTTTGCAAAAGGTTCATAAAGAACTTCTTACAAAGAGTACATCAGTTGTTAAGCCAACACTACAAGCAATAAAGAGATGTTTAAGTACAACATAGAGCTTATACATACATACATCAACAATCTGGTAATTATAGAAAAAAAAATAATCACAGGAAATTCCAATCTTGTATTTAATCAGACAATAAGAAGGTTGGACCACAGCTGTACATGAATTATATATAAATTATACAAAGAGGATATTTTGCAGACAATAATTAAGTCACAAATGTGACCCTGAAATACAAAGTTTGACCAACACTGCTCAATTTGTGTTTGATCACAGTAGATATCTTCTGCTGTCTTTTAACACGCAGTCTTTACCTGCTATATTATGGAGGTGCAAGTTGTTCTGCTGCTTGGAGGGAAGCGGCTTTCAAAGCGCTAGTCGATTTTCATAAATCTAAAAACAGAAATAAAAAAGAGAAAACATAAGAGGGGACAGCTACACTGATGAGAATTTACTCACCTCATAAATCAGAGGCTCCTGTAATGTGGCGCATTTGTCATAATCTTCGGACTCAACCATGTGTGTAATAATAGGAAGTTGTTTCATTTGCAATTTTATTTTTGCCCCACTAGCAGCAGAGCCCAAAGCTGTGATGTCAGTCAGTTTGTTTCAAGCTAAATGCTAACATCAACATGCTAACACGCAGGTATAATGCTTACCACGTGCACCATCTTAGTTTAGCATGTTAGCATGCTAACATTTGCTAATTAGCATTAAACACAAAGTGCAGTTGAGGCTGATGGGAATGTCACTGGTTTTACAGGTATTTTGTCATAAACCACCACTGAAATTGTGCACAGTTAATTCTGTGGATTGTCCATTCATCTCCTCTGTATTGGGCACTGAAACGCACTGGAGAGAGATGTTGCTGTTGATTTTTTAAAAATGATTTATTTAATGTTGTGAGTGCCACAACTTAAATTCCATTCACCTTATTTGTATTAAATATCTAAAAATCTGGAAAAATAAATCCGACCCTATCTGCTTAGATAGATCAACCAGAGGCAAGTTAGACAAGAAGAAATTTGTAGTGATTTGGGTGAACCGACCTTTTAAATCGGCTGGGAGGAGAGAGCTGCCCTGAGTCTGTGTGTAACATCTTACCTCTCTGACGTGTAAAAAATCACAATTACGTTATTTGTTCTGTCCCGTATTGTGAACACTGCAGCCTCTAGAAACCATTAAGTCTTTAAGGAGGTTTTTTTCTCTTACATGGTCCACACACTTCACTTCTCCCGCTTCAGCAGTGATTATTCTGTTCATGTCGACTTCAGCTCCTGGAACAACACAGAAAAACAAATGACATTACACTATCTGTATTTGTGTGTGTGCATGTGTGCGTGTGTGTGTGTGTGTGTGCATGTTGAGTGTAAAACATACCTTGCACTTCATAACATTTATTTTTATAAACCATGACCAGAGCCACCGCCAGTGTCGCCAGTACAGCCAGGGCTGCAGGCAGAATGTAAACCACTGTGTGAATGGGTGCAGCATCTGGGGGGGACAACACACACACACACTCTTCAAACATCTGTTATCACAATGTCACTGAACAGCAGAAGTAGCAACAAATCTCACAGCATTTGGTGTGTCATGTTCCTCTTTTAATTGATGGTCAAACAAGCTACACATGGATTTCACACACACACACACTCATATGTCAAGTCGACATTAAAAACCACAAATGCAGGATGAGTTTTGCTTGTTACACAATAGAAAATAAAAGCATTTTGGCCATCATTTCATCATCCATAGAGTAAGGAGACCAGAAAAAGGGAAGAATTCCTGGTAACGTACAACTATGATCATTTTTCCTCTATATATGTTGCTCTTTTCATCCTCTTACCTGCTGACAGTTGAATCTTGGTGTAGTTTCCAACACTCCACTCTGAGTCTGAACCACACCAGTATGTCCCAGCATCCTCTGCTTTCAGCTCTGTGATCATCACCGAGAAAGAGCTGAAAGAGACATCATCTTGCAGTGTGAACCTGCTTCGACTCGTCACCACGTCTGCGCAGTTGTTGCGGTGGTCTCCTTTACAGAGGAACTTCCTGTTATTCCTGTGTTGTGGTGGGTAGGGATACTGCATAGTTAGTGGACATCCCACAGTGCCGCTCAGTTCGTTTGACTTCACACAGCACCACTCTGTTAAACAGAAGAAAGTTTGAGCAAAATGATCTAATAACACTTTAGTCTGCAGTCAAGATGCTCTGGATGAGTTCACTGTTTTACAAAAAGGTGTTCTTCATGTACGTTCTTGGTTTACTTCAATATGACGAGGTAGAACTATGACCTCTCACCTTTGACTTCTAGTTCAACAGCAGAGAAAACATCCAGGCCGCTGTTTCTATGGACACCACAAAGGTACGACCCAGAATCCTTTTGGGTCAAACTGGTGATGGTCACTGTGAATTTCCTCGACACCTTGTCATCAGTAAGTCTGAACTGTCCATGTTGTGTGTTGTCAGAGGTGATTACTGCCTGCTGCAGACATGTGGAGGGCTGGTTTCCTCTGCAGATGTACTTCAGGTTGTCCTCGTACTTTGACTCATACAGACAACTGAAGGACACTGAATCTTCCTCGTAACTTTGGACTTTGGTGGAACAGTCACAGCAGCTGTCAGTCAGTAAAATAGACAACATCACATACTGTCACAAGCAGACACCAGACAGAGAACAGCTGCATAAAGAGAAAAAATAGGTGTCACGGATCTGAAGTAGAATTTTACACAAAAAAGAAACAACACTGAGTTTTTACATCCAAATAAATGTATAAATGGGTGTAACTGTTAAATGTTCTATCATCCCATCTCAAGTATAGACACAGTGTTGACAATTAAATATTAAAAGTTAAGTCAATTTTACTTGAAGGTAAGGATATGTAACACTGAGAGTAGAACCATGAAGTGAGGCCGTGTCCACACTAATATGGATACATACATACATACATCAAAAACAAAAAACTATAATGTGTGCATGTAACGTTTTTATACATAAAAAGCTTTACAGAAATGGGCAACGGCACAGCTTTCTAACAAAAATGTTTGCTGATGGAGGTTTCGAAAAAAGTCAGAATTTTGGCTAAAAAAAATACTTCACATCAAATTTGAGAAGTAAAGATGATGTTGTGTGGCATGGCCACATATCTGAAAAAACAATATGATATGTGATCAAATTCATATTTTGAAACCTAAATGTGGATTGTTCAAAAATGTTTTCAGCTAATTGTCACAGTTAGGCAGCTTTGGGAATGAATCATTTGCAACAGAAGGCGGTGCTGAAACCAACAATCTGGGAAAGTGACACATTTATTTTGATGTCAGTATGATTCTCATTCAATTCCCTCCCCTCCTAATGGCTGTACACACAATCACCACAGTATTCATTTATGTAATACTTGAATTCTTTGTTTACCTGGCACTACTTCCAGTTTTACTTCAGCACTCGAGGGATCCATTCTATGTTTTATGTCCACCATACACAAATATTTCCCAGCATCCATACGACTCAGAACAGAGATGGTCACTGTGAAGAATCGCATCTGTTTGTCATCATGGATGGAGTATCTGTTCTTCTTTGCTTCTGTCGTCTTGATAAGAACGTCATCACTGCCACAGCCATCCTTGCACAGGTATTTATCCTTAGACTCATATTGCTTTTCATAGGGACAAGAAATATTAACTTCTCTCCCTTCATATCCAGACACGCGGATCAACCCTGCTGCACTCGTCACACAACTCAGAGCAACTGTAAAGAGAAGACAACATCAATAGAGTCTTTATACTTTTAATGTTACAAGACTCCTAATCAATCTACCTCTGCAGAGACAACACACACACAGACTACTGTATGTCTTCACAGACAATGTTGATTTTATATGTAAAAGAGCCTGTCAGAGACTGTTTTTAATTAGGAAACTGAAGGGGTTTGGGATCAGTCATAACATCCTGGAAAAAGTGTATGTCAGCCTGGTAGAGAATATTCTGGTGTTTAATATCTCTATCTGGTATGGACATCTTACATTAACAAACAAAAACAAGCTGGCCAGGATCGTCAAAACAGCAGGAAAAATAGTAGGCCGCCAGCAAAACTCATTGGATGACCTTTACAGTACAGCTGTACATAGGAAAGCTCTGTCCATCATTGGTGACACTAAACACCCCCTCTATACTGAGTTTGAGTTGCTCCCCTCAGGGCGACGCTATAGAGTACCCCTGGCAAACAAAAAGATCTACAAAGGATCTTTTGTTCGTAGTGCAATAAATGCCGTGAACAAACTACACTAATCTGCACCCTCTGCATTGAACGTACTATGCTGTACACTGTGCGTACGTGGTATCAGTTGGATCAATTGTTGTGCAATTGTTGTGAAGTGATTTGGCTGTATTCTTGTAAATGTGATGTTTGTACCATATCTGGTGGGACCAAAGGCGATTTTCTGGCCTTGGCTGGACAATAAAGTTGTATTCTATTCTATTCAATAGACATTTTATATTTGAGAGCACATCTGTGGAGCTGTATAGGATGTATTTTTGAAATCTAATCATGCGGACATGCGTTACAGCTGTATATTGATCACAATAGAGCATTCGAAAGATTACAAAATAAATGTGTTTATCTTACTGCAGAGGAAGAACAGCAGGTTTTGAGGGCTCCACATCTTCATGTTACTGTAAGGAAGTATAGAAATGCAGCTGATGATAGTTGCAAACAGTTCTATGCTAGTGATTGTGTGAACCGATTGTTCCCACAAACAGCAGTGTATAAAATGTTGACACATTAGGTGGGTAAATATTATACCCACAACATGTGTCAGCCAATATTATCTCTCAGTTGCACACTGAAACCCTGACCTCAGAGCATCACACTTCTGCATCTATCAGTCAGAGGGGCAGTTGGTTCTCATGACTTGTGAACTTCAGAATTACTGAGGTGTTTATATTTAATTTAAAAGAAGATGTCAAGTCATTAGTTTATCCAACATACCTGAAACTCATAAACTTACCTTCACTCAGATTAGGTAGGTAGCCTACTGTATATGAATATGAACATTGTAGCTTAAACTTGTAGCTTTAACCATTGTATTTATTCTCTTTTGTATCTGTCAGACATACAAAACATGATCAAAAAAGAAAACAAAACATAATATAATATATATATATGTGCGTATATACATGCACATATACAGGTGCATACTGTATGTATATACACATATATTCATAAGTAAAATTACATTGAAAAAGGCAGCAAAATATACTAAATAGATTTAAAAAAACACAGGTTACAGGTTGTCCAAACTTACATTAGTCATTACTTTGTACTTTAAAACAAATAAAGTTCTTGTATTGAAGAATCCTTCAGGGAATTATTTTTCAGGAAGTCCACAAATGGTCCCCACAAGTCCTTGGATTTTCCTTTAATGTTAATTTGCTCCTTAGACAGTGAGATTGAGGATCCTTTCAGCCACCGGCTAGAAGATGGCTTTAGTGGATTTTTTCAGAAGCACAAAAATGTTCCCGCCTTTAGTATTTCCTCTCTAGTATCATTGCTCCAAGCCAGTCTTCTACTCTCTGATGAGGAGTGACACAGCAACAGTAGTCATAAAAGATATTCATTTACGTGTTTCATTGTTTCCTCCAAAGGGGGGAGAGTTTAGCTTAGAAAGCTCTCTCAGAGATCAAGTAATTAGATAAAACAAGATTAAAAGAAATATTTGAATTGGAATTTTCTCTTAAATGTGTCACGGGTGAGGTTTAACTTTCAGTTATATACTTTCCACCTTGCTTTGTGGCAGTGACATTCTTCAGTCAGGTTATTCAGAAATGGATTCAAACTGTTATCTTCACAAAAGGTTTTAGTTTTTAGTGTGGCAGCAGTGTTTTTGAAGCTTAAAAGTCAGGATACCTCTGCCTCTACCGCACCAATGTTGACTCTTCTTAATGGACTGTAATCTCTCTCACAAGTCCCCCAACTTTATAGAAGTTCAGTTCTACAGTAAACTGCTGACGTACTCTTGTTAAGTTGTACGTACGACATGCAGCCTGTCTGTATTTGCTTTTCTTTTTTGAATTTGTAGTGTTTCTTTTGGTCACATGAGTTGTCAAACTGATGAGTTTATTTATTAACGTGCTTGTGCTTTAATAGATTGCAGCACTTTTTGTGACGTATGTGTTGAGCTCGATCTCTGTAGCACCTTCGCTAAATGAATGTCACCATGAACTTTGTTAGCTCCTGGACAGAAACTGTGCAGCCACACAACATAACTTCTTGGGTCACAGATAAATCGTCAAATCAAGTCATTTAAGGCTACAGTATTGTTATGTGTGAGACTAATGTTCAACTATAGTAATGATTTACTCCACTAGAGCGAGCTCTTGAGCCTCAGTATCTCGGCTCCTGTCACATCTGATTACAGCACAAAAATCAAACATCTAGTGTAGGAATATTTGACATGTAAATGAAAAATGTTAAAATCATGAAGATGTTGCAGTAAGTTTTATATTTGTGGCACAGATGTTGATATGAATATGACTTAAGTTTTAAAGACCAGATATCCATTCTGACCCCTACACACATCGCTCATGTTTTCTCTCTGCTGAGCTGCACTCAAACCTACATTATATAGAAGACGGTAGAGATGAATAAAGTATTCCAACAAAAGGACAATTGAAACACAGCCGTACGTAATCAAAAGAAGCAGTTGCTTGACTTTTAAAGACATTTCTGCCATTTCTACAAATGACATAAATCACTGTGGATTTTTCTTTTTATTACATATAAAGTTTTAGGTTCATTTCAGTAAGTGTTAAAGCATCGTAGCCTCATCTTATGGAATATCCGCTCTTCTTCATTTAAATATGGAGCCACCGTCCAACTCTATTCTTAGAGAGAGCTTCCTCTGAGCGAGGAGGTGCCACGACTGAGGATGTTATGAAACTGAACTTTATGCAAAGAGAAAGAGTTCAGACAGGCAGCTCTGTTCTTACATAGTATTTATTTCATGACACCACTAACTGTGGGCATGGGATGGGATGGTGCCAGCGCTGTGTGTGTGTGTTTGTGTATTTGTGCATATGATTTTACCATTGTGTGGGATAAATACGCACGCCCTCTCAGCCTCTCAGACATCAGAGGGGAAAGTGATTTTTTCCTTTTTTACATTAAGGGTTACAATTAGAGGAGACTGAGGATTCGGTAAGACTTTGATACACAACATTCAATACACAAACAGTAAGACAAACAATATGACTGGATCAAGTGTGTGAAATAAGGAGAGAAAAAAAGAGGGAATCATGGTCTTTTATAAGTTGAGCTCACGTGTCCCGTGTATCCTGACCATGTGACCAGCCTGTAAGAAAGAGGTTGGTTTGATTTGAACTACCTGCAGAATAGCAACATACTGTAAGTGGATAAAACAAGTGTTAACAAGTCTGTGTTCAAGCACAAATTAGTACAAAATCTTGGTAGCATGATTTGGCGGCTGGAGAATGAAAAAATCTAAATTCATTCATTATGTTTGGATTGTCTTCATGTTTTCATTGATTTCTGTGGTCATTTTTTATTTTCCACTTTTTCTTTGATAGGTGATGTAAAGGATAAATGTGACCCAATGAAAAGGAGAAAAAAAAAGTTACTTAAATGAAGAAAATGGGAGGGATGGATGAAGTAGCAGATCTGAGGGAGTGACAGAAAAAGAAAGAGGGAGGGAAAAGAGGAGAATAGAGAGACAGCAGGACCAAACTCACTGCCTTCTTTCTCCTTGTGACTCCAGGCTGAGATCAACAGATAGGTGAGTTCTACTTCTGCATTTTTCTCTTCACTGCACTTTTTGTCTCAGTGCATTTTTCCTCCATGATTTAAAGTTTCAACCCTGCAGCTGCCTGAACTCATCCTCACTCATCTCTCCTAGAACAACCTTAATTCAGTCCGCATCAGTCTGAGTTATTGCTTTTATTTACACATTTGTACTGTTGCATGTATGTATGTGAGCATATGACCCCTGGGTGGATGAATTTACCATAAGGTGTCTCTCTCATCCCCCAGATCTCCTCTCCTCTTACTCCTTATCTCTGCAGTTTCTCCCCCTTTATTAGGAGAAAAGTTTTAGGGGTGCCTTGAGGATGAATTCATCATTGCTCATTAACCAAAATGTCTCTCACAGGCGCAGACCTGCTGCGTTATTTATGTGTGAGAACATTTTTATGACGGTGTTTATTTGCTTTTGTGTCTGTTGGCTAAATACATGCAGCTAAGCTTGAGGGTTTGCGGAAAGCCAAAGTTTCCGTTGGCTGGATGGAGAGGCTACTTTTAGCTCTGGTTATTACTCCCTTTGCCCTGGCTGGTTCAGACTGAGGGCTGCATTTTGTTTCTCAAGCCTCTGACTGTCCTTTAAATGACTCTGATTATGTTAAAGGATAAAAACATCTATCAATCTTTCATTTTTACTGTGGAATGTCCCATTAGGGTTAGAGGAGAAGTTTCTAATTATATGTTTTGTCAGAGTATGGAATGTGAGTTTCATGGCTTTGCGTGTTTTTGGGGATTTTTGTGGTAACATGTGCTTATATATTTAGGTGCTGCTGCTTTATGTGCATCTTCTCTGTTTTTCTGTACTGCTTTACTTCTCTTCACCTGACATCACACCGCTTCCATTTCATTCCCATCACCCTGCCGTTTTTTTTCTCCAGGATGCTGGGCCTCAGCTCCCTGTCAACACTCCTCCTCCTGCTTCTCCTCCACCCCCCTCCGCTGTCTGCCCAGGAGGTGCTTGTGCGTCTAGCAGGCGTGGGCCGGCGCAATGCAAATGAGGGACGCGTGGAGGTGTTCTACAATGGTGCATGGGGCACAGTGTGTGATGACGAGGTGGATCTTAACCTGGCCAATGTGGTGTGCCGACAGCTGGGCTTCCAACGCGGCTTTACCTGGGCGCACAGTGCCAAGTTTGGCCAGGGACAAGGTATGTCCAGCCAATGGGGTTTAGTGTAGTCAGTAATAAAGTTTTTATTTCCTTTGATTCAATGACTTACTGCCTTTTCTTGCTGCTAGGTTTGATCTGGTTGGACAATGTGCGCTGCACGGGCACAGAGGCCTCCATTGCAGACTGTCGCTCCAATGGATGGGGAATCAATGACTGCACCCACGCTGAGGACCTGGGGGTCATTTGCAGCCCAGAAAGGAGACCTGGTTCCCCCCCTGTCTCCTTGGAGGCGGCTCCTTCATCCTCCAGGCGCCAGCCAAGCCAGTCAAGACAGAGAAACCCGCCGCAGTCTGCATCCCCTCCAGCCCCAGCCCACATCGCCTCTTCTTCTGCAAGAGGTCATGAGATCGCCCTCCATCGCAACCCAACTTCTACCCGCCGCAGCAGCATCTCGCCGCAAGAAAATGGCCACGAGATCCAGATCTTGCGGAGGAATCGAGGCAGTTCCAGAGCAGCCCCGCAGGTTAGCTCAGCTCTACCACAAGGGCATGAGCTACCTTCACGTCTGGCCAATGGCGGGTCCTACAGGCAGAGACAGGAGACAGCAGAGAGCAGTCCACAAGCAGTGAGACGAGAGGCAGAAGGACAGGTAGACAGGCAGTCCCAGGTCCAGTCTGAGCGGAGGACTGACAGGCATCAGCAGCTCAGTGGGAACCATGTCGAACCAGAGCCTGTGTATCCAGACATGGGACGGGAGACTGATGCTCACTACACACAGGTAAAAACACACACACATAGACACACACAACATCTACTACATACCAAAGACGTAGCCCTATCTAGCTGTATTCGGACTCCCATACATAAATGTAATTTGTGGAGCCACAGGCCAGTGGACATGTGTAATTAGAGACAAACCTAAAACCAGACCTTCTCCAGATCCAGTTCTTATGCAGCAGCAGGGCTTTAAGTTTAGGACCCAACCACCAGAAGATCTACGGCCCCGACTCTTCCAACGTGCAAGAAACTCAGATGAAAGGAAACTGCAAGACATTCATCACTTGTGTTTGGCTTTCTTTCTTTTCAACATGCCCAGTTTACACTTTCATTACCATTTTGTAATCATCATGACACGAATCCCGACACATTAAACAAACTGTTTTCTGTTAGTTTCCTTCCTGCTGCCTATAGTGCGTCATGTGGACGATTAGAGAGTGTGATGATTAGAGACATAGCATGCCCTCTTATCTTATTGTTAATCTTCTCTCGATTGCGTGCTGTCTGCAGATATACAGTTAAACAAAGTCATGTTTATTGAGTCAAGTTAACTCTGTTTTAGTATGCATGACAAAAACTTGGTTGATGTGGGTTGAGGTTGAAGCCTTCAAAAAGTGTGACAAAGATCCATTTCTATCCTCTGGCAGGGCAGAAGTTTAAATAAAAGTCTTTATTTAGGACAAAGCAGTTCACCACTGAATTATGAATCACCTTTAAAAATTGCATGTTTCCCCGTGTGCAGGGATCTGTTCACTTAGAGGAGGCTCGTCTACGGCCTGTGCTGTCCAGCAACCACGGCGGTCTGGTGACGGAGGGAGTGCTTGAAGTGAAGCATGCTGGGAGGTGGCGTCACGTGTGTAACCAGGGCTGGGACCTCAGCAGCAGCCGCGTCGTCTGCGGCATGTTAGGATTCCCTGCTGCAGAAGCGTTTGACCAAAACGCCTACAGGTGAGTATGTGAGAGTGGACACAGCACAGTGACAGAGGAGGAGGGAGGCCGAAAACAAGTGTGTGTAGTTATGAAAGGGATGGAAAAGTGTGGTGGACTGCATCCCTTCACAGATTAGGCGGCCCCATGCCTGNCCCCCCCGTAGTAGAGGTTAACCACAACTGCTGCCATTAGTACAACCACACTTGGCATGACATGTCCACTGTGGCATTAGCTGAGCCCAGCTGTCCGCTGGGCCCATCTACCCCATTGGCCTCAACACAGACCTTTAAAATAGTCTTAGAGAGTATGTTATTAATGTCAAATCCAGACTACAAGATTATCATCATCATTATGGTGTGTATCTTTACATGAAACCTCCCTTACATGGTTTCTAATCTCATATAATTAAGAAACCCCCAGTGAAAACTGTGTGCAGCAGCACTTTCTGAAGTAGAGTGGTACGTCTGAAAGTCTGAGGACTCACTTCTGTTCAACTTAAGTACATATACCATTGAGGCAACTTGATCTCTCTGTTTGTCTCTATCAATAGTATTAGTCAGTAATCATTTAACAGGGATGAATCAAATTAAATCAACATTTACATTCATAGATTTTACACCATTTAACAGATTAAACAGCAGCCTGTCCATATTTTAAAGCTGCTATAATCAATGCTTTTATATTCACAATAGATCAAATCTATGTGTATGTGAAAGCGTAGCGACAAACCCGCAGATAATTATCACCTGACATTGCAGTGCCCCTCAGCTCTATCGTTCCAGCTCTTCAGTGTCTTTCCAGTTGTTTTGTTCTTACAGCAACTTCACTATTGGTTTGGTTGACTCTCACAGCTCTCATCACAGCAGGCGGCTGTTTTCATCAAAAAAGCTCTAAACAACTGACTGTACACTACCTATCCAGCACAAAACTGCAGACAGACACATTTAGCAGCTTGCTGGTGAACACAGTGAAGCATTTTTAACCGCTAAAAAGACAGATATTGCCCACAGGAGTTAGTAGAGACCAAGCCATGTTTGATTCATCAGGTGGACAGAAACACGAGTCCAAATGTATGATAATGTTGCTCCATATCTGTTCGATAGACTGTTTGCTAACACGTTTGCCATATAAACTGCATATGTCAGTGTTGTGTTCACAGCTTGTTTCGTTAAATTTAGTAATTTCATAAAGAGAAAATGATGATTTGTTTGTTAGCTAGTTATTTGTTCATCAACAGTTGCAGTTGCATTGGAGCTGCGTAGCTGTTGAATCCCAACAAAACAATCATAGCGTTTTCTTTGGTAAAAAATTACAACGTTCCAATATTTTACTACTCTTACAGTCATAAATGCACATTTAGTTTAGCATATAGACAGAAAAGTTCCCAGAAAACCCAGTGAGTTACGAAAGCTAGTACAGAAGCAAAGTAGGAAAAGAAACAGGACTTCATCTTTCTATTTGTTATGTTTTCATAACTCTTTTATTGTGCCTAACACAAATCATTTGCTCAAGTTATAATGTCAGGTTGTCGTGCTTATTTTGTCTCTATAAATCCAGCTAATTTGTCCAACTTCAGCCATAAATACCCACTGAAGCACCTACACAAACCTTCAAAGCCCTTACACACATACCATCAAAACCCCAAAACCTCACTTACACACACATGCTAATACATCCCTCCCTCCACCCTCGTCGCACAGCATCTTATGAGACCTTACATAAACAATGTACAAGATCCACGTGCACACACAAATAAACACACAAACACACACACGAACACAACCCTCTGTGTGTCCGTCTGTCTGCCCACAGAGGTCTTTTTATGGCTTGGCTAACAGGACAACTGTACTGACCGCTGGCCTGCCCTGCACCATCTGTCTCTCCATGTCGCCAATAATTACCCCTTGTGTCCTGCGCTGCTCTGCTCGGTAGCAGGATACAGCCTGCTTCTCCTCAGCTGCCCTGTTCACCACCACGGCCACAGCCTAGCAATGAATAAATCTCTCTCATACTGTCTTATCTCTCAAGGCTTCTTCAGAGCCGTGTTGTTCAGATGCAGTGATGTGAGAAACTTCACCTTTAGCCAATTTGGCATCACTTTTACTTAAGTGGGTCCTTTAGTCAAGTCTTAAGTCAAAGATGGAGCAAAGACGTAACCAAGAATATGGCCAAGTCTGGTTGTGCGTCACGCTAACTTTCTAAATCTATTGCTGACAACAACACTGAAAAACACCACAGAGTTGTCTGGAGAAACATCATATTTCTGTGCCAAGAACCCAACCAGCAGCTTGTGTAAAGACTGGACCGGGCCAGAGAATGTTGTTTGTTTTTTGTCAACCTCCACCCAGCTACGTGGGAGATGAATGGAGCAGCCATTTTTGTTCAAAAGTAAACAGCTGAGGGGGGGAGAAAGTTTTTTTTTTAAACAAGCAGCGAGGTGGATCTTTGGCATCTGGTGCCACTTGTGTTCACCTATTTTAAATGCAGATATTTATGTGGGTGACTAATGTCCTTTTGAGAATGTTTCCTGAGGTAGAAATTGTGACGCATCTTATCCACTTAGCGACAATAGTCATTTTTAGCCACGCTAGCATGCGTGCAACGCTTGGGATGGCAATGCCGGTCGAGTGGTCCAAACTGCAATATGTCCACAAACATTGGATAGCCATGAAATTTTGTACAGACACTCATGGTCGCCAGAGGATGAAACCCACTGGGCGATTCCCTGACTTTTCTTCTAGCGCTGCAATGAGGTCAAAATTTTAGTGAAACGTCTCAACAACTACTGGATGGATTGCCATGAAATTTGGTACAGACTTCCCCAGATGAATCCTACTGAATCCTAATAGCTTTGATGGTCCCTTCCTCTATAGCGCCACCAGCAGGTCAAAGTTTTCATGTATCCAGTAGAATATTTTAACATCTCATCTCAGTACAGCCTCACAGAGCCACTAGTGTGGCAGTAGACTCTTGTTTACATTGATCCATACATGATAACAGTCACATAACATCTTCCTGGTGCTACCCACTGTGCTGCAGAGGTCCATGCCTGCTCTTCTTTGGGGGTTGTGTCCACTGGAACAGCTGTAATTATGGTCTGAGAGATCCTCTAATCTAAAATATTCTCTCGAAGGAACCTGCTGCACACCCTTTGCTCTGTCAGCATATCCCTCTCTGGCCTTGTGGTTGTTTTTTTGGTGTGACTGGCTTTGTCTCTGCCTGTTAAGTTGCTCTGCGCATTTTTACAGATGTTTAAATACTCCCCCACTTTGCTGTGCTTACAAAAGGCAAGCGCTAAAGCCATTTTCCAGCTCCCTTGTTTCATCACATCCACACTCTCTTTGAGGCTGACAGTAACTTCTTCAGTTCTTCTAATTTACTTTAACCCCCTGCTCCTTCTCCCCTCCTCAGTTACGACTTTTTTTTAAAAGACTTTTTATGCCTTTGTGGCAATTACACTAAAACCCACATTTCATGGAAAGTACATCATTATGACCCCTTTGAGTTTTCGTTCCATGGAGGTTGATGGGACTGTCTAGAGGCTGTTGTGGAGTCAGTGTGGCAACCTGCTGTCTCCTGAGTGAGCCAATTGTTCCAGTCAGGCAGCTTGGCGTTCATGCAGTATAATAACAGGTTATCTCTGCTTTCCTGACAGTCAGCTCCTCTCTCCAGTGTGGCTTATGGTATTGTGTGGTCAGAGTTGCATAAAAAACCTGGCATTGAGCTGAAGATCCTGAGAAGTAAGAAAGTCCTCTCCTGGTAAAAAGGATTCAGCAGTGCTGCGGTCACAACCTGTTAGTGGTGCCTGAGGCTCGATGCTGTGGTTCACTTCCCTTCCTTTAAATCTCCTCATAGGACTGAGCGAGCCTCAACCCAGCTCCAACCTGTGTTTCCAACCTGACAAAGAGCAACATCCACTTTATTTTAGCTCTCAGTAGAACAACTGAAATGTGTCTAAGTGAAAACCTAAAGAACATGCTTTTCCTCTTCCTGTGAAGTTCGGCGATGCTCATGAAAGTTGTCCAGTTCACAGAGACTTCAGTCTTACATCACTCGCTCCCTGTTTCCCAGCATGCAGTCATAACGTTGGGTAACGATGCTGGGGTTTTAAAGGGCTTTGTTTTTACAGAGGCAAGGCAGGGAAAGTTGATATGTACGTGCATATTTCCATGTCTGGTGTGTGTGAACCAACATGCTACTGCTCGACCGCACAGCAGACACTGCCAAGCAGAGCAGGCAATTATATGGGTAGCACTCTCTCCCCCCTCCTCCCCCTCCTCCAAACCATGAACTAACACCCCCACAGAGTCTGTCTCTCTCATTTTGATTTACCACCGAGTTATGAAACACTTTAACTGTGCAGACACCCAGAGATAGGCTCACACACAAGCAGATAGACACAAGCAAGTACACACTATTATACATAACTCCCATATGCATATTTACATTGCATGAAGAGGCCACATAATCTGTCACCTCTCATCAACATTAGGAGAAATCCATCTGAAACACAGGCTGGATTTCTAGATACATTTTGATCTTTAGATATTCCATTTCATGTGTTATTCCCTTACAGAAGTGGTATCTCTAGTTTTAGGGATGTTCATGCTTTCAGAGAAGCTAGACAAGAAAAAGGAGAGAGCAATAGAAGGAGGGAAGAAAGGAAGGAAGAATGAGAGAGAAAAGAAAAGAAGCAAAGTAGGGAAAGAAAACAAGAAGAGAAAAAATGAAAGAAGAAAAGAAATAAATAAAGAAGGAAAGGAGGGATGAAGGAATGAAAGAAAGAAGGAAGGAAAGATGATAAGGCAGATGAAAAGGGAGTAAAGAACAGAGAAATAAAGAGATATTAATTGCAATGTTTTATCTCATGTAAAATTTAGTAGCAACCAAATAGTAACTAGAAACTAGTAACTCAAGTCGCAGTAATTTTTCTCCAAAATGTACAAATCTTCACAAAATGGGAAGTACCTGAAAACTGTACTTAAAGCTGCACTAATTAATATTTGTATATTAATATATATATATATATATAATATATAATTATAAAATATATTTTTATATTAATAGTGGTCACTCATTGTGACAAACCCACAGAGGATCATGACACAACTCTGCAGTTCCCCTCAGTTCTACAGGCGGTTTTAACCGCTGTACCTGCCCATCATCAAACTGCAGACAGACAAAGTTAGCAACTACCTGATGATCATAGTGGAGCATTTAGCAGCTAAAGAGCCAGATACTTCCCTTTAGGAGTTGGTGGTGACCAAAACAAAGCTAAAAGAGAGTGAATATTGGACTCACATTCATCAGGTGGCCAGAAACACGACTCCAAATGAATAATATTGTTGCTCCGTAACTGCTGGATGTGTAAATGGGAAACTAACTCACCATATCAACTTAAAACATGATGATATGTCAATGTGGTGTTTACAATTTGTTTCCACTGCCCCCAAGTGGCCCAAAAAAGCTGTTTTAGCAGGTTTAAGATATTTCCAGCACAGCTACAACACAGAGAGAATCAAGGATTTCGTGGTTATTTGCAGATTTCAACACTTTGAGTGTGTTCACTGTAGAAGAGGGAAAATAAACAAATTTATCCACCAGAGGAGGCCAGTTGTCTGGACCAGACTGGTAGTCTAAATTACATTTCTCCACTGCTAGACTGCAGCAAATATCACAAAATAATGATATGTAACAGTGCAAGCTTATCTGAGGGTGGAAATTTCCCTTTATTGTGAAATCATATATACACAGTTTGCCCTTCACTGTCTGGCCTGACTGTAAATTATTTGTGGTGCACATGTTCCATACAATAGTTTTGTCTGGCTCAGGGTTCCTAATGTGGGTTTCCCTATAGGCCCCTCCAGCCTCAAACACATTTCTCATCTAATGTCGGGACTGTGCTTAATAACCTGTGGAACACCGGGATACTGGGGTTCTCCTGGAGACGAAACATCTCTTGTTTTAGTTTGCCAAATATTTAATTGCATCATGAATCTGGTTGTACAGTAAACTCTCCTCCTGTCTATACTTGGTGTTCTGACTCATTTAATTCAGGCACATTCATGAAGGGCGTCAGTCACGCTACACCTGTCTGTGGTCACACTGGCCGATGCAAGTGGTCAGCTCTAGTGTGTGTGTGAGTGTGTCACAGAGGGACACTTCCCAGACTCTGCCTGGTTTGTGAATCATTCTTTTTATTGAATTCCCTTTTTTTCTGCTTCGCTTTTTTAGGTTTTAGCACAGTGTGTGTGTGTGTGTGTGTGTGTGTGTGTGTGTGTGTGTGTGTGTGCGCCCAGACGTAGGGGGCCTCATTTTGTGTATACACACTGCTTCCCTTTAGGATCTGACTCTAGTTTAAGGTAATATCCATGAAACTAGACACAGTTTAGAAAAGCCTGTTGGAGTTGGCAGACTTCAATAAGGCTTCTCGCAGGGATTAATGTATAGTGGCTCATTCATATTTATAGTTTTTTTCCCCACATGGATGGCCCAAACCAGACATCCACTGTAGACATATGGACAAACACTGAAACAGAAATACCCATGAATGTAGAAATGGAAGATCTAAAAAAAAAAGTAATGACAAGAAGGAGGTGGTTTGAGGGGAAAGAAAGGAAGAAAGAGGGAGTTATGTGATTCTTTATTGTGAATCGACCTCTCTCTTCCTCACTCCCCATCTCCTACATAAGGGCTATGTTTATCCAAAGACACATGCGCCCTTTCCAGCATGTTGTGTCTCCTTCATAGATTTCAGTTTGTTTACTTAAGGTTTGACAGACAGAATGGAAGAGTAGGGATGTCAAGGACGTGAAGAAAGGATGATTGAGGAGGAGAGAGGAGATCAGACAGCACAGTAGCAGACTGTGGGAGTGCATAGGACAGCTGGTTGTTTAGTCTACTGGATGTAAAGATGCACAGCTGTAACTCTGTTCTCTGTCTTTCAGGAAACTGTGGGACTCCAAGTTAGCTGATCCGTCCTCCAGGTAAGATCAACATCTGCTCTTTGAAGGATATAACGTTGTGCATCAAAGATAATGTGACAAAGCACAAATATATCTCTGGTGTCTCTCTCTGCTTTCTCTTCCTCCCCCACTTCTCTCCCCACCCAGGCTGAGGACACAGATCGGTAAGAAGGCCTACTGGGTGGAGAAGGTGCAGTGTCAGGGCGTGGAGGTCTCTCTGTCGCAGTGCCAGGCACAGCTGTCAATCCCCAGGAGTGATGTCCCGTGCAGGGGTGGCATGCACGCCGTGGTGCGCTGTGTCCCTGGATCCCAGTTCACACGCTATGGCAGAGCACCTGCACCACCCGCTGTGCCGGTGAGTGTGGAGGAGGAGGAAGTGTAGATTGTGGAGAAATGTGGAAAATTGAAGAAATAGCTTGATATTGTCGGACACATGCTTATTTGTTTTCTTGCAGGGAGTTAGATGAGAAGATTGATACCACTCTCAAACCTGTAGCTAAATAGTTAAAGCTACAGCCAGCAGGCAATTAGCTTAGCTTAGCATAAAGACTGGAAGCAGAGGGAAACAGTTAGCCTGGCTTTGCCCTAAGTTGAATAAATTCGCCTACCAGCATCTCTAAATTTTGTTTACTCTGTGCACAAACAGATATGTCAAAACGACATATTGTGGTTTACAGGGGTCAAGAGTTAGATGAGAAGATTGGTGCCACTCTCGTATCAGTACCTTAAATATGAAGCTACAGCCAGCAGCGGGTTAGCTTAACAGCTAGCCTGGCTCTGTTCAAAGGTAGATAAATCTGCCTACCTGCGCCTCTAAAGCTCGCTAATTAACACATTATGTCTTGTTTGTTTAATTAAGTGTAAAAACAACACATTGCAGTTTTACAGGGTCTTTTTTATGCGTGTTTTTAACTTTAGACAGATCCAGGCTGGTTGTTTCCCCCTGTCTCCAGTCTTTGTGTGAAGCTAAGCTAACCGTCTCTTGGTTGTGGTTTCAATCTTCTCAACTAACTCTCAGCAAGAAAGTGGAAAAAAAGATGTAATTGCCAAAACTATTTTCAACTATTCCTTTAAAATAATAATTTTTCTCGCTGTTGCACTGCAGTCTGTTGCACTGTGTTGAGAAAATAATCCTTTGTCTTTAGTTTAGCCAAAGAAACAGCCCAAGGAGGTCTACAGTACGTGAGCATCTCAGATTCAGATATAGAAAAAGTTTGTATAACCTATGCTCAAAATAAGAGCCTACAAGAAATGTCTTCTGGTGCAGGTGTTAGCTCAAACGGTAGACTTTTAGAGAAAAAATAGATAAATAAAACAAATATCGTTATCAGGCTGAAATCTAGTTTATGAGTTTAACTGTTTAATCTGAAAATGTAGCGGTGAGCATCCAGGTCCAGACAGGCTTGGCAAGATTTCCAGATCAATTTACAAACTCCCATTTCCCACCTAAACTCTCCCCTTTTCCTTCCAGCCGGTCGTGCGTCTGAAGGCGGGGCCCCGGCTTGGGGAGGGCCGCGTTGAGGTGCTGAGGGAGGGGAAGTGGGGCACTGTGTGTGACCACCTGTGGGACATCGCTGCAGCCAGCGTGGTCTGCAGAGAGCTGGGCTTCGGCACGGCCAAAGAGGCCCTCACCAAGGCTCAGCTTGGACAGGGTAAGATAGGACACATAAACACAGCCACACACATAGTGTACACGAAGTCACACTGCACTTTGAAGTCTTTCTGGTGCTTCCCAGTGATGCATTTGCTCACCATGACTAGTGAGGTCATGGTGGGAGAGCTTGTATGTTTAAACAAAACTAGAACTGGGTCTTTATTTATCCTCTTGTCCTATAACCTCATTCTTAAAATCATAATGAGTGTCAAAAAAAACAAAAACCTGGCTACTGATCAGATGACCACTTATGCGTCGAATGGTACTGACTTTGCATCAGTGCCTGAGTTCACCATGCACTCTGAGCATGATCAGTTTAGCTGAGTGATCCTTTAGACTAAACACTTCTCAGCCTAAATGTCTGTTGCTAAACGCAGCACTCCAAGAACCATGGACCCGAGCAGACAAATAAACCCAGAGAAAGTGTTTACAGCCCGACTTCTACTTCTATCAGAGAAAGCTGATTGTGGAGGAACTCTACCCATGACCAATTATACGAGTGTAAACTATGCTCAGAGGTTCCAGCGACCAAAACAATGGCATGTGTTGTTGTCAAAATAAACCTGATGTATGTGAAAAGCGAGCGCAGCTTTGAAACCAGGATGTCAGGCAATCAGCACTGACCAAAGACCAAGCGTTCAGAAAGATTGCGATTACTTTGGCGCTGCTTTTGTTGTGGGCATGGAAATATAGCCACTGAACTGTCTAGCAATAACAAGAGTTAAATATTTTCCTGGGCTATAGACCCCACTTTCGCACACTCAGTTATTGTCTTTTTTTTTTTTCTTGCCATACCTCTGCAGCAACTCTGTAATCACGTTCATTTCCTCCCATTATCTTTCTGCCCAAATGAGCACATAGCATGTCCTATAATGGTGGGTGCATTTCCTTCTCTGTACTTTACTTAATGAAGTAATTCATGGAAACCACATGAGTGTTACTTTTAGGGCTCTATTAAAGTAGGTGCGATGCTGCTGTTATGTCTGAATAATGAACATGGTTGACTGTCAAAATGGAGCATTGTGGCTTTTAATGTCTCGGGCCAGTTTACCAGAATTTTGTGAGCATGTAGCATATAAGAGATGAATCTGTGTGTTGCAGGAGCGGTGTGAAGGCTCATGGGTAGTGCAGTTAGACTTGATGACATCATTAGCTATTTAAGGCCAAATTATAGGGCTTTAAAGGGCTTTAGCCTGGGCCTCACACACCTACGCAAACATAGATGCGTTCAAAGATTTTCCTCCATTTTGCCATCTTTGGTATCTATTTCGGTTTATAAAGCATTGCCCTGGTGTGCAGAGTGCAGCACATGTACAGTAATTTAGACAGAAAGCCCTCTGGCTGAGCTCAGTTTCAGAGCCACATCAGAGGTCCCGCTCATGTCTGCGCTTTTAATCCCACTCTGTGGACATCTGTGGCTGCAGAGCCATCAGGTCTCTAGAGTCTTTTGTGTGTGTGTGTGTGTGTGTGTGTGTTTGTGTGTGTGAGCCTGTCGTTTTGCATGCGGCCTATGGTTGGTAAGACACATGTGAATCAATCAACTGTTGCTCCACGCCCTTCCTCTGTAGGTACCGGTCCCATCCACATGAACAGTGTGCAGTGCACAGGCAGGGAGAAGTCCATTACAGAGTGTCACTACAGACCGGTGCCGCTTTACACCTGCAAACACAGCCAGGATGTAGCGGTCCGCTGCAACGTGCCCAACACTGGCTTGCAGGCCACGGTGAGGAACGCACAAAACATACATATGCAGAGACTTAGAGATCTAGAGATTTAGCAGTATTCACGGACTGACACCTTCTCCTCCCTTAACCTTCAGGTGCGTCTGGCAGGAGGCAGAGAGCCATCAGAGGGCCGCGTGGAGGTGCTGATGGAGGTGGGAGGCGTGAAGCGTTGGGGCTCCGTCTGCAGCGAGAACTGGGGCATCAACGAGGCCATGGTGGTCTGTCGACAGCTGGGCTTGGGCTTCGCCTCAAGAGCTCATCAGGTGAACACCAGAATACAATATGTTAATGTTTTTTTGTAAGTTTCTGCTCTCCTCTTCTGCCTCTCAGCTTTTGTCCTGTGTGCTCCTATATTCCCCTCCCTCTCTCTCTCCCTCTCTCTCTCCGTCCTGCTGTTTGTGTGTCTGTGCTGTGTTATTACCGAGGCCTGAGGTAATTACAGGCTTCTCAAACGTCCACTTCCAGCGCACCGAAAATAAAAGAGGGAAAGCGAGGCGAAGAGGGAGAAATTCACAGAGCAAACAAACTGAAAATAGAACTGTGCATGGAAAGGGCAGCCTGAGTGTGTTTTGAGGGGGGCTGCTGGGAACATTTAACAGGCAGTTTTAAAATTGTGAAAAAGAGTGGAAAATGTGATAATGGGTACTGATAGTTCCTGTAAAAAAAAAGTGTGTTTTAACACAACTGCACAAATGAGCTCTAGTGATTTTGTGTGTGAATTTTGTTCTCTTCTTGTGTCTCTGCGCAGGAGACCTGGTACTGGCCCGGCTCTTCAGATGCTGGTGAGGTGGTTCTGAGCGGAACTCACTGCATCGGCACTGAGATGTCAATCCAGCAGTGTCGCAGAAACACAAATGTCTACTGTCCCAGAGGAGGAAATGGCAGGGCGGCAGGAGTCACATGTGTAGAAAGTGAGTCCAAAATAGCAAACACATGAGCACAATTGTATTTTTTGTGCAATGAGAGTGAAATTGACTCTGAGTCTTGACCCCTGTAGCTGCTCCCGACCTTGTGCTGGATGCCCAGCTCGTCCAAGAGACGGCCTACCTGGAGGACCGACCCCTCCACCTGCTGACCTGCGCTAACGAGGAGAACTGCCTGTCCTCCTCTGCAGCCAGGATGAACTGGCCCTATGGACACCGCCGCCTGCTGCGCTTCTCCTCCCGCATCATGAACATGGGCCGCGCTGACTTCCGACCCCGAGCCACCAGAGAAAGCTGGACATGGCACCAGTGTCACAGGTAAGACTGGGAAGGACGAAGGGCTCCATAGCCTGAACCAGACATTTACAGTGTTTGCCCCAAGCCGCTGTGTCACTTAGAGGAGCTTTCAGGTTTTCATTTGAGCCAACAGCTGCTCATTTTATGTCTTCAACCAGATAGGGAGTAACTATGCGGTGATTTTAGCTGCTGCAGTGTTGGAAAAGAAAAGCTACATAACCTCCTCCATGGGACGGGACTGGGCATCATTAGAGGTGGCACAAGGAAAAGAACACAGTTGCTACCAGAGGTCAAAAAATGTCATGTCTGGAGCAAAAGATGAATGTGAATTTAAGATTTGGCGAGCGAAATGGGATCACTGGGTGCAGCAGAGTGCAGTGATACTAGATCTGGACTATAAATAACCAAACACATTTAAAAGTCTGTTATTTAAGGCAATAAACACAATCTTTTATCCTGCAAAATGATGTTTGCAATAAACATCCTCCTCACTGGTCACCCAGTTGTTACAGTCAGTGCCATGCCTGCACTCAGAACAGCCTGGCCTCTTATCTCAGCGGTTGTGGTTCTGTGTCCCAAAACGAGAGGCACAGCTCGGTGTCTCTCCCAGCCGCAACCCAATCACTACCTCCCCAACCAGCAAACACATGGTTTGACTCGTCTGTTTTGGGAATGATTCTGTAATGAGAGAAAGAGCAACACCAAACAGATATCTATCTGCCCACTTGTGTTTTTACAATTGTTGTCTGTGTCTGTTTGACGCCTTCGCAACAGCATAACAGGATTTATGGCGGCTGTATTTCAAATAAACATCAGGGTTTGTTTTTTTTACAGGATGATGTAGGTTGAGAACTTGTGAACAACAAAAACAGCTGCAAATTCAGTGGAGATCTTTCTCTGTTTCTCTGATAACTTTCCATCATTTCTTTTCACTTCCATCATGCATTAATCTCGCCCTCCCGATCCAATCCTCAGGCACTACCACAGCATTGAGGTGTTCACCCACTATGATCTGCTGACCTTCAATGGGACCAAGGTGGCTGAAGGTCACAAAGCCAGCTTCTGTCTGGAGGACACTTACTGCCCTGATGGTGAGACAAATGACAGATTAATGTTGCATAAATCTGCTTTTTGAGGGAAATCTGGAAACGAAAGCAGAATCGTGACAAACAAGGGGATCAAGAATGCATAAAAGTGCAAAGCAGAAATCCCATAATGAGTATTCAAAGTCAGCTGCAGACTGTAAGATCAGAGGCCAAGCCTAAATTGATCTTGGCTTCACAAAACCCAGACAGCTTTATGCAGCTTAGATCCTTTCTATTCATTTGAAAGTCCCCAAAAAAAGAACTGGTTTTTAAATCATTTTGTTATAATTTCAGGCTGTTGGTAGAAATTCAAATCCACAGTGACTGACAGCTAAGAAAATTTACACATCATGGTCTTCTCTTTTTATCTCTCCTCATATGTTTCCAACTGTTTTTTTCTACCAGGTATCCATAAGCGGTATGCTTGCTATAACATGGGGCAGCAGGGTATCTCAATTGGCTGCTGGGACACCTACCGCCACGATATTGACTGCCAATGGATCGACATTACAGACGTGCGACCCGGTGAATACATCTTCCAGGTTAGGAGGCTTGTTTATTACCAAAAAAAACATCTTCTAAAGTGAAATGTCACCTGATTCTATTACACAGTCTGCTCAGCTCTCTGTCGAATTCATTGTGGAATTGCTAGTCCAATAAAAACGCAGAGAAAAAAATAATCCACACTTCAATCTTCATGGTGAAATCGCATCATTTTAGCAGCTTACACAACCTCTTAGATCGGGCGTGAAAGTGGAAAAAAAAAGAAGAAAAAAACGAGCAAACACAGGGGTTGGTGTTTCAACATCTGAAGACGCACATGAGATAAAAGCTGTGATAAAAGACTATAATTTCAGCTAAATGGCTCTTGGCTGTTTCAGGTGTACAGCATGTATGTAGTTTTAAGGGTGTGTGCGTATTTAAGGAAAGTGAATTTAGTCTGGATTTATATAGAAAGTAGACCTACTATTAGTCCACCCTTTCAGAAAGTACAGACTTATTGGCAGTGGAACAGCTCTGTCAGCACTTTACATTTGTACACAGCGAGTTTTATGTTTAAAAGCTGCGTTTGTTGGTTCGATGTTTCTAGACGACCAATCTGCTGTGGTGACCTACTCATCTGTCCTCCCTCTGTGTCATTTGTTCTATTTTTTCCTGACAGCTCAGTGGCAGCAAAGTGATGATGTTTACAGTTTCTAATTATTTTCTGAGTGTTTACATAAAATCAAGATGTTTAGCGTGTGTGCGTGTGCAGACTGTATGTAAACTACATGCAGGAGTGGTCCGTCTGCGCTGTATGAGCCTGTGCACATGTGACGGGCCACGTCTTAAGAGATAAAACCCACATTACATGTCATAAAGCAGAGATCCTCTGTTGCCACGACGACGTGACCCAGCAGCACTTTGTGGTCGTGATTGTGGTTCAACAGTAGTTGAGCTGCTCATAAATTTGTGTAAGAAGTGAGAGATGGAGGGAGGGCGCGGATGCTCGCTCGTCTTTCATGCAGATGGGTGTTTCTTTGAGTCTTTACCAGGAGTCGCAGGGTGGCAGCCATTTTTAGGACCGTACATTTAAGCCGATGAGTCACGTCCACCTCAGCTTGATTGCTCCTGATTGCTCCGTCATTTAAAAATCAGCTGCACAGTCTTTTACATGAGAGTGACGACCTTTCATTGTACTGTAAAACAGGCTGTGGGCCCTTTGTTTCACATTATTACAAGAGCTTTTAAGAGGACATCAACTGCCACCAAGTTAATACGGTGTTTTACACCGGGACTATAAAATATGTGCTGAAATCATTGGCGGCTCTCAACATGGATTATTAAAAATATATGAAGTTCTTGACACCAACTTTGGCTGAAAATGTAATGAAAAAGAATCATAATTATGAATATTTTACATCATAAATCTTTGTCTGCAAATATAATTGGAACCACAAAATTTATACTGTATGTAAAAAAATGAAACTGGGTTGCTTTGTTGAATATGCGGTTAGGTTATCTGTTTGATGTGTGCATCAGGAAAATTCATTTGTGTGCTTTTCTTATATATGGCAGGCAGGCAGGCAGACAGGGTGGAAAACAACAAACCATGGCAACCAACCATGGCTACAGCCTAATGATAGGCTGCAACTTAAATCCAAACCCAACACTGTCATCTGCATCACTGGACCTTTTTTTTCCCTGCACGGAGATAACAGTGGAAAGTGATGTCATGCATCGCTTGAACCCCCAATTTATACATCGTGAGCAATATAGAAAAGGAGAGAACAATAATCCTGTGGCTTCTCAGTTGGCCCTGTGGAAAACCAGTTGTTTCCTAACTGTCTGAAGTAAAGTGCTACTTTCTCACATGTTCCCTTACTTTATGAAAAAACTCCTTGCAGTGTTCCTGGTCCAGACTTAGACAGAAAGGTACTTTGTCAGGCATCCAGCAAAGACTCCGGGCTCTCAGCCAAGAAATGGTCCCTCACATAACCCCCCTTAAAGCCACAACTTTTCCTTTATACACTTGATACACCACACATATTTATACACTGTTTCCAGTCTTTATGCTAAGCTAAGCTAACCATCTCCTGGCTCTGACTTAATATTTAACACGCAGACATGAGATTGATATTGATCTTCTCAAGAAAGTGAATAAGTGCCTTTCCCAAAATGTCGAATTATTCTTTTAGCAGACTCATAGTCAGGGCTGGAACACAGTCACCTTCAACGTGGAATTAACAAGTTTCCAAAATACTGAGACAAGAGGACACTCTCAAAACATTTGCAAGAATGTTCTCAGGATGTTACCTCAGCAAAACAGGCAGTTAGAGTCAGTTTGTATGGTGTAAAATAAGTTCTGTAATGAACCTTGTAGTTAATCAGTTGATGAGCTGCGTATTTCAATGTAATGTTTATGTTAGACCAAATTAATTCCCAAATTACTTCCCGCTAGAAACAACAGAAAATTGAGCCATGGTAAAATATTCACCTTTACGGAAGATACTCAACTCTGCAAAGATACTCGTTGATATTAGAGATCGTGTTTTCAAAATTGCCTCTAATAGTTTTCAGTGTTGTGGGGTGAATCTTTATTCCCAGATAGGTAAAGGAATCATTGACGGTCAATTCAGGTGGAAGGTGGACACTTTTGGCTGCGAAGTATTGAGAGGCATTAATTTGGATTTTAACCAATTCATTTTATGTTCAGACATGTCTTTAAAATCATTTAAAAGGATAAATATACACTTAAAGGAGGCTTGAACTTTCAACAAATATAACAAAATATCATCTGCGTACAGGGAAATACAACACGTCCCCAAAGACAAGCTGGGATGCTGTAACTGCTTGTGCGAGCGGTTCATTGAGCTGAGGAGACAGGAGGCAGCATTGTCTGCACAAGCATTGCAGTGGAAATGGGGAGGACAGTACAACTGCCATTACACTGGCACTTTTCCATGTATACTGTAGCAAAAGAATGGCACTCGAGGCACTTGTTATCTTTTAATAAATCCTGTTGGATCAGATAGGTACTGTACTCAACTGTGAGGAGGATGACTGATTTGAATCTTGCAGCATTTTATCTCTAGTCCATTTTCTTTTACAGGTGGAGGTCAACCCTTCCTTAGACATGGCTGAGTCTGATTTCCAGAACAACGTGATGCGCTGTCGGTGCAAGTACGATGGAGCACGAGTTTACATGTTTGGATGCCACGCAGGTATGATGTGAAGCCTTTTTCAGTGCACATGAATCATCTCAGTTTCTACATCTCAATACTTCCTCTGTTTGCTGCCGTGTATTCCATTTCTCTCCATTGTCTGTTTTCATTAGGTGATGCTTACAGCGCCGAGGTGGAGGACTTGTTTGACCACCAACGTCAGATCTCCAACAACTTCCTGTGAATTAAGGAACACCCAGATTTAAAGACAGAACAACTGTACAACTCCTCATCACACCTCAACATGTCAGGGGACGAGGTTGAATGACAATGACATGCCATTAATAGAAAGATGAGGGTCAGAGGGAGGAGGGTGGGAAACTGGGATGTTATGGGAGGGACTTTATGCAAAAATGAGTAATTAGGATCCCATGACTGATTGTCATCAGCAGTGACTGTTCCTGTTAGAAAGTCAAAGAGATTAAGGTGAAATGTACAAAGAAAAAAAGTAGAAAAAGACCAAAGAAGGCCATCACAAGCATCATGTCACCATGATAAAACACAGAGCAGTTTACAATTTAAAAAAATGTGTCTTGAATTAGCTTGATCAAAACAAAACCACAGTTAAGAAAGTAATGACACGAAGGCACATGAGAAAAACACATCCTTTACTTTTACAGTACATCACCAGGCTGTCGTCTCATAATAATGTCAACCCAGGTAACAGACTGTCTACAAAACTCTGTACATGCTTCCTGTGCTTTCACTGTTACAAATGCAGTATTTCCTGTTACAACTGTGTGGTTTTTGGTTTTGAATGAGAGTTTTTTATTTCATGGTGCTATTTTGCCTTATTTGAATAAATATTGTAATGTAATGCAAATGTATTGTCATGTACAGTTTTATATTACCTCTCTGGAATATTGTTCTTTAGGTCTCTAATTTATGCAGAATTTTAATGTACTTTTGAGTTGAAACTTGTCCCTGTGTGGCTGTGTTTTGTATTGTTAATTTTATTATGATAAACATTTTCATTTTGTTTGTTCTTTACCTGTTTAACATCGGTAACATCAGATGAGATCTGGTTGTACCACGGTATTGCGCCTTTAACAGTACTTGGTAATGGTAGTTAAAGAATAAACGTCAGATTGACAAACTGTATGGTTATTTGAGGCATGGTTATTTGACTGCAGAGTTTTCTAATGTAGAACAAAGGTAAAGTTTAATGTTACAGTTTCTGCAGAAGATTTGGGGAATCTGCTAACTAGCTAAAAGAGATTCCCTCATTTAACTGACTATATAGTTGATAAGATATTTTATTTTTTATATGAAGTTATTTATCTTGTTATAAGATAAATAACAAAACGACAAGTTACCCCTTAACAGCAGTTCAGGCAGTTTATACAGTGCTGTATGAAGTTTGACAGTCTGATCACAACAGCATGTAGACTCTATCGCTTCCATCAGCAGATTTAAAAATGACCTAAAAAGATTCAGCAGCGACTGGGTTTCCCATCTTTTCCCAGGGAGCCTGAGCTAACCCGTGTTTTATGGTTGTTTCCAACCTCATTCCCACTGATGAACACATACAAACACTGGAAACTCTCACAGCTGCCCATTGTCACATTACATAGGCTATACTTTAAATATGTGACTTACTTTGGTCTTATTTTTTCCCCTTTATGAGTTGAGGTAGAATATAATTTTCACATTCTAAAAGTAAAATGACAAATTAAAATCAAATGAGTGCCTGTAATACAAATTACATGGAGAAAGTGACCGAAACTGCCATTTTTAGTGACATTGGCAGCACTGGGAAAGTGCTGTCGTTGGCTGTTACTGGCTACTGTTTCTTTAAGGTGATGACCACAATTATCATTTATGTGTGGATTTACAAAAAGATCTTACTCCATCCTAATGCGACAAACAGGTCCCTGAACACATCATATCATGTCCATCAGTACCTGCACCTGTTATTTTTATTATCATACATATCAATCAATTTGTCCCAATCAGAATCAGGTTTATTGCAAAGTGGGTTTTCACATACAAGGAATTTGTCTGGGTATGTTGGTGCAAGAATATAAACATAGTAAGTAGAAAAATATAAGAAAGGGTGAAAGCAAATACTGCAAGTCAGAAGCATAAATTAAATATAAAACAGACAATAATATAAAATAGACAATAATATCAAAAAATATTATAAAATAAAGATAAAGACAATATGTACAATATAACTGTTATTTAAATGAAAGAACTGTACAGATTGTGCAAGAATGTGCAAACATGTTTTCCATCGAAGTGCAGAAGTTCACAGTATTAGTTTGAAGAATATTTGCAATGTGCAAGATACAGTCCAAAAGATATGCGTTAATGTAACGCATTGATAAATTCAGGTGTGTGGATTTTACGTTAATGTAACCTGTACACGGGGGTGGGGTGGTAACAGTGAGTGTCAGTGGGGGTCCCAGGCCTTGTTGATGAGGCCAGCTGCAGTCGGGAAGAAACTGGTCTTGTGGCGTGAGGTTTTGGTCCTGATGGACCGCAGCCTCCTGCCAGAGGGGAATGACTCAAACAGTTTGTGTTCAGGGTGGGAAAGCAAGACTATTTAACTTTAGCTTGACAGCAGCCACTGCGGCTACAAGCGACAGTGCTGGGATAATGCTAAATGCTAAACTACTGTCTTGCATTCATTCCCCTGCATGTCACAGCCCGGCTCAAGGGAATGACAAATAGGAGACCACACATGGCTTTTAACTTAATTTTAATTTATTTCACAAAAGATAAGTAAAGTAAATCAATGTGATGCATGTAAATCAGTAACATCAGTAATGTGTGCTGTGAATGGATGAGTGCAAAATAAGGTGTACGTTCAAAGGGAAACTAAGGAGGAGATTAGCCACCACAGGTGCTGGAATACCAGAGGGCTGTCACAGTTGAATTGAGGAACGGTGCGTTTTATTGCTTATGAATTTGACTTTTCATTTGTTCGAGGGAGACTGTGTAATTTCTTCTCTCAAAATGTACCTAGTCTCGCTAGGTGTGTGCATTATCATCTTGAAACACATACTCTGCGGCTACTGCCCAGGGACTGAGAAACTAAATCTGGTACAGTAAATCTCTTGTTTTGTTGCACATGGTCCCTGACAATTAAATACAATAATAATAATAATAATAAAAATACTGCTAAAACACTACTGATTGCTCACGTGGTGATCAGTCAGTTCGAGTGTCGTAAGTAGCAAAGTTTTGAATTTTAAGAAGGGAGGAGGGAGGGTGATGTAAGGTGTGTTTGCTGACAGTGTTTGGTGCTAGGAAACGCACCACCCTGCACCACCAGAGTCCTTTATTGTGGTGGGACATTAGATTATGCTTTCATTTGGACCATGCCTCACATTTAATTTGCTCCATGACATAACAGTGTTTCTGTGCAGCACGTCTGGGGCAGAGTTGGCACCTAGAACCACTACTTGCTCAGTAGTGGTTTGTGTTTGTGTAGTTAATCTAATGATTGTGTGTGAGGCACCCAGCAGGCTGCTCTGCGGTACATCACCCCCTCGTGAAGCCACAGCAAAGTATGAGATTATAGGCAGGGTTCAGATCTCACACGATGATGGTAAAGAGCAACTATAGGCTGTATATGTAGCTGAGCTGCAAGAACAACAGAGCACAGGGAGGTCCACTAACCCTAACCCTGTTCTGACGGACTCACTATGAAAATTTGTGCATTTGGTTTAATTTCACACTGGAAGTCATGTAAGTAGGTTATGAAAGAGAAAGTCACGTGTGCACGGAGACCAGCTGAGACCTGGCTTCAACAGTTTAAAAAAACATAACCAGGAATAACAAGAAAAGGGTTTAATAAATCACAGCTTAGAGGGACACATGATCTGAGAAAGACAGAAAAAAATCTGTGAGAAGTTTAATCTTAAGTGATGACAAATCAACATACAGAACATTTTGTGTCTATTTTTCGTCTTCAAAAGAGATTTTGATGATCAGACATACAAGAAAAAACAGAACTAAGAAACAAATTCAGTGATATGAACAAAGTTAAATGACTGAGTATGAGAGTCAAATCACACGATCATTTAGTTCAAAGTCATGGAAGGAAAGAAGTAAATAGTAAAACTCACAACAAAATTAAAAACAGATTCTTCAGCTTCTTGGCACATTTACCTTTACATCTCATTACTTTCACTTCCTGGAAAAGTTTATATAAATTCTTACATAATGGTGTAACAGTGGGCATAAATAAAAGCTAACATTGCTAACTTGTTTTTTTAATACCTCCCCCATTAAATAAAATAGTATTTCTCTCACTAACTGATATTCCCTGTTTACAATATGTGAGTATGTGTGATATACTGACAACAAACAACATAAATGCATCACTCCTAATCCTTCTGCTGTACAAATAGATTTTTGGAAACAAGGAACCTCTGGAAAGAGATTAATACCTGCCGACATTGTATTTGAATTTTGCGTGAATATGAAATTGTCGTGCTCAACGTGAACTACTGATTTAAAAAAAACACAAAAAGTGAACATGTAATGGTGCCTCTTCTGAGGCTGCAGTACTTTAATTAGCTCACGATGAGCCACGTGGCACTGTGTCTCAGCTGTCCTCAGCCAACGATCTAAACAGTTCGACAAACTGGGTTCCTCACAGCAGCAATGGACTGCACTAATTTGGATATATTGTAGCGGTGAAGTTGAATTTCACACAAATACTCTGATTAAATGATGTCTGCAGGCAACATAATGTTTTAATATGATCACCTTTTCAAACATGCAGCAATCTATTGTATTACTGTGTTAACATATCCACTAACAGCTAGCAGCTAGTGGGGCCAAAGGTTAACAGCAAATTTTTGTTTGAAGTTGATATAAAGTTCAATAATTTGCAGTCAAACAGATGACAAATTTGCAGCTCTTTCTCCAAGCTGGGAGAATGAGGCTTAATTATTGGCTGAGGAGGTGAAGGAGGCGCAGTGCCACATGGTCTGTGGTTGGCTGGGTGAAGCCTCAGAGGAGGCAGCTGCCTCCAGCTGTCACAGAAGTCTCCTGGGCCTGGATGTGTGTGTTTCCGAAAACTGAATTATGAAATCTGAGTAAGGAAACTGAGGATGAAGTTAAACGTTTAATTCAATAAACACTGTCTCTCTCTAGTGAAAGCTTTTTACATCCAAAACCTCAACTTTACGGGAATAAAGAAAAACAGCATGTTGATGGAACACGTTTTTTTTTATCTAAATCAGTTTGAAAGATTAGTTTTGAACCCCAGTGTTGAAGAATTTTCTTAACTAATAGATCATGTAAAATTAAAACTGGAGCTAGAGTGCCTTCACTTCATTTATTCAGCAACTTATTCCAAGAAAGTACCGTTACTTCAGTTTGATGAATTAAAATGTGTTCAACGGATACACAATATCTGCTCAATAGTTTTGTTCAAGTTTACTGACCCTAGATCTGTCACTGCGCAGCCACTTTAAGACCACATACTACTCAGGATGTAGTTTTTAAATGTACCAAGGTAAGTTTATTTAAGGACAAATTTTTGCCTCCATTATTGGACGAACACATTACTGTGGTTGTTTTTGAACATGAGAGAACTCCTCTAAAGTCTCACAGTTTTTTCTGCCCAAAACAAACCCCAAAAATGCTTTCTTTAATTTTAACTAGCTAGCGCGATGAAGACAAAATCTGTCTGTCAACTAAAAGCTTATTTGGTTGAAATTTGTTCTTCAGAATGAATGACAACCTTGTTATTGTCATCATCATCATCATTAGTCCTGCTTGGTCAAGACTCCTCTCATTGAAAATGTATACAGACGAGCACACAACACAGAATACATACACCTTTAGGTGTTAACAGACAGAACAGGCTTCTCAGAAAATGTTTAATAAGACGAGCTAACGGGTCCAATTTTGATAAAAGTGAGTGAGACTGTAAACAATGCTGCATTTTTGAAAATGACACAACTTTTAATTCAACCACTCAAACAGAGTCTGATCTCAACAAATGTCTTCATATACAGTATCATGATATACTGCATCACCATATTACGGCACCTTTAACAGAAAGCTTTGCTGCCCTCACATTTACAGGTGGATTTACTTGGGTAATCTTTAAAAACAATTTTAAAATTCCATATAAAATAAACATGAGGCCTTAGATCTATTGAAAAAATAATTCTTTCAAAGTTAACCTTTACAAATTATTAGACTACAAACTGCGGTTACAATGTTAAGAAATATGAAAGAAAGTCCAGTTGAGTTGGTTGTGTTAACAGTCCCTGCATGGACAAAGTATGAACATAAAGGTGAGGGAACATAAGTAGGATGCTCTGATCTGATGTAACACTGCACACAAATGGACAGTGGATGATGAGACGTTTAGTAACAGTTGGTGAAGGACGGTGGCAGGAAAGAGGAAAAAATAAAAAAAATGGTGGGAATCCATTTCTGGGAAGTGTGGTGGTAGGAAGGAGTGGCCAGTTGAGAGAAACAGAGAAGAGTTCTGCTGAATCAAGGAATCTATAAAAAAAAACAACAAAACAAACAAACAAAAAAATACAGAGGGGGTTGGGGGGGTGGTTTTCTGTCCAGTCACTTCCCCTCCCAAGCATCTTCCTTCTGTTTGGCAGCCAGACGCTTTTGTTCTGTAAGATAAATCACAGAGACACAGTTCAACATATCAATCAGCAAAAGCCCTAAACTAAACAATGCGTACGTGATTTGTTGCTCTAAATTCGTATCACCGTCTTTGCCACATGCAGGGAGGTGAAGAGCCGTAAATTAATCTCTGGATACAACCGTACGTGGCATCCATTCCAAGGACACAATGTTCAGCACATGATGCACTTCTGTACTGACATTCACTGTGCGTGTTGTGATCTTAAATAAAGAGCACGGCAGTGCGCCCATGCTAAGAACAAAGGAGCTTTTTTTAACTTTCTACACTCAAGGCTCTGACTTCCTGACTGGCTGTTCAGTGGACAGCCATTTGTGGTTTTCTGTGCCTATATACTTATGTTCCATCTGTGAAGGGAAATGGCTGCTGTGCTGATTATAGACCTGTTCTAAACGGAGAGCAACTTGTCTTGGCATCAACTTGCAACTACACTTTCCTTTTTCTTCTGTAAAGTATACAAACAGCCCCCACTTGTGGTGGAAACCTTGTGATGCAAAAACTAGGACAGTCAGATGAGGACTGTTATGTGTTTTTAATATTTATTTATTCAGGGAAGGTTAACGACACCCTGCTTGACACTCACACATATTAAACCCATTATTCACTTTAGCAAGAAGCCAACCAAGATGAGGATCTGCAGTATTTCAGTCAGAAATCTGCTTCTTAAACATCTAGGCTACTAGTGGAGAGAACAGGCCTTCCAAAGGGTTCTGCTGACCACAGTACATCTTCACATAAAAAACCTCAAATCATAAGCTGAACATAGCATCTGTGTGAATAACGCACCTCTCGCCTCCTGGAGTTTCCTCCTCTCCGCCTCGCGCTGCTCCTTCGTCAGGTTGCTCTTTACACCGAGGGCACCGATTACAAGCTTGCGAGCCAGCGCTGCACTCGTCTGAGGTCTCTCTTTAGCAGGCAGGAGGTAGTCTGGGAGGAGAGGAGAATAAAGATGGAAAAAGGTAATATTAGCCTTCGAATGTGTGATGTATGTGATACAGAAGACAAACCGATTAAGAACGGGCAAGACAGACGGCCGTATTTGTACCTGAGCAGCTACGGGCTTTGGCCTTTGTAGCGGAGGAGGATTTGGAGAGTGGTCGCAACTTCATCAGCGGATGTTTGGATCTTAAAGCTTCACGGGCTGAAAAGGCACAAATTGCAAAAGTCGACGTGTTCTTTAATATTATTTGAACACAACTGAAAAAGCACATTTGTAAGATGATGTCAAAAAGAGATTCAAACGTGTTTCCTCTTACAACTTACAATATCATGTAATACCTCAGCAGTTAACACCTACTTAATGTTAATATTGTTGAGCTTTGTCAGAGCTGGTTGGTCAGAGTCTACTCATGTCCACTGACCCTCTTTATAAAACAGTTTTCCATTGTGGCAGGGAAAAGTGTCACAACAATGATATTTCCTGCAGTAGATAACGCATTGTAAGGTATTCCCCTCCTAAACTGCCTTTTGTGTGAAGCAGCACCTCACTAACCTGCTATGGGGCTTGAGAAGAGGCCCAGGGCATGCGAGTCATCAATCCACTTGATGTCAAAGCCTCTCTGTCTGAAAACACATCGAGAAGTCACACAAAAGCAGTAAAAAAGCTGTTATAAAAACCAAAGGAAGATCAAACTGATACTTCTGAGTCTTGTGGATCTTAGATGCAATACATATACCAGGGATGAATAGGAAATATATTGTAGTTGTACATTTTTTTAAGCCTAGCAGTAGTTTGAAAAAGTAGCACATTGAATTATACATACTGGTAGCACTGAAATAACTTAAGAAGGTCCTCCGTCTTAAACTCTGCAGGGAAGTCGTAGATCTCTACGATGTGAGAAAGTTCGTCCTCACTGAGGTCGATATCGTCATCGTCATCGTCATCTCGGTCCATGTTGTAGTAATCAAACCTGGGCTGCTGGATCGACTCCTTCTTCCTACCCTCCTCCACAGCCAGCTGGACGGGTGAAGATGTGAGAAGAGTGAGAGCAGATGAGGACAGGTGGGAGACGAAGGAGATGACAAGAGGGGGAATGGGACGAGGGGCATTAAGCCTGAATCATAACATAGCTTCAAAGTGTTGTATTAGAACTTATTAGACTGCAAACGTTTTAGCTACGTGTACAAATGAACTGGCTACTGAGTGCATGTGAATGTTGGGGAAGGTCCTTCTATTGTGACGTTTTGTTTTATATCACGCTGAACTACACCAAGCTCTCACCTCTTCAAGCAGGTGCGGATCCAAACAATCTCCATCATCATTGAACAAGGTGTCCCAGCTGTCCTCCTCCCCGTTTTCTTCCTGAGGGGATGTTGCTTCCGGCCGCGAGGCAGCATCTGCCTCCACATCGGTTGAGTCAGGCTGCCCATTCGTCTGCACATCTGTATCCTGTAACCGCTCTTCCTTCACATCAGGCTTGCGGTCACCATCCTGTATCTCACCTGCTCCTGCCTTGTCCTTCTTGTTCTTGGCGTTTTTCCTCGCCTTGTCTGTGTAGCGAGGCCTGGGTCTTGGTTTAACTTCTCCCTGAGTCTGAGCTTTGTCTTTGGAGCCGTGAACTCGTTGCTTGGGGACGTACAGAGCCTGACTTGGTCTCTTTGACTGAGACGGAGGTGTGGGTGTCGGCTGGGCTGGAGCACAGTCTTCTTTTGGCTGTTCCAACTCCATTATTAAATGATGTTAAAACATCTGGATCATACAGGACAGGAAACAGGGGAAGACGCAATGCAATAACATTACTTTAACGTAGTATCATGGATGAAATACGTTAACAGATTTCCAAACGAGTTCTGAATGAGATTATTGACAATATGAATTAATTCTAACGATTTGAACTAGTTAATTCCTCCAGAGAACAGACAAAAAAATAAATAAAAAGCATTTAAACCACTACACTGCCGTTAGCTAGTGTTAGCTTACCAATTTAGCTAACTAATTCTCGTTGAAGTTGCAATTAATTAAACATAACGTTAACATCGGCATACATTAAAATGCAATTCTGTTCATTTATCTTCATTTAAACCATTTTCAAACCGAATTATATATGATAATTGTTGCTCTTTTAGCTTACCCGTGTTTGGTTTGTTTAGCAACAGATTTTCGTCGCACTACTGACGCAAGCGCAGGACGACGCAGAGCATTCTGGGAAGTGTTGTTCTTGTGTGGCGCTGCAGCTGGACCCCTCTGGACGGCGAGCACTGTTTGTTTAATGTCGAGTTTGTTTTTCATCAGAATATTCATCGTCTTTATAGGTCAGCGTTTCTGTTAATGTGCTGTCGCTTGAGTGTACTCTTTCTCTTTGTGCCGTCGCTATAGCAGCGCCTACAAACAGAGCAGACTTCCGCCTCTCACGCTCACGCGCACGGAAGCACAGGTCAGCCATTGGTTAACAGTCTTAATTTTTCACACTGCTCTTCGCTGATTGGCCGTCCTTCTTCACGTTACACAAGCTGTTTCGTAAATTTTAAAAGCACAAGTTGTGTAAGGTGGCGGATATTTGCCAAGTGATATAACGAGGGTGCACTCACACCGCTGCAGTGAAGTCAGATCATTTCCATCTCTACACACTGATACAGCTGCCAGGTAAGACTACTATTTAAGTAATGGAATTCATGCATGCCACTCTGATGCTCAGGAGCAAGATGAGGAATCAGTGACTTAGTGCAGCAAACGAAAGATTATATCGTGCATCATTTCTAACAACAATAAAACACGAAATCATAAGTGATACAGAACATGTCATTAGTAAAAAACTGTTATAGCTGTGTGCTGACACTGTACTGTAGATGCAAAATTAATTCTAGAGCTGCAACGATTTGTCGATTAATCGATTAGTTGATCGGCAGAGAACTAATCAGCAACTATTTTGATAATCGACTAATCGTTAGTTATTTTTCCAGCAAAAATTGCAAATATCTGATTGTTCAGTTTCTCGACTGTGAAAATTTGCCACTTTTCTTGCTCTTGTATTATAATAAATAGAATATTTCTGGGATTTGGCTATTGGTCGGGCAAACCAAGACATTTGATGAGGTCATCACATACTGTGATTGGCATTTTTCACTGTTTCCTAATGTTTTATAGACCAAACGATTAATCGATAAATTGAGAAAATAATTGGCAGATTAATTGATGACAAAAGTAATCGTTTGATGCAGCCCTAATTGATTCATTATGGTGGCACTCTAGCGATTTAGTGCTGCGTTTTCATAAAGTTGGGGGACTCACAAGAGACACAATAAAAATAGTCAAAATGTATTAAATTGATGAATAAATTTGGTGGAGTTCCCTTTTAAAAACATGTTACTCGTGGCAGAGGCTGACCCTGCACTTCAGCTTCACTGAAGGATGCTAATATTGGTGTCTATCATGTCATGAACATACAGTATCTTTATACATCATCATCATCACTCATACTGAAGACTTGTGCATCATCTGCATATTGAAATAAAATACATGACCCAGCGCTGCCCTGTGTTCCACCAGGTTGCAGTGATGTGGGGTTCAGGCATGTTGCTCCTCCTGGTCGGACTCTGGCATCAGTCCCACGCCCAGACCCCTGAGCCGATGCTTCAGGTCGTGACAGAGACGATGCTTCCTCCCGACAGTCTGCACAATCCCACACAACTCAACTATGGGATGGCTGTAACGGATGTGGATGGTGATGGTGACCTGGAGGTGGTTGTGGCAGGGTAAGTGTAAAAGGAGTAATGACAGTATGCGTCTGTTAGCTGTGACGCATGTTCATTACACATGTGAGCTAAACAAACCTGCGTGATGTTGTCCTTCAGGTACAACGGGCCCAACCTGGTGCTGAAGTACGATCGCACTCAAAGCAAGCTGGTAAACATTGCTATTGATGACAGCAACTCTCCGTACTACGCCCTGAGGGACAGAGCAGGAAATGCTATTGGAGTTACTGCCTGTGATGTGGATGGAGATGGACGCGAGGAGATCTACTTCCTCAACACAAACAATGCCTACTCTGGTAAATAGTGCGTTGTTATGTCCTCAAAATGTCTGCCCCCGCAAGTCATTATTTTTCCCTCATGATGACTGACTCTTTTCATGCAGGACGAGCAACTTATTCAGACAAGCTCTTCAAGTTTCGTAACGGCCGCTTTGAAGACCTTCTGAGCGACGAGCTCAATGTGCGTCGTGGCGTTGCTAACCGCATGGCAGGGCGTTCGGTTGCATGTGTTGACAGAAAGGTCAGTAAACCTGTTCATAAAGTCCCTCAATCTGATTCTTCACATCTCACCCTCTCTGTTTCTTATTTTTATTCACAATTCCTTCCTCTCACTCTCTCGCCTGCCGTTGCTCTGCAGGGAACAGGCCGTTACTCGATCTACGTGGCCAACTATGCCAGCGGCAACGTCGGTCCCCACGCTCTCTTAGAAATGGATGAGGCCGCCAGTGATGTGACCAAGGGCATCATCGCTCTGTCTGACGTGGCCGCCCAGGCCGGGGTCAACAAGTTCACAGGTCGGGAGTTGGAGAGGTGAAGTCTGTGATGTTTTGAAGTGTGCCGAGTCAGCTGAAGCAGCATTCACAGTTTGCTTGTCATGCAGGTGGGCGCGGCGTGGTGGTCGGACCGATCCTGAGCCAGTCCAGGTCGGATGTGTTCTGCGACAACGAGAACGGACCTAATTTCCTGTTCAAGAATAATGGAGATGGGACTTTTGTTGATATGGCCAGACAGGCAGGTGAGTTTGAAACAGGAAGTGAAGAAATACTTTTAATTAAATGTAGTCTTTGAGGACAGTCATTAGTTCCTGAGGCGACTGTATGCCTTCCAAAGTTTATACTTTTGGTTTCACACCAAATATTCTATTTTTTGTCCTGTTATATTTAAGGCCTACCAGTATTTTAGCCACGCTAGCTGCATGGTGCTAGGGATGGCGGTGTTGGTCTGTCAGTCGATGGGCCCAACACTTTGGTCCTGACTGAAATGCCTCAATAACTATTGGATGGATTGTCATGAAAATACTTTTATTAGTGACTAAATAAACAAAATAATTGCGAAACTGATGACATTACCACCACCGTACTTTGTGTTTAGTGTTAATCAGCAAATGGTAGCTTGCTAACACAGTAAAATTAAGACAGTGAGCATAGTAAACATTGTACTGCTGTGAGTGTCATTTTTGATAACACCACTAGGAGTCACCAATGTTGGAAATTTCCAAATCCTACACAGGGGCTTTAAAAGAATTCCTATCCAAATGCAGTATATTATTTTTCCAGCACTAGCAGCACTAAGGCTTTCAACATTGTGTCTGAAGGTGTGGAGGACCGGTACCAGCACGGCAGAGGATTAGCACTCGCTGACTTTAATGGCGATGGAAAGACAGACATCGTGTATGGCAACTGGAACGGCCCACACAGACTTTTCCTGCAGGGCAGCGACTCTAAATTCCGGGTAAGGAAAGAAAACAGAAGTGCGGTGGAAAATGAATAAAAAGTGGGTGACACACAAAAGCCTGTAAGATGGAAAGAGTTTGATAAAGAATAAGCAAGTATTCTCTTGTGCAGAACATAGCTACTGGAGAATTTGCTGCTGCATCACCTATTCGCACCGTCATCGCTGCCGACTTTGACAATGACAAGGAGCTGGAGGTGTTTTTCAACAATATTGCTTACAGAGGCAACGCCCCCAACAGGCTGTTTAGGTAACATTTCAGTTACTATGTGAAACACATCCTGGATTATTGGCTACATTATTAGCTATTTTTAGAATCTCGTGTGTTTGTTTGCAGGGTGTTGAGGAGAGCTGGTGCAGACCCTTTGATCCAGAAGCTTAATGTGGGAGATGCTGCAGAGCCAGAGGGGCGAGGAACAGGTCAGCTATCTCTGATCTCAGGACAGAGGACAGAGGACAACATTATTTTCATCAGTTTTGTTCTCAAAATGTTGTAACCTGACGTGAATATGTGACACCTCTGCCGCCACCTCTGAGATTTACAGAGACGCAGCTGTCGGATAAACAGCGCAGGGGAGTTGTTATGTAGGTCAGCCCAGTGAAAGCTTGCTGTCTCTCTGGTTTGGACAGGTGGCACTGTGACAGACTTGGATGGGGACGGACAGCTGGACCTGCTGCTGGCACATGGAGAGAGCGCCCAGCAGCCAATCTCTGTCTTCAAGGTCACACAGGTGTGTATGTGCATGTGTGTGTGCGTGTGTGTGTGTGTTTATCAGTGGTGGAAGAAATATTCAGAACAAAAGTACCAATACAACAATGTGAAAACAAGTAGAAGTCCTTCATTTCCTTCAAAATCCTATTTAAGTTAAAGTATAGAAGTATTATCAGCTAAATGTACTTAAAGTATCAAAAGTAAAAGTACTTGTTCTGCAGTAAAATGTCTCCTGTGAGTGATATATGATTCTATCTGACATTATTAGATTGTTAATACTGATACATCAATGTGTAAGCAGCATTTTACTATTGTAGCTGTCAAGAAGGAGCAAGTTTTAACTTCTTTATATACAGTTTGGTAGTTTAGTCCAGTGGTTCCCCAATCTAAGGGTAACAAATGAATCTGAGGTTTCCAAGATGATGAAGGCATTGGAAAGAAGAAAAAACAAATTTCTGATTCACACATTTGGATACATTTTTTTTTACTTTTATCTATTCTTGTTTTTTGTGAAATATTGGAGAGTTTTACTTCTCTGAGCCTTGAACAATTATTTCAATAAAATCATCTGAGAAGTTTAAAGGGGAAATCTCTCTTTGGGGGAACTCATTTGTGAAACCAAACACTGATTTTTTTCTAAGGTGTCACAAGCCAGAAGGATTGGAAACCACTGGTTTATGATTAAAAAAAATGCATTGTATTTTATGCACTTAGATTAATACATTTAAATTAAAATATGAATCTGAAAAGTAACACCAGTTGTCACATAAATGTAGCGGAGTAAAAAGTATTATATAGTATTATGTATTTCCTTCGGTAATGCAGTGGAGTTGAAGTATAAAGTAGCATAAAATGGAAATACTCAAGTACAAGTATCTCAAAACAGTATTTGAGTAAATACATTTAGTTACATTCCACCACTGATGTTTGTTTATAGTAACTGAGCCCTAAAGATCCACGACCTAAACTGTCAAACCTCATCAGGGCTCGTCCAACAACTGGCTGCGGGTCGTCCCTCGCACCCAGTTTGGCTCTTTTGCCCGGGGCGCCAAGGTAACAGCCTTCACCAGTCAGAGTGGAGCTCACACACGCATCATTGATGGAGGCTCGGGGTACCTGTGTGAGATGGAGCCTGTCGCACACTTTGGTTTAGGTAACTTCCTTTGTTTTAAGCCCAATCTACACACTGTTTTTATTAGTCCAGGCTGGTTTAAGGGAATAGTTCAACATTTTGGGAAATACACTGAAGTCGTTTTATTCGCTTTCTTGCTGAGAGTTGCATGGGAAGATCGATACCAGATTAGTTTGTGTTATCTTAGCATAACGACTGGGGACAAACAGCTAGCCTGGGACTGTCCAAATTTCAAAAATGTGCCTACCTATACCTCAATAGCTGAAAGCTCATTAGTTAACATGCATTTGGTTTGTGTATTCCGCACACTCAGAAACAACAATTTGTGATCTTATGGGGAGTTAAATGCTGTATTTTTTAACAAACAGCAGATTATCCATCGCCCAAGCACTTATGTGCAGCATCTCCACCAGTAGGCGTGTTTTTTAACTATGGACAGAGCCAGGCTAGCTGTTTCCCCTGTTTCCACTCTTTATGCTAAGCTAAGCTAATCGCCTCCTTGCTCTAGCTTCACACTTAACGTACAGACATGAAAGTGGTACAGTATCAACCCTCTCATCTAGTTCTAAGCAAGAGAGCAAATATTCCTTCAACATGTAATATCATGTGTTGTCCTAACACACACAGAAAATTATGTCACTTTTTGAAAGGTTTGTTTTCCCTCTTGTGTGATGCTCAGTGATTTTTCTACCCATGACTCCCAGGAAACGATAAGGTGACGGTACTGGAGGTCTCCTGGCCAGACGGCAGCTCCATCACTCGAACCCTTCAGCCCGGCGAAATGAACTCGGTGGTGGAAGTAGCCTATCCCAAAGAAGGGGAAACGTCTGCGCTTGCCAATGACACGCAGGTACGCAGAACGGATCCACGGCATGAATTATGAGCACCGGTAATGTTCCAGTCAGACTGTGACAGTGGCCTTATAAACTCATCCAACCCACCACAGTCAGTCTTTTTCTCTCACTGTCAAGTTCAGTTCAATTAGAAGCAGCTTTACCACAAAATATCAACAGAAGATCATCGTGTCAGTTACGTTACTGATTGAGGGCTGACACAGATGATTATCAGTAGTTTGTCTGTCCGTAAAAGGGAAATGAATCAACATATTTGGTTTAATACCAATGAATTTCTTTCTTCTTTTTGTCCAGTGTGGTGAAGGTTTTACTGTAAAGAATGGCCGCTGTGCAGGTAAGCAAGTGTTTTATAATAATTTTTTTAAATGTGCCTCAGAGATTAATTAAACCATTTAAAATATTATTTGTTTTATTTTTAATTTTCTTTAATGTTTATGTTTCTACAGGTCTGTGAGGATAATCACATGAAATGCGATACAAAATTGCAGTGGAAAACACAATAATGTGACAAAACACATGGTTTTAGAATACTTTTCTTTTTGTCTTTAAAACAGGGGCCTTGTGGTTTTCTTTACTCTATGAGTAGTTTTAACATTTTTGTGCTTTTTATTTCTCTTTAACTGTTAATTATGTCCTTTTACTGCTACTGCCTGGTTACGGTTGTTATTTTTTATGTGCCTTGACAAACTCCCTGAATAAACTGCTACAAATCAATATGGTCAGATCATCATTTCGTAGGTGCAAAGAAATCATATCTGTCATACTTCGTTTTCACTAAAGCCTGCAGCCAGCTGAAAATGAACAAGAACATGAACTCTGGAATAATCAAAAAGGACTAGCTTTTCGTACAAAGGAAAGATATTGAGTTCCTTTATTCCCCTGTGTCAACTGTGTTTGCACGCCTCTCTTCTGCCTTTTCTCATCTTCCTTCTACGTGTCTGCCATCTCCATCAGTTTCAGTCCATTTGTACTGTGTTGTCATAATCTGATGTCTGCCTTTACTTGTTTCCTCCACCTTTTTTCCTCTATTCTGTCCCTCCACTCATGCAGCGTTGGCTCCATTTTATGATGGCATCCGCTCCACCTCTGTCTCCACGTTTGAAGCCTCCTGTTTTAAGGCAGTCTTACTACAGTGTGTCATGGTGCTCTCTGCGCTGGCAGATCTCAGGGGATGGTAGTCTTGAGGGTAACAATGACACAGTAAGACAGCCTTCAATCCAGCACTGCATGCCTGGATCAAGCATTTGCTAAAAGACTTGACTTCCTGTGCCATGTAGTAACAGTGAGAGTGTCTTATCAGAATGCATATCCTAGCGTGTGGACATCCTGCAGTCTGGACATTTCCTGTTTGCTGTGGTGAGCTGAGTGCATGCTGGAATCCCTCCATGTTGTAAGTGAAGACTGAAAAACTGGGATCAGTATCATGCCCTTCACCCCGCATGCAAACATGAGGGAGGTTTCCTGACCAAAGCTTGTCACAACATCAAATTAGCGAGGCTTTTTAATCTCACATGTAATGTCTTATGTTTCTATGCATGCAGTACGTTTAAATCATTATCATTGATGTGTACTATGAGCCTTTTCCACAGCTGACATTTTGACTCAGTAGGAAAATCATAGATGTCACTAAAACATTAATGATGGCTCTGTTCTATTCAAGTGTCCCAGTAAGCCATGACAGTGAGCTGACATGAACAATACCAGGACCCTGAAACTGAAGCAGCTAAATGGAATTCAGCCATCATTCATTTTATTATTTACACCTGTGCTTTTCCTACTGTGACAAGTCAGAAAGACTTTTGAGAAAAAGGCCTATTGTGCATAAAATATAAATATAAAATATCCTTGTACCTATTTTAAATAAATAATTAGAAAGCATTAGTGATGTGTCAAACACAGGGGTAATTAACATTAAAGCAGCCATGATTGGGGTTTTTTGGCCACATGGGGGCAGCTGAACAAACAGTAAACACAACAGTCATCCAACAAAATTGTTATGGCCTTAAGCAAAGAGATTCTTATTTACACATCCAGCAGTTACTGAGCAACATTATCACTCATTTGGAGTTGTGTTTCTGGAGGCCTGATAAAAGTCCAATATTGACTCTTTTAGCTCTGTTTTTGGTCTCTACCAACTCCTGACAAAAGTATCAATATATAATATAGCTGCTAAATGCTCCACTAGATTCACCAGCTAGTCGCTAACTTTGTCTATCTGCTGGACAGGTACCCCACAGTGGGTTTATCAGATCTCTTACACTAAAAACAACTTACCACTTGTGGCTGGGAATGACACTGATGGCAGCGGTAAGACTGCGGTAAAACCAAAACAATAAGCTAAAACATGCTAAAAAAGCTCAGGGGAGCTGCAGCGTCAGATGAAAATTCTCTTGGGAGTTCATCACCACGAGCGATCCCTTTCACATTATATGCAGGATTTTGATCCATTATTAATATAAAAATGTTGATTAGTGCAGCTTTAATAATGACAGCTTTCCCTTTCCCAGTTCCAGCTGATACTGTGGATGCTGGCTTACTGGCACACCAAAATGGAGCAAGGATTAATGTTATTATAAACACCTGTGCTTTTCAAGTGCAAATTCCTGCCATAGTAAAGGTCTATTTAGTAGATTTACAGTTCAAAACCAAAGGAAGACGAGCTCTGTGCAGCTGTGATGAAACAGTATTTATTTGACACCAGTCATATAGTATACCTCATTGCCATGTGTATCAAACAACAAGCAGTACGAAAGTTTGCTCTTGCACAAAATGTCACCAAAATAAGAGACACATTCACATTTGTGAGCCAGTTTTTTGGCAGTTGTTGTTCTTTGGAAGTGTGTTCAGAAATCAAGGAAGGGTTGGTGTATTTTAAAACACTACAGGTAAGATTCAGGAAGACTTTTTGACCCATCCTTTGTCTACTTACTACTGCATTTAACGCACAGTACGTCTTTGCATAATCAAAATTTAGGAAGAGTTTGGTCTCACTCATTGAAACCAGGAGGTTAGTACTTAGATTTGTGCACATGTCAGTGTTTGTGTGTCTAACAAATAAAATGTAGGCGTCACGTGGGAAATATGGAAGATCTGCTACATAATATACATGGACGGGGTGGATGACATTCATCTGCGACCAGACAGCATGATTTACATCAGAGGTGAAGAAGGGAAAGGTTCTTTGTACACTTTATCTGCGCTCTGGGGAGGTGAAACTTTGTACTCAGATACTTGTGCATCCTGCTCACATTTGCTCAAACCTGGAAACTCAGACAGAGAGCTACAGATGACATTTTTCAAAGCCAGTGTCTGGTGTGCAGGGTTGACGGTGATGAGTTCAGTCCAGTTTCCTGGTTGGTCCGGTGTGGTCGGGGTGCAGCTGTGGCTGATTGGGACCGCGTGGTGCAACTGTGGTGGCTGAGGTATGAGGTTTGGTGAGGCTTGTGGTCTTCACTCCTCCCTCAACACTTCCTTCCTCCCTCTTTCTCTCACATCCTTGCATCTTTTTTTCTCACCCACCAGATTACACACAGCTGTGGTAACTTCAAAGAGAACAGGGAGGAAGGTAACGGTACGATCACACAAAGCATTACTAGCAAAAAAAATTTTCTTTTCACTGAGACATTGCATCCGACAGTAACACGACTTTGTCAGCACATGCACGTAGCTTTGCAACAAACGACTAAAGTGTGTGTTTTAAGCAACAACTTAAGCGTGTGATGGCACCTCAGAAGCAACATGCCTCTCTTCGTTAAAAGCCAGTGAATCCTTTGTGTGAGCGTAGCTTTGGGATGTATGGGCTAAGTGTTGGAACAAGAGCAGTGTCATTGTCTTAAGTTCTCCTCCAGGGTTGTGAGTGATCAGGGGGACGTGGTTGTCACGAAGTACCCAGTCATCGAGCAGTGCTGCCGGACACGGAGCTGCTCCCTGAGCTGGAGCCGCTGGAGCCCCGGTCCTCATAGATGGAAATCTCTATCTGGTGGGAGAGCAGTTAGGGACCAAGAATTTGTCGTGGAGTGTGGTTAATTAAACAGAAAGGATGAACGCGTTCATGTACACGCACCCTAAAACATTGAGTAAGGATACAACACGCATTCCCCTTTCTATGGGGTCCGTGATGAGCAGCCCTCTGGGAGCATAGATCTTCTCGTTTTGCTCCTGAATGTACTTGGCTATCTTCTTCAACACCTAACACACAGGCAGAAGAGAAATGACAAATGGTACAGAATCCCAGACATGTTTAATCAGTGTCCCGAGACCATTAAAATGCATTGAGTTCACCGGCCTGACCTTCTCATAACGCGTCTCCATGCACAGGAAGATGAGATATGCTGTAGCGCAGGCCAGACACCCCTCCAGGTAGGACTGGCCTCCTATCTTTTCTGCCTCTGCGTAGTAGTTATTCAGCGTCTTCACAGTGTCCTCAAACAGCGTCCGCTCAATCTGGAGACACACGCAGAGTCATAAACGGCAGGGTTAGGATTGGTTAAGATAATATTTTTTCCTTTATTTCATTGATCGGTAGAGATACAGACAGGATACACGGGGAGAGGCAGGTAAAACACTGGAATAGTGGGGGTAACATGCCAATTTGCTTGTCTTTTTGTCATTAATGAGCACATATTGTAAAGTCTATTATAAGTATTCTCCAGATACCATTTTTTTTAATGTATTAATTTTTAATTGTCTGCTGGACAACTTGTTTATCTGCATGTTATCACTACTGGGCTGCAACTAACGATTATTTTCATTATCGATTAATCTGTCGATCATTTTCTCGATTAATCGATT
>NTHP01000586.1:2508-65821 GCA_003416845.1 Oplegnathus fasciatus
TTTTTCAAGTTTCCGATGGACAAAGGATGGAGAGGAGTTTGACCCAGGCAGTGACCCAGAGCTAAAGGTTTCAGAGCGCTCTGGCTCATCCGCATTCTACACACTCAGTAATACTGTGGACACCCTGAAGCAGTACCAAGGCAAATACATCTGCTACGCATCCAATGAGCTGGGCACAGCCGTCTCTAATGAGGCCGTACTCAACACTGATGGTAAGAACACTCTGATGGCTGATTAATGCTGAAGCAACCACTGACCAGTTATTGAGACAGAGTCATTAAAGTTTGATGGTTTGTAATTTAAATATTCAAATTCTGTCATGCTCAGTGAGTATTTGCTGATTTGTAATAATTTGGCTTTAGCCTTGAGAGACGGATCCCACCATTTGAAATAGCATCAAACTAATAAAACATCCTCTGATATGTTTTCAAACAAACTGCATCACATTAGAGGAGCTGCATGTCTTTTATAGATGTCAGTTTCAGTGTTAGCGCTCCTGTAAATGCCTTCAAGGTCCTGATAAGTAGCGAGCTGCGTTGTTGTTGGTTTTATCAGCAATAACAGAGCGATTTACAAAGCTGCGAGCGGAGCCAGCGTATAAACCTTTTCCTTGCCCTGCTTTATACAGAGCTCATTTGTTAGCAGATGGAGGCTCACACTGAGAGCTCCCTGTACCACCACCCAGAACATAATTACATGCAATAACATGATAATCAGCATATACTCACGTGCGCACTAGCACACAGATACACACACACACACACACACACACACACACCACGGGCCCCTGGGCAAAGGTAAAGAGCACCTCTGTGTATCCATCCACCTGTGTGACTGGCTCTCTCCTGGGCGACCTCCTTCCTTCACAGTTTCCCTGACAACGGTTTCCCCAGAAACGCTCTTGAGTTGATGTCATGTGAAGCACTCTTCAGTAGCTCCTGTGGGGTTATCAACAATGAGCAGAGGGGAGGAGGGGAGGAGGGAGAGCAAACACATATGACTCACAAATCACGTCATCTACTTCTGCAAGACAAAAGACAACTGGGCGCCTTCTCTGAACGCGCTTCTCCTCAAATCCTTAAAGTTCCTCGAATAGGGATTTATAAATGATACTCCTTATCCACTGCGTCCTGTGTTTAAGTTGATTTGGACTGCCTCAGGAAATCTTTATATGACGCAGTAAATGTATGTACAGGTGGTTGTGTACATGTTTGTATACACGTGTGTGTATCTACGCAGACTAACAGGTGTGTATTTCTCCTCACTTGCTCTGCTTTAGCTCCCCCATCCCAGCAGAAAGAGAAAAAGGTTAACATGAAGTCTGAACAGGGAAACAGTATTGTCCTGAAGTGTAACCCCCCGCAGAGCTCTATGGAGCCTATCATTCACTGGATGGACTGGAGTGAGTACATTACCTTTCCATTTCTCCTTCCATTACTTCCTTCCTGTCTCCTCAATAAATCTGCCTCTATCTATCTATCCATCCTTTTGTTGTCCACTTTTATCACATCACAAAGAGGTTGTTGATTATTTATTTCTAACACAATATTATCTTTTTTCCTTCTCAGTGTCCAGAATACCCTTTCATGCATTTATCTATCCCTGGATGTTTTTTTGAAAATCTCTTCAGTACCTTTAGTAGACTCTATTCTTGCCCCCATTCTCAGACGTCTCTTTATCATCATTTTTCTATTGCTCTCATCCTATTGTATCTCAGTGCCTCCCCCTTCTATTTCCTCTCGCTCTTTTAGTCTGTTGTTAAGCTGCTCTGACTCTCTCCCTCGTTTCTCTTTTTTTCCCACTGCCTCTATTTGTCATCGTTTTCCCTCTCGTTCTCTTTCTCATTTCATCTCTCCCTCTCTCTACAGAGCTACATCACATCCAGCTAAGTGACCGGGTGGTGGTGGGGAAGGATGGCAACCTATACTTTGCCCATTTGACAATTGAGGACAGCAGGGATGACTACACCTGCAATGTCCAGTACCTGGCGACACGCACCATTCTGGCGAAGGAACCAATCACTCTGACTGTCAACCCCTGTGAGTTTTGCTCTGATCAACTAAACTCTGACTGATTTACAGTAGACTGGACTGATCTGACCTGAACTGAACTGAGTTCCAGAAATGCGTCCAAGACTGTTTTTATTCAGAGTTTAAAGCAATAAAATGTGATGGATTTAAGGATATCCATCAATAATGGTACTGCCATACGAGGAACAAAACCATTAAAAAAAACATTACAGGTGTCCAAACTTTTTCCAAAAATTTTATTTATTTTGAGGTGCAGGCCAATGGGAATCACATTGCACTATATGTAAAGGGTCACACTTCTCTTAATGTATTCTTAAATAATATAGACTCAAATTACAATAAAATATTTTCTCACCTCTACCTCTAGTGGTATCTAGACAAGCAGATAGTTTCGAGATATCAGCCTCTGAGATTTCTGCTGCCTCCTTAATAAAATGAAGGTGAATGGAATTTCATCTGTGGTGCTCAAATTACATTTTAAAAATTCATTAATTAATTAATTTTGAAAGATAGCCTGTACAGTGTGACTATAACATCCCTTAAAATGTTCCTTGTATACCAAATTGGCACACAGAGTATGATAAATAGTCAGCATGACAATTTGTTGAGAACCACTGAGCCCCCATAGTTAAACCAAAGTCAGCTCACCCCCATGTGGTGGCATGTTGTGCTGACCAAAGCAGTACCGTGTCCAGTAGATGGTCCCAGAGCCGGCAGGGGGCCCATCACCTCCTCAGCCCAGTGGTAATGAGATGCAGCTCACACTGGGATGTGGCTGCCAGCATCTGTGGCCCAACTAGAGGTCAGAAAGATGAGCACATGTTAACATGAGACCTCTGTGTTTATAGAAAATCTGTATGATTATGTCTTGCTAGAAAGGTGAAGTCTTCTCCACACAAGTCCACACCCTGCATCTGTGTGTGTACGTGTGTGTCAGAGTCTCTAAAGTGGCTGCTGTGTCAGCAGCAGGGCAATTTGAAAATTACCCATACATATGTATGAATCTTTATCTGCGTCTTTGTGTTTCCACCTCTCTTTCTCCAGCCAACTCTGTACTGCGGAACAGGAGGCCCCACATGATGAGACCAACTGGAAGCCACAGCACTTACCATGCCCTCAGGGGCCAGACCATTGAGCTTGAGTGCATCGTCCAAGGCCTGTGAGTGTCTTCATATGTGTATGTTTCTGCCCCCATCAATCAGAAAACTTGGGCCGTTCCTTTTAATCAATCTTACCTGCCTCTCATCCATCTTTCTCCTCTCCTCCTACCTCCTGATGCTCTCTTCATTCCATTATCTATCTTTTGCTGTCTCCTGTCAACACTTTTTTTTGCTGCCTTCTTATTTTCATTTCACGTTTCTTCTCTTTTCACCCTGCATGTCTCTTTCTCTCTCTGCCTGCCTTCTTCATTTTATGTCTACTTCATAACACAAATAACATCACCTCACCTCTATTTCCCCTCTCCCTGTTCCATGTGTGCCTTCCTCTGTTGCATCCACATTCTTCCTATTCCTGCTATACCTCTTCCTCCCCTCTCTCCTCCTCTTCAGTCCAACTCCCAAAGTGTCGTGGCTGAGGAAGGACGGCGAGCTGTCTGAATCTCGTACCGCTATTGACATGTTCGACCGCCGCCTGCGCTTCAGTAATATCTCTGAGAGCGATGCGGGCGAGTACCAGTGTATAGCTGAGAACCCCCAAGGGAAGGCCGCACACACTTACACTGTGACTGTGGAAGGTACGTCACACACACTCATGCACATATATATGTTATATTGCATTTGAAATAGGGATGATTTGAGCATTTACTGTGATTTTACAATATAATGCTAACTACAATAATCCAGATTCACAGTTGATCACATAACTGTATCCTGTATTCATTAAGTTTAGCTGAGTAGTACTCCCTGTGACTAGTAAATAGACCTTGACTTGGAGAATTGATGGAGTGCTCTTTTAAGTATAATAGAACAGTTTGGCGATCAGTTGCTTCATTTTTGAGACCTATTAATCTCAACCCATCAGTCTCACTGAGTACTGTCTTGTGTAAAGATTTGATACTGTGTAACTTAATAATGTAATTTTTTGCTTGTACTGTACGTAATTAATATATTCTGTCCCTTGTAGCGGCTCCCTACTGGACCAAGGAGCCAGTCAGCCAGTTATATGCCCCAGGGGAGACTGTCAGACTAGACTGCCAGGCGGACGGCATCCCCTCTCCTACCATCAGCTGGACCATCAACGGGATCCCCCTCTCAGGTCAGTGCATACACCCACCTACAAATGCATGCCTCAACACACAACCTCGAACACTGTGCGTGTGCTCACTGTGTATTTTTTAACAGCAATCGACAAGGACTCCAGACGTACTCTGACAGCAAGCGGATCTCTTATCCTAAAGGACGTCAACTTCGGAGACACCGCCATCTACCAGTGCCAGGCCTCCAACAAGCATGGAACCATCCTCACCAACACCAACGTCTATGTCATTGGTGAATGTTTGTTTTGTACATGTCACTTATTCAACAGAGTTTTGTGTGTGTGTGCGCGTCTGTGTGTGTGTCTCATTTCTCTTTGTGTGTGTCGTTTCAGAGCTTGCTCCTCAGATCCTTACTGAGGATGGGAATGCATACACATTTGCAGAGGGCCAGAAGGCTTTACTGGAGTGTGAGACCTTTGGCTCTCCTAAACCTAAAGTCATATGGTGAGGCACATGACCACCTTATTCAATCCCATTGTGTTCTATTGCATTGCATTGGATTGGACTGTGTGTTCTAGCGTGTTGTCTGGCAGATTTTCATAATAACAAATTTCACAGAGATGATATTATTGCGTAGGTAGCTCTTCATATGCATAAATTAACAGCCAAATGCTGTTACATCTGGGCTGTGAATTTTGTCAGTGTGGCAGCTATCCAACCAGGCGTTGTTCTTTTTTGGTGAAATAGGCAAGGTGGCAATTGAACTGGTGAATTCATCAGTCCCTGCAGTAGCTGTAAAGGTTTATTTGTTACTTGCTTGCCAAGTTTGTAATTTGTGTTTCCGGGTGCATGTGTCTTTTCCAGGGAGAGCGGCAGCGCCTCCTCCCTTCTGGCAGATCCCAGAGTTAACCCGCTCGCCAACGGCGGGCTTGAGATCTCTAATGTCACCCACGACGATGAGGGCATCTACACCTGTTCTGTACAGAACACCAACTTGTCTGTCAATGCCGAGCTGGAAGTGCTCAGTGAGTGAGACACACACACACACACACACTGTGTCCCTTAGCAGCCAATGTTATTTGCACCTCATGTAGCTTGTCTCAGCAATGAATGTCTCCTTGCTTTCTTTTCCAGACAGGACTGTGATCCTGTCACCTCCACAGGCTCTGAAGGTGCAGCCTGGAAACACAGCAATCTTCACTTGTCTGGCCCTTGTTGACCCCAAACTCGGCTCCCCGCTCATTCAGTGGAGAAGAAACGATCAGAAGCTCTTTGAGTCCCACAGTGACGAAAAGTACGACTAAATTCTGTACATTAGAGAACTGACAATAATAAGGATAATGTTAGAAATTACTGACAGGATGATTGTTTTATCCATTTGTTAGTTTAGTTGACCCTGAATTTCAAAGCCTAACCAGTAGCAGTGTTAGCCTTTATACATTACATTTGTCATATTTCTTTTTTCCATGTAACAATGTTTATTTGTATTATCCCTGTTACATCAACAAACAAATAAATAAGTTACTATGGTGACAAAAATAAGAAGGAGGATGAGATGATGTGGTAGAGGTAAACGTGATAATGATAATGAAGAAAGGGAGGGGATCATAATTAAAAGGAGGAGGAAGATGAGGATAACAATGATGTCAACAATGATGAATGACTGTATTTCCTCAGAATCACATTTGAAGGACCAGACCTGATAATAGCTAATGTGGAACCAAATGATGAGGGAGTGTACACCTGTCAGGTCATCACTAAGCTGGACATGGCTGAAGCCAGCAACACCCTCACTTTATGTGGTAAGACTGATCATGTATGATCAAAAAAGTGTACATGCCTGGACAATATATGCAAAATAGTTCAGTCATTTTTAATTATTTTTCTCAAAATTAGAGAGACCTGTTTGTTTAAACTTTGGTTTGGTTCGGTTGAAATATGACATGCAGTGTGCAGTGTGCAGGTAGTTGTGGTAATGATATTACTGTCGTCCCTCTCAGATCGTCCAGACCCTCCTGTCCTCCTCCAGATCACTGATCCTAAGCGTCGTGCAGTCACCCTCAGCTGGACTCCTGGAGACGACCACAAGAGCCCTGTGCTAGGTTTAGTGCAGACAAACACACACAGACACGCACGCTCACACTTACATCACACACAACATATGCGCACACCTATCTAGTTCTTCCCCTGTTTTTCTTCTGTTCAATGCTAAAACTGCTTTTAGATGGATAGTGATTAGATTTCTCCTCCTGCTGTTATACTGACATTTTCACCAGTGCCACTAAGTGAGGATATGCACTGACGCAGACACACACACACAAAGGCAAACATAAAACTTTTCATCTTGTCTAACTCCAATACTCAAAGCAACAAACCCATATCATTTATCTTCCTCTGGCAAAATGAAAGGCTGCTCTGTTTTCATTACTTGGACAGGATTATTATTTGATCTGCAGCATCAGACTTTTGTAAAGCTCAAAGTGTCTCAGTATGACTTTATTACCACTGAGTGTTTATTTATGTCTCTATTGCTTCCTTACTGTTTACCGCCTGTCTTTCTCCATCCCTCCTTGACTCTTTCTTTCTCTCTGCAGAGTATGTGGTTGAGTTTGAGGACCAAGGTTCAAAGGAGAGGGGTTGGGAAGAGCTGAAGAGAGTAAGAGGAGACAAGGAGCGTGCTAGCCTCCCTCTTTGGCCCTACATGTCCTACCGTTTCCGTGTCATTGCCATCAATGATGTGGGCAAGAGCGACCCCAGCAAGCCATCTGAAATCCACAACACACTTGCTGAAGGTTAGAGCTAGTGTTTTGCAACCACAAATTTTCATTCTCAAAGTGAACCCCAAACGACACTACACTGAACTTTTATTCCAATCACAGCTCCGGACAATAACCCTGAAGATGTTAGGAGTGAGTCCACAGACCCAGACACTCTGGTCATCGCCTGGGAGGTACATCTGTTACCTGAATGTACAATTATTTGAAGCAGCATCAAACACATTTTTAAAAAGGGTTTGTGCCTTATTGTCTGCTGTTCCCGTCACTGCAGGAAATGGACAAACGTAACTTCAATGGACCTGACTTCAAGTACCGGGTGCAGTGGAGGCGAGTGGTGGGCAGCGGGCCCAACTGGCACACCAACTACACAACCGCACCACCATTCGCGGTCAGCGACATTGGCGACTTTTCTGCCTTTGAGATCAAAGTTCAGGCCGTCAATGAGAAAGGGGAGGGACCCGAGCCAGACCCCGTAATTGGCTACTCAGGAGAAGATGGTAAAATATTTTAAAAACAGTTTTTCAGCAATACTCTTTTCTTTCACTGGGAATATTTCAACTTGATATTCATTCTCACCTATCGCCTTCCTGTCTGTCATTGTCTCTCAGTTCCATTGGAGGCTCCAATGGATGTGGGCGTTATACTAATAAACAGCACTACCATCAGAGTGAACTGGGCAGCAGTAGACAGAGAGACGGTCAGAGGACACCTGCTGGGATACAAGGTACTGATCCTGTATCTGCTCTGTTGTTTGGCCTAACATATTCAGCCCCTGTCCTCATGAATAATACATACTTTGGGTTTACAGCAAAGGCAGCCAGATCTTAGCTTGGCAAGGGCTTCAGAGTTCTCTTTACTTTCAAGGTTGTGAAGAATAGAGCCTTTTTTATTTTAGATGATCTCACCTTCAAAATGTATCACACTCTAGCCGCACTGCTTCTCTTTCTCTCTTTTGGATCTTTGTTGCATGTTCCATTCAACACCCAAGCCATACTTAATCCTTTTAAAAATGTTTTTAGAAAACCCAGTTTTAATGCTGCCATAAGAAAATGTCTCTTCAGGCGTGATCACATCACTCAATACAGTCCTGATACGAAATGAATTAAGTATAAGAAGTATTTGAAATGTTTGAAATTTCAAATGTAACTCAGAAACGAACCCATGATTTCCTTTTTTCATCATTTCTCTGACTGATTTTGTGGCTCCAGATCTACTTGACCAGAATCGGCTCCAGGGGCCACCACCGTGGCCGGAGGGCCAGGGAGCCGGAGAGCACTGTGGTGGTGGAGACTGGGGCCAACGAGGAGAAGAAGGTGATCAGTGATCTCAGACCGTACTCCCACTATGCCCTGACCGCCACCGTATTCAACAGCAAAGGAGAGGGACCCCCCTCTGAGGCGCTGTCCTTTGAGACTAAAGAGGGAGGTGAGAGGAAAAATCGGGGGTGGAAGAGGAAAGGGTGACAAGGCTGAAATGAGGGGAGGTGATGGATAAAGTGGGTGAAGAGGTTTAATTACAGATGGGGAGAGACAAAGATGGAGCAAGATGGGAGGAAGAGAGGGATGGAGAATGAGACAGAGAATGACTGAGTAGAGGGCAGTGAAGAGAAGGAGGGTGAAATTGATGCACGGATAGATATTATTGAGCAGGCAGGTGTTTGGGGAATATACTGTAGGTAGACAGTAGATCAAAATAGTACAATAATGCCTTTTACCTTTCCTTTTAAGCCAAGTGCATTTTAATCAGGCCTGTTTGTGTTTCTGCTAGTTCCTGGTCCTCCCATGTCCCTGATGCTGGACAGCCCATCAGAGACAGAAATGACCCTCCACTGGACACCTCCTGGCCAGCCCAATGGAATTCTCATTGGATATCTACTGCAGTACCAACGGGGTGAGCATCGTTCACACCCTTATCCCACGAAATAACCAACATCAGGCACATAAATTCTTCTGGTCTATTCTGCATCAAAGACATCTATAAAAACATCGGCAGTGCAAATGACACCACACAATGCATTTCCAGCTAAATCAATAACAGTAGAAAAATGTCAAAAGCAGAGCCTCCTAATGACGCTCATCAGTCAGTCACATGTCACCCAGAACAATTTGTCACCCATAACGATGTGTTGAAGATCAAGTTGTGATTGAGCGTTTTTTTTGCTGTGCTGCGGTCAGTTGTGGAGAGCGATGACAGCCCCATGCAGGTAGAGACAATAGACGACCCCACAGTCACCCACCTCACCCTGAAGGGCCTGGACCGTCACAGCCACTACCGCTTCTACCTGAGGGGGCGCACTGCTGAAGGGGACGGGCAGCCCATCATGAGGGAGGGCGCTACCACGCTGGACGGAGGTATGAAACCGATTCACCGTCACAGATCTGACACACAGAGGACCAGGTTGTACTAGATCAAGAATTTGATTCCTCTGTCTGAATGTCTTGCAGTGCCTCCTACCAACATCAGCCTGTCTGTGGGGGAAAACGCTGTTAACCTCAGCTGGGTGGCCAAGAAGAGACACAGGAATGTTAGCTTCCAGATCCACTACCTCAACAAAAATGGTATAATATCTGCACTACCAAGTGCATAATGAAAGCCTCATTGCATCCAACCTTTTAAAACAAATAGTCCATCGTGGGAGCAGTTTCACAATCCTAAACGAGGGAAAAGGGAATCAAGGTTCATGTCATGTCTTTGCAGATGGCAGTAAATGGAAGAAGATGGAGAAGGTGAACTCCTCTCAGTCTTTCTACCAGCTCCAGGGCCTGACTCCTGGCTCTCATTATCGTCTACGCTTCACCTACAGCAACACCACCTTCTGGGAGACTGACATCGAGACAGAAGGAACAGGTACTATAAGCGTTTCTGCCTTCATTCATCCTCTTTCCTTTCATCTTCTCGGCTCTCTCCTCTGGGTTTCCTACATCTAAATATAAAGCCTGATCCTACAGAGAGTGTCTTGCAGTTCTCTCCACTGCCTGTGAAGTGTTTTCAAAGACACGTGTGAAAAGAGAGCTTGGTTAGCCATATGAAACGATCCATTACTTGTGTTTGTTTGGAGTATTGTGCTGTATTCCTGGCTTCCCGAGTGAAATGCCACACTGTCTGAATGCATAATGCTCTGCCTCTTTTGCTCTAGATTCAGCTCCCTCTTTCATCTTGTTTCTCCTACCGTTTTCATCCTTTCCACTCCTCTTGTACTTTCATTGAGTTTCCCTATTACAAAAAAATCACTCTCTCTTCTTTCCTCTTCCCTCTCCTTTTCCCTCTGAAGGAGTGACGGAGGTGAAGCAAAGCTTTGCAACACAGGGCTGGTTCATCGGCGTTGTGAGCGCCATCGTGCTGCTGCTGCTGATATTGCTCATCCTCTGCTTCATCAAGAGAAGTAAAGGGGGGAAGTATTCAGGTAAGGGCAAACTAATGCAGTTTAAAATACGTAACAGATTATATTACACCCCTTCGCAGCTATATAAAATGGGCATTAGGGATGACAGTAAGTATGTACAAAATGTGGTGTTGCTGAAGGTACTCTGCTCCATCTGTTGTGGGACTGCAATAAAATTAAAGATCTTTGGTTTGGCATAACAAATCAAGCGATGATCCACACTAGTATAGACATTCCAATCACACCACAATCATGTATGCTGGGAGATTTGCATAACTTCAGCACAGTATCTTCAAAGAATAAAAATATCTTTCTCTCGTTATGCATAATCACTGGATTGCTTTAAATACACCAACTCAGAAAGAATGGAGCGATAGAAATGATTAAGTTGGAAAAGGTAGCTTTTAGACTGCAAAATAATGAGACAGAATATGTCGAAACATGGGCGCCAGTGGAAAAGTACTTAATGTCGCTAAAAAAATCCAAGACCGCCATTTCTATTCTATTTTTTCTCTTTTCTGATGTAAATTAATAATTGCTGTGTTCCTTTTCTGTCAGTGCTGCTTATACAGTATTAACATTGCATGTTACCTGTGATGTAAGATGAAAGTATAGTGTAAATTAAAGGATAGTAATAATGTCTATGACTGATATTTTTTGAGGGGTGTATTGGTAAAGGGCTGGTTTAGATTTGTAAATAGGTTTGGAGGGGGTTAGAAAGGGTAGGACTCACTTGTTTGTTGATTAATTGTCAGATTTGTGTATCTTTTGTTTTTCTGTTTGTTTTGTGTGAGTCAATAAAAAAAAACATAAGTGCAGCCCACCATGATGAGTGTTACGCATTCGTCAGTAGAGGTATTGAACTGTTTGGTGTTGATGAATACAAAATGGTTGACGCCTTGAGCAACTTTTTTTAAAGAATGTACGATATTTGTTCTTGCCTCTAAGCCTGTGTGTAAGAACAATACAATGTTAGCCACTACACAAGCTTTGTGGGTAACACTGGACAGTCTGGAGCCATAAAGCTGTCTGATAGCGAAAAGGAATGCACCGCATTAAACAAGATTATTCTTACTGGAAAGAAGTAAAATAAGATTGCACCGCATTTAAAATCCTCCCCAAACAGCTCCCTGTGTGATCCTTATGATGGCTCAAGCTCCAGATAATTGGCCAGCTTTCACTTGGGAACAACCTTCTCCCTTGTAGCCTCCACATCAAACACGTAGTGAAACAGACCTCTAAGCCTGCACTTCCTCACTGTGACTGTAAGGAAGAGGCTCTGCCCTGAAAAGGACTGTGAAATAATAATCACAAACCACAAGAGTAAGTGCAACCTGCAGGCCACTGTCTGACTGGTCAGACAAAAGCACCAGCACTTTCATCCCATTCCACACGAGGGAAAAACAAGTGGCCGTCTTCTTTTAAAGTAGACTTAATTGTCTGTCTAAAAGCAAGGACTAATTGAAATATAAATCCAACCATACCCACTGGCATTATACTTCTGAACAATTAATTATTTACATTTTTTTGAATTTTCACAGTAATAGCCATAATGGTAGTTATTATGCAGAAAGTCAGATGAGAAATTAAGTCAAACATCAAACTATAATCCACATAAATGATCAGATTCTGTCTACAGATTTTGCTCCGCATACACAAACATCTTTTTTTCCACTTGGTGTTATCTTGCTGTGTGACAGAATGTCATTATCGATGTCTGAGACAGTGGCTTAGAGAGAAACATGACTGAGATCTTCCTGATAATGAAATCCAATAATCTCCTCCTCAGTGAAAGATAAAGAAGAGGGTCCGATGGACTCAGAAGCACGGCCTATGAAGGATGAGACTTTCGGAGAGTACAGGTTTGTCATCTGAGTGTTACGTTATGTTTCTACAGATCATTTAAATTCTAACTCCTAACACAGCCCTTACTCCCTCAGCACTGTTTGGTTTTCCTAACCCTTTGTGTTCCTTCCATTGTCCCCCTTCTCCCTAATGCCTGCCCCTGCTATGCAGATCTCTAGAAAGGTATGCTGTGATGTGTTTTGCTGTCCCAAATCCACTTATTATTATTATCCCCTGCCCATGCCTTACTTACCTACTGACTTCCCTGTAACATTTGGTAAAATCATAGTTTAATATATTATGTAGGGCTGCAACTAACGATTATTTTTGTTATCAATTAATCTGCAGATTATTTTCTCTATTAATCATTTGGTCTATAAAACCTTAGAAAATAGTGAAGAATGTCCATGAGTGGCCAAGGTGACTTCATCAAAGTCTGACCAACAATCCAAAACCCAATAATACTTACCTTACTATAATGTAAGGCCAAGAAAAGCAACAAATTTTCACATTTTATAACTTGGAACTATCAATTTTTTTGCATTTTTTCTTTAAAATATTAAGATAATCTATGAATTGTCTAATCGTTGCAGTTCATGTATTTTCAGCTCGCATATTGGTGCACAGTTGGCTGTTTTTAGAGAAAAACCTTGCTGAATAAAGATGTAATCAGATCGCATTTCATCTTTTTTCATGCCTTATGATAGTATTTCTTGCTTTTGACCTCTTCCATGCTCTCACGTACTGTAGTGACCTTGAGGAGAAGCGCACGGCCAGCCAGACGTCCCTGTGTGAGGAGAGCAAACTGTGCAGCGAGGACAACTTGGACTTCAACGGCAGCAGTGCCATAACCACGGAGCTCAACATGGATGAGTCTCTGGCCAGCCAGTTCAGTCGGCCCAGCGAGGGTCCGGAGGCACTCCACGGCCTGCCAGCCAACTCCCCGCTCAACCCCACCACCGTCTCCCCAGCCACCAACGGCATGCCCAACTCAGTCACCATCCTCGATTAACCCCCACGCGTCCACCGGGGACCATCAGACCAAAACATGTCAACACATATGTGCCCATACGCTCCTGTTCCCTACTGACTTGCTGATCTGTAGTTTACCGACTAATACACAATCAATAGATTGACTATTCAGATGCACCTGGCAGTCATCTGATCGACTGGACTATTTTGACCAAAGGAGTGTCCAAAGTAGTGGACAATGTGATACAAGTATGACTGACCTGAAGATGTCCTTTGACCCCCCCCCCCTCCTTTATCTGTATAACATCTTAATGACTAACATTCATTTCTCTCCCTTTCTTCTCTCTTGTTTCTCTCCGCAGACAACTCTATAGAAAGATAAAGACAGAATGTTGTCCAGGTAGTTGTCCAGGTAGAAATATCTGAGGGATTGTAGGTATGGTCCTATAGAGATGCAGAGTAGTGCGTTGAAAGGGGAGGATGATGGTAGAGCCTAGTGTGGAGAAACAGACAGCACATGCTGCTGTAAACAGTCTTGAATCTTAGATATTTATCATGCCTTATATTATTTCACACATGATTTTGTACGTCTAACGCCATTTGATGTCTCAGATTGTACCAGTGACATTTTTTATTTTCTTAAAAATGTGTTTGAATACAAAAGGTCCTTTTTTTTTCGTTATCTGACATTTTTATTTATATCATCACTTTTTCATATTGTTTTCTACGCTATTTATATAAAACTCATGACTTCTCTTTATTGACATATTTCATAGATCAAGATGTTTTCATTGAAACTAAGTGAAGCCAAGTTTCTTACTATAAATAACATTGGATGCATAAGGGGAACTTGCTGTGAAAATGCTGAGTAGCATCTGGTGTATATAGCTGCATCTACATCTATCTATTTAGCCATAATACAGTATTATAGATATGTACATGCTCCTTATAAGTTCCTGTGCCTGCTGGGTCTGCATAGAGCACCAGATTGATGTCATTACTCTCTCGCCTTCCCACCAGAAGTGTAATGTCATTATCGGAAATGATATTGTAATTTTTTGTGTCGAGACCTATGTGTAGCTTTCTGTATCTGTCTTTGTCTCTTTCTACACTGTATTAAAAACATTGTCGTCTCTAATTAACAATCCTTTCATACCTGTCCATCTCATACTACGCAAACTGTTTGAGGAGCAGTATTTATGTATATTTACAGATCAGAGAGTGGAGTCCTGTGGGCAAACACTCTCAAGTTTTATTTTCAGACCCTCATCAATGCAAGTTGATATTAGAGACAGGCGCAATGATTGCCAGTTGATGTATAATAAAGGCAAGCAGTTGGTATTTACATCAAACACAGAGAATGTATTCTTTTTAGAGCTGGGCAGACATTGTATTTATACTGATTAAAAAAATCTGAGCTGCAAGGTACTCGAGAGTTAAGAGTGGTTATGAGAAGACCTGAAAGGACAGTTTTTTTTCCCCACAGAATGTAAATACAACCCTTAAAGATTGTTTTGATGAACCCAACCATGTTTGATATAAAAATGTGAAAAATGTGCAGGTTTGAAACCACTTAACTTAATTTTGAAAATGTTGCAAGTTGTCATTTTTCTTCTTTGTACTATTGCTATGAATTCAAACTTTCCGTTTTTGACTAATGATTGCAGTGAGATTTGGCTGTTTTAGCAAAAAATAGTTCATAGTTGAGGGGGAAAAAAATATATTAAAAAAAGGGAAAAAATCCACTTTGTTCTGTAGATGTTTGCAAACATTTCAAAATTTGAAAATCAAAAAATTGTACGTTAGTGTCATTTAGTGATAGTAGTAGTTGCATTACAATGAAAGCTAAGATTGCGTTCATGCCCATAACCATCCAGCAATGCATTGCAGCGCAGTGAATATCTGTGGAGTTTTTGTCTGATGCAGTTATGAGAGGCAGGGATGCAGCATGCCAGTTTGTGCATACCACAGGGAGTATCTATATGCAACGTTGCTGCCTCAGTTCTCCCTACTCAAATAAAAGCTTGACACTGGCCAAACATCACCTGACAGTCCCTGAGGCGTGTGTGTATGTATGGGATGTCTGAAAAGGCTAGTGGCACCGAAGGAGGTGTGTGTAAGCTCCCTGTTGTTGGTTATTCAGACACACTCAGGACAAATAAAGCTTTTAAAAAAAAAAATCTATTTTCATACAGGAGCGGTGAATGACACAAAATATGCCAATATTCTAACTTGACTATCTGCTGCTAAACATCTGTGTTTGTCAGTGTTTGGGGCAAATGTTAGCTTTGAATGAGGGATGAGTGTACACACACAGATACTCACTCGCCTGCCACTCACTCTTTGCTTTTCATGTGTCGAGGGGAAAGCTGGGGATGCTGGCCTTTGCTTTTCCACTGTTGTTTCCCCCCTTTTTTTTATAGTCAAAAGATAAAAACCTATTAAAAAGTGAATTGGTTTGTTTAGAGAAGCTTCTTCAGAACTCAAAAAATGCAGACGGATTTTAAATAACAATGCCTGAGCGGGAGGAGGGGAGGGGTGAGAGAAAATAGGGTAGGGAAGAGGGGAGAAAGGAGGGGTAAAGGGGTTGTGTGTCACTGCTGGAGTGTAGATGTGCCTCTTTGTGGTGTGTGGCGTGCACAATTAGCACAATGGGACTGATGGTATCTATATGTATCATGGGTGAACGACAGGGGGTTGGTTGGACTTACACCACATATGGGGCCAACATAACTGTAACTGCATTATGAATCTACCGCTGTAACTGGATATATGACTGAAAAATAAAGTACGTGGAACAATCTGTATCAAAAAAAAGGGTCCCTTTTTTGTCATCAGTATCAGTCAATAAAATCAATGCATATGTGTCACTTAAAAATAAGCAGCGAGTATTGATTAATCAAGATTCAATTCACATTGAGTGTGAGGATAAGAATCAATAGATTTTATTAGCACATTGTCACCGGAGGACAAGCCTGTACAAGGTGTGTGGTGGTCAGCGGGAGCTGGTGTTGAATTGATAAAAGTAGTCCTTGGTGGGTTTGTTGGTGTACAGCTTCTTGTTCAGGTACTCCTGACTGGGGCAGACAGAGACACAAATAAACACACAGTCTGCATTAGAGTACTTCATCACCTACACCCAAAATACATCTGCTGACTACTGCCTGAATAGTAAGTATATGTATGCGTGTGCAGTGCTCACTATGCCTGCTGCTCTCTGGCCAGCTGCATGTTGAAATGGTCTGTCTGAGCTCTCTTCTCTCTCCTCAGCTCTGCTGCTCTCCTCTCCTCCTCCTCTGCTTCCCTGGACAGCTTCAGGAGCTGGAGTTCCCAAGCTGCATCCTGAATCTTCTCAGCATCACGTTGTCTCTAGAGATGGCAAGAAAATAAGGGTCGAAATGCTAAACCTGAAAGGATACCGGATTTAAAAATGTATTCTTATGAAGGAGTAGTTCCCAACCTGGGGGCTAAGACCTGACCAAAGAATTGCAAGATAAATCTGAGGGGTTCCAAGATGGTTAATAGGATAAGAAAGCAGAAAAAAACATTTTTCTCAGACTTTCTTCTTCAGACTTTTTCTTTTGAAGCACTGGATAAATTAATCGCTTCAGGCCTCTAAAAGTATTTCAAAAAAAGGAGGAGAAAGGAATTATACCCCTTTGGCCACAACCTTTAGACATATGCAACCTGTGAACAGAGGTTTACAAATAGACATAGACATGGATGACAAATTAAAGGAAAAACCAAAATAAATTAGCAGAGAAACGTAATGAATTCAAATCCATACATGGCACAAAGGGACACTGAATGTTTTGTTGGTTTTTGAACATTTTAGACTAGCATGTTAAACACAGGGAATATCTTATGGAAGAATGGTGTTCATCCCACCAGTAGAGTCCAACAGACTTTATGCCAAAGTGCTTAAAGCTGCTCTGGAGGCTTGTGGTGTTTTTCCTTTAATTTGTCACCCATCTGTGGTTTAATTTTAAGGGGTCACGAGTCAAAAGTTTGAGAACCACAGTTTTGAAGGACTTTTCCATAAAGGTAGACCTGAAGATGAGCTTGAACTGCTCATGGTGCCCTGTGTGTATGGGAGCTGCACTGTGTTTCAGAGTGACCCCAGCACCTGTCTCTCAAGACGCTGTTCTTCTCTCTCCCTGTGGATGGCGCCCAGCTGCTCAGGGCTCATCCCCTTCCACCTGTCTATCAGAACCCGGGGTGGCCTCCCTCCTCCCGCCTCTCTCTCCGCTGCCTCTGCACACTCTGTCATCATGTCGGACGTCAGTGTGTGCCACGTCTCGGCATGATTGTCCCTTTCCTCTCTCCTGTGCTGCTCCTTCATTTTCTCTGCCCGCTCTGCAGCCTGTGGGGAACAGGACGTGGTGAGGCCTTAGCACTGATCCAGGGAAGAGTTGATTGATCATTCCCTTGATGATCAACCTTACGAAACCAAACCTTGAATGTGTGGTTACTTCTAGCATTGAGTCAAGAGTCAGCCATATGGTGAATGTCCCCCTGAGAGATCCATTCAGTCAGTTGCATTTGCTTGTGCATCATGCATGTGAGTGGTTATTAGAGAAACCACATAATTGTCATGAAAAATACCATGACCTGAAGGATTTATAATGATACCTCCCAACGGAGGTTTCAGTTGAGTGCATTCAGGCAAATGAAGGGAGAGCTAAGTGGGGGCTTTTAAAAACAGGCAGAGCCCACGCATACATCAAAGCAGTTTAACCATCCATGTTGCTTGGTACCAACTAATATGATGGCCGCCTTCGTGCAGCAAGTGTGTGCACGCATCACTTAACATTTTCAATTAGCAATTTTAATTTCAAAATCCCACCTGAGAACACCATGTCAGAGCTCAAACAACCCCATCGGATTTTGCTTTGAGCATCCACATCAGCGGGTGGTGTGTGTGTGCATCTGTGCATCCATCTGTGTGTGCGTGCACATGCGTGTACTGTACCAGAGCATGATTGTAGTTGTCGAGTGCGATGCGGGCAGCTTTCTTACACTCCTCCTCTAGTGCATGCAGCTGAACCCCCCTAAGGTCCTGATGCACCAGCTCTTTGCTCGCGAGCATCTCTGTGACACACACACACGCGAGTTGGAAATCACCTACTGTGTGTTTTTCACACCTGCATTAGCCATTACCCATTGTACAAAGCTCTTCAACGGCACACTCACACATGCATAACGGCTCTCTGGGATGAGCATCCATCAATGCCACCTGGTAGTAAGGGTTGTGCGTAGGAGTGTGTGATTGTTTGTGCAGGAAGGCATGAAGCATGTTGTGTGATTTACAGAGGCTATAGTGTACAGCATGTTAGCTCATCAGTGATTACTGTGTGTGTGTGTGCTCGTGTTGGTCTCTTTTCACCTCTTTGCATGTGTCCCATGTGCCTTCTCTCATTGTCTTCCTTCTGTGCTCGCAGATCTCTTTCTGTCTTCTTCATTTGTTCTCTCCTCTTTTGCTCCTCTCCCATGCCCTCTCCCTGCGCATGAAACAAACACACAGTGCAGAGCGTGATTATTTATTTAACCATTCGCTGGATTTTGTTCCACTGGTCTTCGATGCACACCGTCACACAGAGCCTACCTGAAAGATCTGCATACTGGCGGGCCCCAGCTCACCCTCTGGAATGGTGATCCTGAATGCCCCCTTCAGGCCACACTTGAGATCAGCATTGCGAGAGTCCTCTACACGCTGATGAGTGGTCCAATACTGGGTCAGATCAGTGTCCAGAGCTGCTCGCTTCTCTCTTTCATCAATGTCTTGCTGCAGCAGCGCTTCATCATGATACTCTCTCAGCTTATCTGCAGTGTAATGAAAATAAATACACCTGTGATCAATGCTCATTAGTGGTGAAAAGTGATTTCATAAATGGGCTAAGACAATATTCATATAGTGAATTCAGTATTCCAAGTTATGCCCCTGGGTGGGTAATGGTTGTGATTCAACTGATCTAATTCTGACCCCTCCTTGGCTCTCATCATGCCCATAGTTTACCGAAAGCTTTGTCCCGTTGCATCTCCATGTTTCGCTGATGTTTTTTCTCCTGGACCTGTTGGTTGAGGGCATCAAGGTCAAGGCCCATCACACGGACCCGGGTGTTGAAGATCCGGGCCTTGCGTGTTGTCTCTGCAGACCTTCGCCTCTCCACAGCCTTTTCTATGGACTGGTCTACAGGCAAATCCACTTTGTACATTTTCTCAGTTTTTAATGAGCCTGATGGGAGGAGAGACACAGCTGATATCCTTGCTGGAAATACATTATTGTGTTAAATGAACTATCACACCCTGGTGCATTGACCCTACACCAAAACCTGGAGACATTAGCTGCATATGAATTGAATGCAAGTTTTTCAATTAAGTTGTATTTTCTTTAAAGGCAGGCAGTGATCACAGATCTAAAGCAGAACTTACCTCTGATGTTACAGATGTGATCAAATTATTTCATTAATTTTGGGACTTCAGACCCATGTAGCACCGCAGTGAATGAAGCTATTTCACTGCCCAAGTCCTGTTGTGTTTGGATGTCCGTGGTAACCATGGTAACATCTCAATTTACCGCTGCACGCTTTGTGCTTTGTTTGGCATTAATCACAACAGTGAGTGCTGCGCCTGTACAAAAACATTAATGCTTTATGAAATTAATATAATTTCTCGTTAACTTACATACTTGCACGTTAGTGGTGGCATAAGGGGCACAATCCTGGGGTCGTACGTACAACGCCAAAGTACTCCATTTGGTCTCGCGATAAACTGTGAGGTTTCTTGTCTCGCGCGCTCGAGGGTCTTCCTGTTGGATTGTAAAATGGCGCATTGTTGTCACAACCGTATCGCGTCTATCTGAATAAGATTATGAAGCTGTTTGGATTATTAAACTAAATATGCACTTCATAATGTGATTTATGCACAGGTCAGCAATAGACTGAACAGAGAGGCTCATTCATGCGCGTGCATGCTTCGTCTGTGAGACAGCTTGTCCGGTAAACATAGGTCGTTAGCATTAGCTAGCTAGCATTTTACTAGCTAATATTCGCTGCAGTTTTTTCAGAACAGCGGCACAAATATAACGAAGATGGGTTATTTAAAACTGATAGAGATCGAGAACTTCAAGTCGTACAAAGGCAGACAGATCATTGGACCTTTTCACAAGTTTACCGCAATCATCGGACCCAATGGATCTGGTATGTTATGGTTGCCAATATTAACTCGCGGCTAATGCAAAATGCAAACTGCTTGCTAGCATTGGCTAACGGTAAACAGTGCAGCAATGCACCGCTGTCTTTAGATATCACAACTTAGTAGTTTATGCACAGCATTTATGTGTGCGTTGAGTCTGACTTGCAGGACAGCTGTTTGACTACCTATCGTACTAACTATCCATTACCATTCTGCAGATTCTGTTTATTTCAATGTTATTTGTGTTATGATTTGTAACTATCAACTTTTACAATGTTGCACGAGTGCATATCAATTAATTTGTTGTGTATATGATAAAACTTTATGTTTTTGTCGGTGTAAACGTTTAATATTATCACATTTTCTCTGCATTTTTGCAACGTTATAGTTTACCATACCTGTAAATACAGGTAGGTTGTGTCCAACGTGCTTTACATAGGAGGAGGACAAAATCTTGGAAAGACCACTCTTCATTATCCCATCCAATTCAATGTCACAACTTCTTCAGAATTACCAGATTTTAACCAACATCTCTTTGACAAAGAATAAACTGAACAAATACTGAATTGAACAGAAAACTGCATATTATAAAGGTCACAAAGATAAAGTTAGATTGTACAGTGTACCTTATAAACTGGCAACTCATATTTGTATATTGTGTTTTCATATCAGATTTGTATAGGTTACTAAAAATCTGAATGCTGTTGTTGTAGGAAAATCCAACCTTATGGATGCCATCAGCTTTGTGCTGGCAGAGAAGACCAGTAACCTGCGTGTGAAGACTCTGAAGGATCTAATCCATGGAGCACCCGTGGGGAAGCCAGCTGCCAACAGAGCCTTTGTCAGCATGGTGTACCAGGAGGATAACGGAGAGGAACGCTCCTTCACAAGGGTCATCATTGGTATGGTCTGCCATTGACAGTCATGTTGGAATGTATGGTTTAGTTACTTAATTGATGAAATGAAAAACACTGGTGTAATACCAGGAATTACAAGGCATGAACTTTGCTGTTCATGTATTCTGTGTGCCCTCTAGTTGACCTAAGTTGAAGGAAAGTAGTCTAATGTTACATCAGTGCTTTTATAAGCACATACTGTATATCCAAGTACAGCTGTGCAACCATAAGTATTAGATATTTCTAAACATCGCCTTTGCTAACACCGTAATCACATTTAATTTTTAATTAAAACATTTAATTTAATTTGAATCCACCCTACACTCTAAAATTCACCCAAGATGCAGTTGAGATCTGTAATCAACCGGTGTTGACTGTTGTGCAGAACTTTATTTTTGCCATTACATTATCAGAGCTAGTCAGTCATTATATCATGCAAATCTAGGGTTAAGTTTAATGAAACAGACATGCAGCCATCTTGTATGTGCTTTTAATAAGCTAATGTTTCTGATGTTTTATCTCCTTTTAATGTGTATGTGACGTGTGCATCAGGTTCTTCCTCTGAGTACCGCATTAACAGCAAGGTGGTGAGCCTGCCTGAATACAGTGAAGAGCTGGAAAAACTTGGTATTCTGATCAAGGCTAGGAACTTCCTGGTCTTCCAGGTGAGACTGAAAAAATATTTTCTAAGAGAAAATAATTCATTGGCGTTTTTTACTTAATGCTTCTGTACTAAGCCACAGGTTTGCTATCAGACAATTGTGCTTTACAGTGATCTCACTACAGTCCGGAAATGTTGTTCACCATGGTTTGAAGTTGCTCTTTGCATTTGTAAAATGAAGTTTGCACAAATATAAGAAAAGTTTTATTTTTAATTGAAAATATTGAATCATTGATGATTACCATTAATTCTTATGACAAACAGCCCTGGAAGCGAGCTAGCTTTGTTTTCTTGTATGCCTTTGTGGTGTGGTTAATGTAGCCATACATGTGCCTTCACTGGGAATCACAGCTTTGAATGTGATTTAGCCAGCTGGAGGAGATGCCCAAAATATACATTTTTCTGGTGTTGAATTAATGTCTGATAACACGGTGTTGGCGGTTGCTATTGTTAACCCCAGTTTTACCCACTGCTTATTCTTTCTCCAGGGAGCTGTGGAGTCTATAGCCATGAAGAACCCCAAAGAGCGCACAGCGCTGTTTGAGGAAATCTCACGTTCTGGAGAGCTGGCTCAGGAGTACGATCGCAGGAAGAAGGAGATGGTGAAAGCAGAGGAGGACACGCAGTTCAATTACCATCGTAAGAAAAACATTGCTGCTGAGCGCAAAGAAGCCAAGCAAGAGAAAGAGGAGGTATGTACTTTGTGTTCAGTCCAAATACAGTATCTCTGGAATTACATTTACTTCTATGTATTTGTGTCCTGCTTGGATTGGAAATGAAATGCCTATTTTTTATTGTTTTGTGAGAGGAGTTTAACCTGCAGTAAGGGTTTGTTGTTAAGATATACTCCTGATTAGTTTTGTCATTTGATTATGTTGATTTGCTGCATATTTTATATCTGTCTTATGTTATTTGTCTGTAGCCCACTGTTATTGCTGCCTATTTTGACCATGACACAGTTTTGGTTATACAAAACACATAATGTACTTCATCTCACTTTTTGTCACTCTCTCTCCCATCATTCCACCAGGCTGAGCGTTACCAGCGTCTGAAAGATGAAGTGGCCAGGGCTAGTGTACAGTTGCAGCTCTTCAAGCTGTACCACAACGAGACTGAGATTGAGAAACTGAACAAAGAGCTGGGCCAGCGGAACAAGGAGATTGATAAGGACCGCAAAAAGATGGACCACGTGGAGGAAGAGCTGAAGGACAAGAAGAAGGAGCTGGGCAGGCTGATGAGGGAGCAGCAGACCATTGAGAAAGAAATCAAGTAAGTGACAATGACATGATGGCCTTGTCACAGCTGATTTGGTGTACTTTTCAGATGACCTACTGTATAACTAATGCCATTTAAAACCCAGGGCTTTGTTAATCACTTGACTCTGCCCACAGAGAGAAAGACTCTGAGTTAAACCAAAAGAGGCCGCAGTACATCAAGGCCAAAGAGAACACCTCGCATAAGATCAAGAAGCTTGAGGCGGCACGCAAATCGTTGCAAAATGCCCAGAAGATGTACAAGAAACGCAAAGCGGACATGGATGAGTTGGATAAAGAGATGAGGGCGGTGGAGTTGGCCAAACAAGAGTTTGAGGAGCGCATGGAGGAGGAGGCGCAGAGCCAGGGCCAGGACCTCACCCTGGAAGAAAACCAGGTCTGATACGTTGCAGTGTTGTACACATTTAAGGGCCCCTTGATTTGTTTTGAATAATTTATTGTTTACAGGATTTTATTTAGTTGATAAAACTGATACTGGCACTCCCATGTTCCTGTAAACAAAAAACGTAAATATACCCTCAAACCTATTTGAGTATATTCTTGTAATTTCTTCAGGGAGTCATTTATACTGTAAAAATATCTGACTAACATGCTAACGTCGGTCAGTAAAACTTTTTTTTTTTTGCATAGGCAGTCTTGGCTTCTCAAAATCCATTCAGTAGTTTGACATTAAGATGGTATAATTAGAAAGTTAGTCATAGGATGTCATGAATCCGATCAATCTTAAATATACTGTTTCTCTCTTCCCTCCCAGGTCAAGCAGTACCATCGTCTGAAGGAGGAGGCCAGTAAACGTGCTGCCACCCTGGCACAGGAGCTGGAGAAGTTCAACCGCGACCAGAAGGCCGACCAGGACCGCCTCGACTTGGAGGAGAGGAAGAAAGTGGAGACGGAGGTAAATAAGATGATGATGGCAGGTGACAGAATTAATTGATTTTACCTGATTTGAATGCCTACAACCATATATTTTGTTGTTTCTCTCCAGGCCAAAATCAAACAGAAGATCCGTGAAATTGAGGAAAACCAGAAACGTATTGAGAAATTAGAGGATTACATTTCCACCAGCAGGTAAGCTGCTCTCATCTTTGTATTGTTTGAACTGAGCAGCTTATTGACTTCATATGTTCATAGGTTAGACTCCTTCATTCACACTCTTTTGTCCTGTTACCCCTCAGGCAGTCACTCGATGAGCAGAAGCGCATGGAGGAGGAGCTGACCGAGGAGGTGGAGATGGCCAAGAGGAGAATTGATGAGATCAACATGGAGCTTAACCAGGTGCTGAATACACACAGAGGGGAGGAAGAGCAAATGACTTCAAATGGTGTCATCTTAGCTGGATGTTACTGATTTCAACAATTCTCTGGAAGACTTTGAGTTCATGTTTGCACACGTTGCCCTGTCACATTGTCCTTAAGTAAGGCTTAAAGCTGCATCTACTGTATAGCTAACGTGTGCCCTGGAAGCGATCAGGAGAAAACTACATTTCTCCATGTAAATCAATAAATGTTTCTCACTGCAGACAGTTTGACATTGGGGAAAAGCTCATGTGTGACCAATAAAATAAATCATGGCTAGGTGTGCCAGTAATCCATGCCAGTGGGCCAGCATGCGCAATAGCGGGGCTTGCCACTGGCACTCCTATTGTTAATTTTATTAGTTACACGTGTGTTAGACAAGTGAAAATGTCAGCTGGGAAAAAGTCTATAACGAATCCCATTTTTATTGGCTTTTGCTGTAGGTAATGGAGCAGCTGGGAGACGCCAGAATCGACAGGCAGGAGAACAGTCGCCAGCAGCGCAAAGCTGAGATCATGGAGAGTATCAAAAGACTCTACCCCGGCTCTGTGGTAAGACATCTGTGGCAGTATTCAGTACAGTATTATGTAATTTTCTTATGCTTGCAAGACTGCAATTTGCTACTTCCTCGCTATATTTAGTGAAAGCATTGAATTAAAGTTGTTTTAAACTCAGATTAGTAAAAATATGCTGCTCTCTCTCTTTCTTCCTTCAGTATGGTCGTCTAATTGACCTGTGCCAGCCCACTCAGAAGAAGTATCAGATCGCCGTGACCAAAGTGTTGGGTAAGAACATGGATGCCATCATTGTTGACTCGGAGAAGACTGGCAGAGATTGTATCCAATACATCAAGGAGCAGAGAGGAGAGCCCGAGACCTTCCTTCCTCTCGACTACCTCGAGGTGAATACTATAAAGTACAGATGACAGCTCTATTCAGAGCAAACAGACAAACAAACAAACCCGAGGTAGAAGAGGTTTAGGCACAAAAAATAAATGTCTAATCCCAGTGGAACCACACTCAAGTAATAAAAAGGGCTGGACTGAGTTTGCCTTAAAGCATCTTTTATCACTTGAACAATGCCGATTAACATCCGCCTAATTTGTATTAATTCATTTCAGAGCTACTAATTGAAATACCATTAATTTGCATAGATTACAAGATACATTTTTACAGCCAGTTATCTTAGGTCATTAATTTTTTCTCACTATCAGGCACTCACAAAGCTTTATTTTAATCATTTCCCAATATGCTTTTTCTTGTCTTATCAAAGGTGAAACCAACAGATGAGAAACTGAGAGAACTGCGAGGAGCCAAATTGGTGATTGATGTGATTCGCTATGAGCCTCCCCACATCAAGAAGGCTCTCCAGTATGCATGTGGCAACGCCCTGGTCTGTGAGAACGTAGAGGATGCACGAAGGATCGCTTTTGGAGGGCCATACAGACACAAGGTGCTTGACTGAGGTTTTACATATATTGTCAACATTTTTTGTTTCATGAAGACGGAAGGATTGAAAAGCTAGCATGTCCGTCTGATGATTTGGTAGATGTGAATTTTGTCTATTACACCTAACGTCTCCTTGTCTCCCTGTGTCCAGACGGTAGCCCTGGACGGTACTCTGTTCCAGAAGTCTGGAGTCATCTCAGGAGGAGCCAGCGACCTGAAGGCCAAGGCCAGGCGCTGGGATGAGAAGGCAGTGGACAAGCTCAAGGAGAAGAAAGAAAAACTCACCGAAGAGCTCAAGGTAACTTTAATTATTAATACCTCCATCAACGAGGTTGTGGTCACGGTCCCGTCTGTCTGTTAGTTAGTTATCAGGATATCTAAAAAGGTTTTTGAGTCAGTCTCACCTCAAAATATGACTTGTTTTTGATCCATAGTCAGTGACTGCAGTTTGATGGATTGTCACTTGAAGTGAATTCACAACAATTTCCACTTAATGTTTTTCTTTGTAGGAGCAAATGAAGGCCAAGAGGAAGGAGGCAGAGCTGCGTCAGGTGCAGTCTCAGGCCCACGGTCTGCAGATGAGACTCAAATACTCCCAGAGTGATCTGGAACAGACCAAAACCCGCCACCTCTCCCTCAACATGCAGGTACAGCCTGAGTACAGCTCAGTATTTTCCTCCTTTCTGTTTTTTTGTTGCTATGCTTTTGTCGCATTAAAACTTGTTTCCTTTGCGTCATGCAGGAGAAGTCTAAGCTAGAGAGTGAATTGGCAAATTTCGGCCCTCGCATCAACGACATCAAGAGGATCATCCAGTCCCGTGAGAGGGAGATCACCGACCTGCGAGACCGCATGAACCTGGTGAGACTGACACAAAGTGAGGTCCACTTAGAAGCCTGTCTATGAATGTGTGGCATTGCAGTAATATCAGTATAAATGTTTTTGTTTTCCAGGTGGAGGATGAGGTGTTTGTTGAATTCTGTAAGGAGATTGGAGTGAGGAACATCAGAGAGTTTGAGGAGGAGAAGGTGAAGAGGCAGAACGAGATTGCAAAGAAGCGGTGAGTTTAGTAATGAGTCAGTTCAAGCGTAGTTCAGTTCTTTCCACATTGTTAATTAACCCGTTGCAGGTTTCCTGTGTGGTCTAACCTGACATGCATCATTTTGCTTCAGTCTTGAGTTTGAGACCCAGAAGACCCGCCTGGGTATCCAGGTAGACTATGAGAAGAATCAGCTAAAGGAGGACCAGGAGAAAGTCATGATGTGGGAGCAGACCGTGAAGAAGGACGAGGCTGAAATAGAGCGACTTAAGAAGGTGAAAACATAAAGTGAAGGATGAAAACTTAACTTATAATCTATTTCGTCCTCAATTTTGACATCATGTTAATTCTCACGTGTGTCTTTTTTTCGTCTTCCTGTAGGAGGAGCACAGACACATGAAGATCATTGATGAGACAATGGCCCAACTGCAGGACCTGAAGAACCAGCACCTCACCAAGAAATCTGAAGTCAATGATAAGAACCATGAGATGGAGGAGATCCGCAAAAAACTCGGTGGCGCCAACAAGTCAGTGGCACACACATAAACTTTAAGTATAAGTATTACCTTTTTGAGGTGGTTTGTGCTCCAAATGTAGTTTTTGTATCTTCCAGAGAGTTGACTCAGCTCCAGAAGGAGGTGACAGCCATTGAGACCAAACTGGAGCAGAAGCGCAGCGACCGTCACAACTTGCTGCAAGCCTGCAAAATGCAGGACATCAGGTTGCCTCTTCGTTCTGGAACAATGGATGATATCAGCCAGGGAGAGGTACGCACAAACACGCTCATACAGGCTCTGACATTTATACCATTGGGATTGGAACAGAGAATTACATTCTTCTTTTGTTTTGCTATTCAAGGGGAGCTCCCAGACAGATGAGTCCAGCAGCCAGAGGACGTCCAGCAGTGTTCTCGCTAAAGAGGCTCTCATAGAGATCGACTACAGCAACCTATCTGAAGACCTTAAGGTAGCTAGTCCACACTTAAACAGTTCAACTTGACCTCCTCCCCTCATTTTATTTAAATGTGATGTCAGATTTGTTTTACGTTGTTTTCTAGGTGACGGTGATAATGATAATAATAATGATATAGCACTTTTTCAGACACAGTTACAACGTTCTTAACAATATACAAAAGAGGGAAAAGAGCCATTTGCAGCAAAGATGTGTCTATAGTTTAAGCTACACTTATGAAGTACACTTAAACGTATTTAATGCTGTTTGACTTTCTACAGGATGCTCTGTCAGAGGAGGAGATCAAGGCGGAGACAAACACACTGCAGCAGCGTCTGAACGAGCAGCAGAGTATCCTACAGAGGATCAGCGCACCCAACATGAAGGCCATGGAGAAGCTCGAGAGCGTCAGGGACAAGTTCCAAGAGACCAGTGACGGTGAGATGGCAGGATAATGTTAGAGGCTGGGACTGAACGAGAGAGAGAAGGGACGTGATGCGGGTTTACAGTCGCTTTCTAGAGCTCTTCGTAATGTTGTCTGTGTGTGATCTTGTGGTTTCGTTTCTGTCTTTCCCTCAGAGTTTGAGGCCGCTCGCAAGAGAGCCAAGAAGGCCAAGCAAGCCTTTGAGCAGATCAAGAAGGAAAGGTTTGACCGTTTCAACAACTGCTTTGAGTCTGTGGCCACCAACATTGATGAGATCTACAAGGCCCTCTCACGCAACAGCAGTGCCCAGGTATGCCTCCATTTTTATTTATTTTTTTTACAATGATCTACATAAATTCAATGTCACAGTACAAATTGTTGTCGATGCATTTTATGCTGTGGCACGTAACACACAAGTCACAGATCATGTACTTGAACGTTTAGTTTGGTTATGTATCAAAAGAAAAACCTTTCACAATGAGTGTGTCCCTCTTCTGTAGGCTTTCCTGGGCCCAGAAAACCCTGAGGAGCCATATTTGGATGGCATCAACTATAACTGTGTGGCTCCAGGGAAGAGGTTCAGGCCCATGGACAACCTGTCTGGAGGAGAGAAGACTGTTGCTGCCCTGGCTCTGCTCTTTGCTATTCACAGGTGAGTACAGAGTCTTAAAACATGTTTGATTAAAAAAATCAAAAGGTTGTAAACAACATCTCTCCTGCTCGTCTCTAGCTACAAACCCGCCCCCTTCTTTGTTCTGGATGAGATTGACGCTGCTCTGGACAACACTAACATTGGCAAGGTCTGTTCAGAAGTCATATTTGATTCAGTGACTCAATTGGTGATGGGTTTTTTTATATTTAATGCAGCTGATCACATTAAATACAAACTGCAACTCAAACGTTCCCTCTCTACCCTCAAGGTGGCCAATTATATTAAAGACCAGTCGGTGCAGAACTTCCAGGCCATCGTCATTTCTCTGAAGGAGGAATTCTACACCAAGGCAGACTCGCTCATCGGTGTTTACCCAGAGGTGTGTTTCTCAATATTGTCTATACAAAATACAGTTAAATATTAGGCCTTATTGTCCCTATTGGTTTTTCATCATTCTTTGACCAGTATGACCTTGAAAAGGGTATTAAATTGCATTCAATTTGGCATTAAAAAGTCTTAAAATATAATTTGGTAAATACACAAACTTGTATTATAGATTTGGAATTAGTCATCATAATTCATATTTGGAACATCTAGTTTCAAACATGGCATTAAAACTTATGCCTGATCCTGCCAATAATAACAAAGTGTTGTTGAATAAATGCACATTGGAAACATCTGCTGTACGTATGCTTAAAGTATTAACTGACTTTCCTTCTCTTCCTCTCACAGCAAGGAGATTGTGTCATCAGCAAAGTGCTTACGTTTGACCTCTCTCAGTATCCTGACGCCAACCCTAATCCGAATGAATAGGACGAGCACTCCCACCACTGGCATTTTGGCAAGTTGGACGTGGTTCATTTGCTACTCTCTCTGGATTGCTTACGTATTCTGTAGTCACAGATCATGTATCCATTAGGTCCCACGTGTTACGTCTTATTGTTTTTATGTTTATGGGTTTTTTTTTGATATGTTAGAGTAGTGAATTAGTGAGTTTNTTTTTTTTTTTTTAGTTGTGGGGGGTTGTTCTTTATAGACAGCGACAACCAGGATGTATGTACATTTATACAAGCCAGCCCTTTCTCCATTTGGCCATACAGGAGTGATTATAATAATCAATGAAAATGGAATTATAATCAAGTGAAAATGAGAGGGAATCGAACCTTTTTAACAGACTGTAGAATTTGTATCACATGGTTAAGCGTGTCGAATTATTACCTGAAACAAGTTTTTGTCCTCAAAGCTTTTATACTGTTTATGGCCCTCTTTTCATTGGTGTGCTTTAAAGCCTTTGCCTGTCCTCTGTCGTGTGTACTAAAAGCTGCATTTGCATTTTCATGTGCTACCTTTTTTTAAAGCTTAATCAGGAAACTGTTGTTACAGTATCTTGGATACATTCCCGTGTATGATAGCTAGTTAGCTGCAACTGGCGGTTCTATAATGAGATCATGGAGCTTTGTCAAAACTGTCAAAGGAAATGTGCTGAGCTTGTACATCTGTAACGACAGTCTCTTTATATTCCTTGAGTGATATTCTGAATCGGCTTTAGGTGAATGGAAAACTTGACGTGAGACTTTTCTGTCAAGTCTGTTTTATTGATTGCTTTGCTTCAATAAATAAAATTTCAATTATTTAAGCTCTTTTATTTTGTTTACTTTTATTACTTTTACTTTGTAATGCAGGCATGCAACTCCTACACCTTTTTCTGATTTCAGGAGCTGCTGACAGCTTTGTGTCAGGTTTAAGGAATTTTCTTGAACCTACGATGCAGCATACATCTTGTTGCATTAATTTCCATTCCATAAGGGGGAGTCAGTGCTTTGCTAGGCAAGACTATTTATAGAAACTCTCAGTTTTCACACTGTAACTTCTGCAGGGGGCAGCGTCCAAAGCATGCACGTATCTTCTCATCAAGGCTCCGTCTGCACTGTCTCTTTTCTACCATTAGTTTTGGTAATTATTTACTGGAGCAAACTTACCTGTTGTGTAAGGCTTTTTTTCTTCTTCAAATCACAGCCTGTGTTGTCAGATGTCCATCTTTGGTTTGTTTGCAGAAAGAAAACTAACACAGAAATGAATGTTTGGATGATTTATTTCTTTTGCCATGGTGAGAACACCACTGTAACATCAGCCGTAATGGCACAGATCCAGAAGTGAAGGAGACTCAAGGTGAGAGGCTGAGCTATAGATTTTACTCAAACTATCTCCAAAACCTTGAACAATATGTATGTACTGTATGTATGACAGCAAAACACAGGCTGATCAGAAGATAATGTAAAAAAAAAGAAAAAAAAAAGAAAAGAAAAGTCTTCCGGAAGGCCTGTCACTGTTTGCATTTAGGCACAAAACATGAAACAAGGGCAATAAATTATGCCCTTGTAATTATGAATAAAATTAGTTTTAAGCCCAGGTGAGCTATAAACCTAAATCCACCATACTCCAGGTATGCTGAAGATACATTATCTGTACAGGTCAATCTAAGTGTCCCTAACTCAAAGGTATGACACATTTATGTAAATGAAAACACATAAAACCTGTAGCAGTAGTGACTTAAAGTGACAAAATCACATGCACTGCTTGACTACATTATGGCTTTAAATTGAACAAATACTTTAATACAGCTAAATCTTTGGATCATTATTTTATAGGTTAAATGTACCAAATGTCCAAAATAATTTTAAAAAAAAGAAGATGTTTTCTCTTTAAAATCTGCTGATACCAACTTCAAACAAGAACAGTGGTGAGCAGGAGAAAACTCAGTAAACCTCAGTAATAAAAGACTAAAAGACAGCAAGTCCTAGCTGATCAGAGGATGCTGCTTTACCAACAATAAAAAATCCTTTAACTTGCATTGTTATAGTAGCACCAGAGCCCTTTTAAGAGTGTGAACTGAATGCTCAGTTGAACTTTTGTGGGCCTGGATGCACAGAAACTCAGTCGTCGTTCCCCCAAAGTGGAGTCCTCTCCCACCGTCCTCACTGAACTGCAGCACAATAACGACAGCTGTCTGCTGCCTGTGTTCAGTGAGTCATTTTAGTCACTATCCAAACCTCCCTCAGTGAGGCTTCAGTAAGACACTCAGCTCACTCACATGATTGTCCCATAAGTCATATGGAATGGATAACCTCAACAAACGCTACAAAGAAAGAAGTGCGTCAATCTGTTCGCTCTGAGATAAGTTAGTGTTTTTATTAGTTTCAATAAATCTGAGGATTAAGAAGATGTTTCATCATCAGATATATTGTTTCTCCTTGGTTAAGTTTCAACCATACTTGACAATATATTCAACCTGAGCCAACCTGCCTTTAGGCCTTGAGCCAGGCGAGTAGATGCAGATTGTCACAGGGGGCAACAAGCTTGGTAAAGTGAGGTGAGGTGGAGCCACCTGCAAGTGTAAAAATCACCAGATAACCACGTAAACTCAAGTGGCAGCTTCTAAACTTTGGAGTCAGCCTCAGCCGACTCCTGTACGGAAGGAATCGTGGGGATTGGACGTCTCTTTCTCCTCACGGCCGGATCTGGCTGGCGTGCTTCCTGTGGTGCCACAGCAGGGGCAGGAGGAGGGACAGGGATGGGACGTCTCTTTTTGGCAGAGGTGATGCTGCCGGAGCGTTCGCTGAGGATGCCCTCGGCCACGCTCTCCATCTCATCCACAGTTGTGTGCATGGCATCAGCCATCTCCTTCTTAGTCACAGAGACAAAGTTGGGGTCTTGGGCCAGGGAGGCCAGACCGCCCTTCACTAGAGCCTGGAAAAAAAAAACATGCAGTAGCCTTGATTACATACAGTAACATTTTCTTATTATAATTTCTGGTAATCCATCAACCTTAAACCTACAGGTCCTGTTGTATTAAGTTATATTGTTATGCTGCAATTTCATGCCTGACATTTTGAATAATGTTAGTGATAATGTGATATTTTATTATTATAGACTGAAATTGAAATTTATTTCAGTTTGTAAATAACAATAATTACTCTGATTTGCTGCGTTTTTTTTCTGAGAAATTGCGATCCACAGATTCAGTGACAATCAGTGTCAATCTGCTGGGCTTTCCAGCTGATTACGCAGCCGTTAATTATGTGATATTGTTGCTCTCGAAGTCAGTGCATCGAGTTCCCAAACAAATTAAAACAGAACCATGAGTGTGTTTACTTTTTAAGGAGAAATAAATGCAGTTCAATCCAGGACCCGGCTTAATTAGTGTCTGGGAAATGAGCTCGGTGCTGAAAAAGGAGTTATCTTTGTTATCACCTGTCCATGACAGATCCGACAGTGGAACAGGACATTTCCTGCTGACAGAGGTGGTAATTAATTAATGTGTGATAAAAAGATGGACAGTCAGAGATCCTTCCTCGCTTACCTCCTGGACGAGCTGGTCAGCGGCAGTACGGGAGCTCTGACTCTGGCTGTCACCATAGTTAGGGTCATAAGGGAACTGCAAAGAAAAGATACGCATCCGTACATTGTCTATATAAGCTGTTCATCATCATTTACACTGGATGAGTTCAATAAAATATTACCTGCGTTTTGTCTGTTCTCACTGTGAAGTTCCAGGAGCGCAGGTTATCTAAACAAAGGTGAATAAAGAATTACAATTATGAAGTACAGAGAAATCCATCTCTTTTTCAGTCTCAATCATCCCTACTTATTCGCCAGATTTTATTCAAACATTATCTGCTGATCTGGAATGATCTATATTTTGGCCCATGTTCATTGTAAAGTGGCTGGAAAAGCACCATACACTGCACTCTGTTAAAATACAGTGGATTAACAACAACATAACGTGTTGTTTGACATGTATTAAGATAAAATGTTCTTAATATTTTTCCAGATTCTTTGAGCATAAAGTGTTTTGAGGCCTGGTCAACATGGAAAAGGTTTCAAGACTTTCTAACCCTTCGTAGGATTCATGATTTCTATTTCTCGTGTGCATTAGTTTCAAATTATCTTACTGTTTGTATTTGTAATGTTCATCTATCTGTAAAGCACTTTGAACTACACCAACCTGTATGAAAGGTGCTAAACATTGACATACCTGGCTCTGCATCCTCATTGGGATTGTAAAACTCTACGGGACTACCCTCTCTTTCAAATGAAAAGCTGAAAGACAACAAAAATGGTCACCAATCGGACATGTTCACCCTGAGCGTTTGTCATCTAGTCTCCTTGATAGATAGGAGTGGGTTCGGTACTCACTCTGCGAAGGCGTTGTTGTTGGTGTTGCTTTTTGGTGCGGTTGTGGGGAAAAATTCGGTCGTGGGCACTAAGGCAGCGGAGTTTGGTGGAGACTCGGGCTGGCTCTCAGAGAACTGGAGGGGCCGCTGGTTGGTCATCTGTTGGGACTGAGCGTTGGTGGGCTCACTGGAGAATGAGTCCACCCGGTTACCAAACAGGCCGTGTGTACGCTGGAAATACCAAGACAAGCACGCATGCAGGTAGAATCCTGTATTAGTGTACACAGTTAATCAAGCTCACTCTGTAATCATTCAGTCAAAAAATAAATTGACTTTCACCAAAATTAGAGCGACAAGATTTCCACCTTACAATGACAATGCAGAGTACGAGCCTACATATCTGTTCAGCCAAGCTGCAGACAGTGTTTCTCACCTGGTAAATGCCTTCCTCTCCAGCCTCCTCCATAGCTCTGTCCATCTCTTCCTCATTCTGTAGGTCTCCTGAAATGGCCCTGTGCATCTCTGGAGCCGCCTCTTCATCTATACTCCTCAGGCCCGCCTAGAAAAACATGAAAGATGTGGAAAAATGCATGTTCACAAGGAGAGGAAGAAGAGGAAAGATGAAGTTTAGTACTGGTGTAAGGAAAGCAAGAGGTCAGATATATGCAGGGTTACACTTAGAGAAGTAAGCTGAGGGCATTTCTAACAGTGAAGTGCATAAAAAAAACTTGCTGATACAAAACTGATTTCTTTACGTCATAAGAGCCTTAAGTGAAACAATATGCATTAACATTTTTGCGTAGCATGCTATTCTGAAAAATGCTTAATGTCTCTTGAGTATTTCAGAGTGGTTTTCAGTTATTATGTAGTACTTTCCTGTCAGACATTTTTAACATTATAATAATGATGTGATTTTGACTCTTATTGACTGCTCACCTGGATCTCCGGACCTGAGGCGCTCTTTTTAGTGGGCCTGTAGCCATAATACTCCTCCTGACGCTTCAAGAATTTACGGAAATGGTCCTGGAGCAGGAAGGTGGAGTAGAATTTCCCCACAGTGACCTCATCATCTATAACCGGACACAGTCACAGTGCTGTCAGTGTGAGAAATACTGGAGTATTATGTAAAATACTTGTAATTTAACTAGTTCTGTTTATGTTGATGGACTCACCTCCTATAGGGGGGATGACCTGGTCTAACAGTTTCATACTGGTGCGTTTCCAGATTTGCTTGATAATGGCTCTCAGCTCCTCGTTGGCCTGCTCAAAGTTGCCTGTTCGGAAGAATCCATAACAATTTAATGGAATTACAGTATGTACATCAAGTTGACGCAAACACACTGTAATCCATAATGGTATAAGACACGCTTTGATGCTCTGTACCTTCAGTTTTGATCTTGAGTGCAGTCCTGACCAGAGCAAACAGGGTGGCATTGAAGGTGACGGTGCCATCACTGTTGAGAGGCATGTTCATACCAACCAGTCGCTGTGGACAGGAAGTTAAGTTATTGAATCGACTTATTATTATCATCATCAACATTATTATTATTTTTTAATATTATTTCAAGTGGAGGAAGGAGGCTTGAGAGGGAGAAGAGATTAACTTTCTGACACTGTCACAATCCTGTTTATTGATATTATATGATGTTTCATTTTTTAAAATTGCTACTACTGTACCTACTCCATCTTTTTAAATGATTTATTATTCCATTTTATCTTTAACGTATTGCTTTTTGTCTTTTACCAAAAAAGAAATGCATGTATGTATAAATGACTTTGTAATTTTGGTTGGTAAATGTTACATTATCCAAAATTACATTGTAAGACACCTGTACACTATTAATAGTTTTATTTGGGATATTCAAAATGTTATGGTCTCTCTTTTTGTGTATTATGTCTTTGTATGTTATTTCAGTCCAATATCCATCTACAGTGATTTTATTGTGTTGTTAATGTTATCATGAACTGCCTGTCTGATGAGTTATATGTACGCATGCACCACATGGTCTTTGACCCTGTTTATGTACCTTGCACGCAGCACGATGAGGACAGAACTTGCCGAAGCCCAGTGGAGGCTGGATGCGTCGCAGCAGCGTCACCACGTCCAGATGTTTAATTCTCCCCCTATTAGATCAGAGAAACATCCTTATACACATTTTAAGAGGCACCCACTTAAATCTGACCTGGTTCCTGTTTTGACTGAGCATTAATAAAATAAGGGTAAAGTGGTCATGAGTGGTGGTCAGGCTTACGTGGCTTCAGGGTCATATTCAGCCCAGATCTTCTTAAACTCGTCCAGATGGTGTGGACCAAGAAGAGACCAATCACGGGTCAGGTAGTCAAAGTTGTCCATAATGACAGCTACAAACAGGTTGAGGATCTGTGGTAAGGAGGAAAAAGACCCTTATTTATACAGTGTTAACCTTTTGGGGAAAAAAGGTTAATTTATGATAATCATTAAAATGTAACAACAGATACGAATGCAACTAAAAGATAAATGTTGACTTTCTGCTGGTGCTCACCAGGAAGGCACAGAGACAGTAGAAGCTGAGGAAATAGAAGACAGCGAAGTTGGACCCGCAGGTGTACTCCTCTCCTGGCAGGAAGTCAGACTTGGGGTCGCACTTCTTCCCATACATTGAAGCCATCATGACCTCCTCCCAAGCCTCTCCAGTGGCACATCTGGATACATAAACCACAGTGAGATCTTGGCTCAGTTTCTGAACTTGCAACCAATGATCTTTTAACCAATAATCGTGGCTTTCACACTCACCGGAATAACATCAGAACAGCTTGAGGGAATGTCTGGAAGTTGTTGTTGCGGTTGATTTGGGTGCCATCCACTAAGGATACCTTTCCAAAGATCTGAAGGGTTGTTGCAATCCCGGTCAAAATCGGTGCACCAATGACAAATACAGAAAATTGTCTTATTGGCATTTAGTCTGAAGCATATTAACAATCTATAGACGTTTACAATCTTTTCACCCAGATAACAAATACTGAAGATTGTACCTGCATCCCGATGACAGCGTAGATAAAGAAGAGCATCACGATGAGCAGAGCTACATGAGGGAGAGCCTGCAGACACAAACCAAACAGTCCGCTCATTAAAGTGTGTTTAAAGTGGAGATAAAAAAAAGAAAATGATGATGACGACAGCATGACAGACCTGGAAGGACTTGATGAAGGTCCACAGCAGGTTACGGATGCCCTCCGAACGGTTCAGCAGCTTGACCAGACGCATGACACGGAAGAGTCGGAAGAACGTGATGGAAACTGAGGCATTTTCAGACGCCTACGGACAAAAAGAACCAAAAGATTTGAGGAAAAGAAAACACACAAAAAAGAAAACATTGCTGGTTTTAAGAATGGGCTTACCGCAATTGCTTGCATAGGATTTGTCTCCTGCACATAGTAGATGAAGAGATGACATACTGTAGTTACATGAGTTATATTTGATAGAAGTTATTATCATTAATAAGGGGCACATAGCAGACATAGCATTGATCAATTGTTAAACATTATTATGGTATGATTTACAATCACAAAAATGGTTAATATTAGAGACAACTTTCCACCTTTCCACCTTCCACCAGTTACAAAGCCTCCAGGTCTTAGTTGCTGAAAACTAGAAGAACAACTGCAATTTGTAACTCATGCGAAATAAACAATATAAACACACTTTATTGTCAAAATATTAACAGTTTTCAGCCAATCAAGCCACCATTAATACGTTCTGTGCTGATATATTCAGTGTTGAGTTGTAGCCCTGTGTGTGTAAACTATTTGAGCCATACTGGAACACAATATAGCAAACACCTTGATGTCTTAGCTCACATTTGTTCTGTAAGATTAGACAGTAGAAACACAGATGTTTCACCAGCAGTTTGAGCCACACACGGTTCAGTACAGTAGTACTACAGTTTAGTAGAGAACATAGTGGGGTGCTCACACAGCAAGGCTCATGCAGCAGTGCAGTGCAGTGCAGATCAGATATTTACAGCACAGCCATGGAGACAGTACAGTCCTCCACTGGAGGCCAGGGCAGTCTGTGGAGGATAGACAGATGGGGAGTGAGGTGTGTGTGATGAGGAGTGAGGTGAAGAACAGGAAGCACAAGAAGAAGAAGAATAGGAGATAGCAAGAGGAAGTGAAAATTGAATTTGCTACAAGCTGTTTGTGGATGAAAAAGATGAGAACAATGCAGTGCAACAATGGCAGGAAATAAAATGTGCAGAAACAGTGGCTGGCCAGAGAAAACAGTAGCATTACCACATAAAATAACTGTAAAATCCTTAATTGATATTGTGCTCTTTTTAAAGTGCTTGAACAACAGAAAACGCAATATTACTGAAATTTTGTTATGGATAATTGTGGGAATAATGGATAGTTTGGTGGTTTGGTGATGGAAATGGCAATGCTTCTGAGGTAGTGGGAGAGATGGGATGGCCAACAACAGTACTGACCATGTCCTGTGAGCTAGCTCTGCTGGCACCAATCAGCTGTTGGGCTACGATTATACGCTTCTGGGTCAGAGCACTGAATAAATACATTCAGTCACTTCAATTCAAATCACACTATTGACTGGGAATGTCTCGTTAAGACAACACCGGGGACTTTCATACACAGCACCTGCAATGATAATCTGATATCTGTGGAATTCATTAGGATTGATGGAAAAAATATGTTTTATCATATCTACTCACATCGACTTCACTCAGGATGACATCAACGACGCTGCCAATGACAATAATGAAGTCAAAGACGTTCCAGGGGTCTCCGAAGTAGCCCTGCACAGAGAGGTAAAGCATTGCTGCGACGGTAGGACACTAGATAGGGTGGATAGACATTTGAACAGACATTAGAGTCTTTACCCTCGCTTTGAAGGCCATGAGCTTGAGAATCATCTCCACAGTGAAGAGCACGGTGAAGATCAAGTTCAGAGTGTCTGACAGCTTGGTCACATGGTCCGACTGGTTGCAGTGCTGTTCAAAGCAGAAAGCGAATATTAATCTCGGCTGTTACAACTGTTAATTTGGTGTGGCTTTATTACAAAATGTAGTTTTAGTGAAGATAATTACATATAACTTGAAGGAAATGCTAACACTGGCCCTTGAAAACTCAGAAAAAAGTTTTTCTCTATGACTGAACAAGCAATGTCAAAGTTAAAAAAAAAAACATCTCTGGGTATTATTTATTAAGAGTGTGTGTGTGTTGTTTGATCAGATTTGATTGACAGCGACCAAACAACCCACCAACTGTCATCTGATTCTGATTCAAATGTTGCTAACCCCTGAGTACCATCAGGGACCTGATGAAGCACTGAGTGAAACACGTTGCTCTTGTCACTGTTCATAAAAGATCCTTGATTATAGTTTTGCAGGTTGAGTGCGCGGTCTCTACCACAAACAATTGTGGTTAGCTTTCTCTGATTATGTGTTCATCTTGTAGTTGCCAGCATCTCCAGCCAATAAGTACATGTGGTACTGTCATAAAGAATAGAAATGATTTTAAAAAAATGGTAAAATGATTTAAAAAAAACTACAAAACTGAGATTCAAGTTATAATAAAATGGAAATAGTCTTTAATGATAAATAAATCAGGCCCATACTGAAACTTAAAAAACTTATCTCATCCACAGTGTATTGTCCATGCCTCTTTTATCATAGTTACATAAAAAATGTACATGCCAAGTAAGGTTTTATAAATTAATTGACGAAGAAATATGTAGGGCACTCTGCATTAATGCGCTCCAAATCCCCCCAAAATTAATTAGTCTGGGATTTTGCTGGAAAGTTGTAATGTCCCATATTTTAAATACAGTTTCAAAGTTCTCATTTATTAAATGCTGTAACAAACACTGAACTCTTCTTTTCTCCAAAGATACTGAATATTGACACTGAATATTATCTGTCAGCAATACAATCTAAATGTTTTTAGGTTGCAACATGATGTCAATTTACATACCTGCATCCCCAGACACAAGGTGTTGAGCATAATCAGGAAGAACATGAGGTACTCAAAGTAGCAGGAGGTGACAATGTACCAGACTCTGTACTGGTAGGGGTTTTTGGGGATGTAGCACCTCAGAGGACGAGCCTTCAGGGCGTACTGCACACATTGACGCTGAAGGGGAGGCAGAAGGTGGGTTAAAAGAAAAATAATGAGTCTTTCTACACTTGAGTGACATGTTTTATATTTTACAGGGAACGCTTGGACTCTCTCTCAGCGTACCTGGTTCTTGTCCAGTTCGCAGTCCTTATACTCCTGCTCGCCCTGCTCCTGGAAAGTGACGATGACAAAGCCAACAAAGATGTTCATCATGAAGAAGGCGATGAGGATGATGTAGATGATGAAGAAGATGGACACATCCACGCGGTTGTTGAAGACGGGACCCATGTCTTCTTCATCTGAATCAATGGCTCTGTATAACAGACTGGGAACAAATAGAGTGATGTTGAGAGAAGAGGGGGAAAGATCAGAGATACAGTAAGGCTAATTTGTATAGATGAAATGTATAATTCAACGGATTAAAAAGGATATATTGCCTCTGTTACCATCTCTGGCTCTAGGTAATGGAATTACTGCCAACTCAATATCCACATAATAAGATGTTCTGCCTTCTAACTCAATCAAACAAACAGATAGGATCAGAAAAATGCATGAAAAAGTGATGCAATGCTTACTTTGGCCAGCCCTCAAATGTGGAAACAGTGAAGAGAGCCAGCATGCCATAGAGCACATTGTCAAAGTTGAAGTCACTGTTGAGCCATTCTCTCTTAGCTAACACTGTGTCCTGTAGGGAATTCTCCATGTGCTTCAAGAAGTATCCCCTGAGAGCAGACATGGAGTACGGTCACTCTAAAATAGCATCATATTTTTGATGGATGAAAATCTATGATGTGTGAAAGACCTTACTGGCATTCCTCCCCAGTCATTTTGGACGGGTCTGTGCAGCTGTAGAATTTACCCTAGGTGGGAAAGGATTAGTGACCCATTTAATACATAAGCAGTTAGGCCTCTATACTTACAGCAGATTCATCTGGAAATATGACCTTTACAGTGACCACATATATGGTGTCAACGTCATCTTTCAAAAACCTACCTTGAAGAGTTGCACTCCAATGCAGGCAAACATGAAATTCAGCAGCATGGTGACCAGGACGATGTTGCCGATGGTTTTGATGGCCACAAACACGCACTGGACCACATGCTGTCATCAAAGACAAACAATGACCACTTAATACTGTTAATGCATGTACTGTGCAAATGTGAGGGTACTTGTGCATTTTATGCTACTTTATACTTCTAACCCACTAAATTTGAGGGAAATATTGTACTTTTTACCACACTGAATTTATCTAACAGTTATAATTACTAGTAAGTTAGTAAAAAAAAAAAAACCATTTGCTAAGCTTATAAAATACAGTGCATTGCTAAAGATACCAGTGGTTTCCAACCTTAATTGCTTGTTACAATTTACAAAAAACGTCTGGTATGCCCCCTTGTCACGTTTCAGATGTCTGTCCCAGGCCCAAAGAGGTAAAAGTATCAAATATTTCACAAAAAGCCAATATTAGAGAAAAGTCAGAAACATTTTTTCTTCTTTTCCTCTACCGTTAATCATCTCACGACCCCTCAGATTTATGTTGCGACCCTTTGGAGGGGCCCGACTCCTTAGTAGGAAACCACTGGACTAAACTTCTGAACTGCATCTAAAATAGGTAAACTTGTTACACCTCAACAAGCTACAACAGTAAAACGCTACTTATACATTAATGCATCAGTATTAATAATCTAACGTCAAATAGAAGTATATGAGTCACAGAATGAGGACTTTTACTTTTGATACTTTAAAGGTATAACGAGTGGGATTTGTCAGTTGCTGTTTGTGAACACAACATTCAAAGTTGACCCCTCCTCCCCCTGCTCAAAGCGCACAAGCTTCTGGCACTTTTACTTGTAATGGAGTAATTTTACATCATTGTACTGATAGTTTTACTAAAGGATCTGATTACTTCCTCCACCACTGGAGAAGAAATTACGGTATTTGTGCATGTGTTGTACCTTTAACCCCTTGGCTCTATTGATGGCCCTGAGAGGCCTCAGCACCCTCAGCACCCTGAGAATCTTCACCACAGAGATAGCACTGGATCTGCATACAACACATGAGAAAAAACAGTCTTGATATGCGCATCTGGGAATACTGAAATTTGTAATTTAGGAATAAAATGACGATAGGGATATTCTACATCTAATATGGCAATCTCAAAATGTTTACTCACTCCATTCCCATAGAAAGCAGGGAGACTCCAACCACAATCAGATCCAGGATATTGAAGGAGTTACGGCAGAAGGAGCCCTCGTGCATGAATGCTCCATATACAGTCATCTGTCAGTCAGATACATGAGAGTCATACCCAGAATATTGAACCAAACACATATTGTTTGTGTTTAAGCTCTCTGTGTTGCATTGAATGTCAAATAGAAAACTGAGAAAATTAGTCAATTAATCAATTATTTGACAGACAGAAAATTAATCTGCGACTATTTTGGTAAACATTATTTATTTCGTTTTTTTTTAGCAGAAATGAATCCACTGATTCCAACTTAATATCAATCAATCAATCAATCTCTTATCTGGTATCTTGACTTCAAAGAACCACATCAGTCAAACCCAAATAAGGCAGGACATGAAATATACAACACATTACCTTCAGTACAATCTCAATGGTGAACACAGTTGTGAAGACAATGTCAGCATAGGCCAAGATCTGGAGGAAAAGCACAAAGGGTTCTTATCAAATTTGGCCATCTTTCAACAGTTAATGTCCAATGTGTAGCGGTAGACCTGATTGTCACCTGGTTTCTGTAGGACTTGGGGTCGATGGGGTCCTCAGCTGCCAGGGAGATGGAGGAGAGCAGGATGAACAGAAGGATTAAGTTGGTGAAGGACGAGGCGTTGATGATCTTGTAGCACAGCTTACGGAACCTGGATACCAATGAATATGCAAAGAGACACAGTCATCAGTGAGTTCATGAGAAAACACTAAAATATAACCACTCTGAGATCTGTTACGAGGTTGGCATGTCTGGTTCCTACTTGTTCTGAGGGCCAAAAATGAAAAAGGAGCTGGCTTCAGGCAATGGAACGGCTTCTTCCTTCAGCTGTAGGTCGGCCATTGGTCTGGGCCGAGGGCTGATGGGGATTTCAGGCTCTTCCTCTTCATCATCACCTACCATGTGGAAGAAAACAGACTCAAAGTTCCATAGTGCAATAACAAATGTACTTCTTGGTAGTAGTCATGTTACAGCGTCACAGAAGAGAAAAAGCAAAGATCCAGCAAATTAAATAAAACTGGGAAAAAGGAAATCTCTCTCTATATACTGAATCACGTTGTAGACTTTATATGGTAGTCACCAGAGTAGTGTGAAAACAGCCTAACTTTAGACTCTGCTATAAACTCGGCTCAGGGAATCGGCTGAGTCTAATAATAATGAGGGGTTACTATACTTGTACTGTAACATAGCCAAGGCAGCAGCACTGGTAAACAGCCAGTGTAATGAATATGAATCCCTGCAGTCAGTGACCTCCTTCTCCTACAACTACATTGCTGAGTAATGTGGGAGGTTTAAGAGTTAGAGATGCGAGAAAAGTAGAGGTTACCTGGGAAGTCGTCAGGTGGGAATGGATCTTTCACTTCATTGACATTGGACTCAAACTCGTCAATTTTGAGCTGGAAAAAAAAACAAACCCAAATAATATATATATATGTATTATAGCTACTTATGCTCCTGAATAACATATCATAGCCAAGAGTAAATGTGTAATATGTTACCAGCAGGGCAGACACCGTCTGGTCAGTTGGCCAATTGGTTGGTCGATATGCTCTTGTCTGACCAAATTCTCATTGGTCGGACAATCGCTGGTGTTACTTTCATGAGGAGAAAAGTGCTTCTTAAATCCATCATTTTCGGGGGCGGGAGGGACATATGCAGACCTGATGTATTTTATTTTTGAGTGGCTATACTGTGTTAGAAATAACATTGATTAAAAATAAAAATAATTTTCAAATATATTTTAATCAACAAATGTGTTTCTGTTTTAATTATGGTGTGGTTTAATAGACTATAAGACTTATAAGAGAGGAAGTCAAAACACCCCGTTTTCACAACTTTGAACTCATCCATGGAAACTGCTAGGCCTGACTAACTGAACATTTACACGGCTCCAAACTCATTGACACCATGTCAAAGAAGTCGTCGGTGTGGCAGTATTTTCTTAAAAAGGATGACAATAAAGTGGAATGTAAACTTTGCTCACAGCAGTTTTCTTATCACAGCTCGACAACCAACATGGCAAATCATCTAACAACAGTAGGCATAAGTTCTTTTTCAGGTTGTCTGCTTTAGGATGCTCTGTCAACTTTAGTGTTTAACACTTGGCAAAAACAATTATCTTAAAATTATTTTGTATATTCCTCAATAGTTCTTGTGCTGGGATCACCAGTTGACCCAGTTGATCACCATCGACCAATCGATTGTTTGAAGAGTAGGTAGAACTTCAGTCGACCAAGATTTTCTTAGGTTGACTACAGCCCTAGATACCAGTAAACAACGCTAACCTTGGCTGTGGTCGGTATGCCCTCCATCTTGGCTCTCTGCTCTGCCAGTTTCTTAGCTATCCTCTCCCTCTCCTCATCAGTCTTGTCAGGCATTTTGGACCTGGAAGGTAAGAGAGAAAGGGAATGGAGTTTAGAGTTTAGCTATGAGAAAACAGAGGAGATCATCTCACTGAGGTTAAACTTTTGGTATTCTTTTATTCACCTTAGTAGCTTTCTCCTCATTTTCTCCTCCGCCTTTTCTTTTTGAGCCGAAGTCAGACTCTCAGCCTCTGCCAGGTTGTCGACGGCGATGGCCAGGAAGACATTGAGGAGGATATCTGATATCTGAGCTCAGGATATCAAAAACCTTGATTTTTTAAAACATTACTGCTATGTATACAATTTTAGCCACTCTAGCAGCGTGGCTCTGTGGATGGCAATGTTGGTCTGTTGGTCAGTCGGTCAGTTGGTCCAACACTTTGGTCCGGACTGAAATATCGCAACACCTATTGGATGGATTGCCGTGACATTTTGTAAACATTTATAGGTCTCAGATGATGTGTCCAACTTTGGTGATCCCTTGACTTTTCATCTAGTGCCATCATCAGGTTAAAACATCTGTTTCAAATGTTATCATGCTAACATGCTAAACTTAGATGGTGAACATGACAAACATTATACCTGCTAAACATGAGCATGTTAGCGTTATCCTTGTGAGCGTGTTAGCATGCTGACGTTAGCATTTAGTTGAAAGCACAGCTGTACCTAAGTAGAGCTTCACAGAGCCACTGGCATGGCTGTAGACTCTTAGTCTTGTTAAATCCTAGATGACATTGTGAGTGTATGTGAAGGATACAGTTTCCACAGACAAAGAGGATGATAAAGTAAATGGCGACCAGGATGCCAGGAAACTCAGGCCCTCCATAGGCCATAATGCCATTGTTCATGATGGCGGTCCACTCCTCTCCTGTTAGGATCTGAGAGGTAGACAAGTGTTAAAAAGCAGACAATGATTCAATAATGTCAGGTATGAAAGGATGGGGTAGATGCTACCACTGTAAAATGTAATGGCACTTCGTTTATACCATGGATCATCAAGATCAGGCAAGAAGGTTTAATAAAATCAAAGCAGATATTTCTAAGAGTTTAAAGTAGAGCATGTATGAATCCGTGTCTAGCCTCACCTGAAACACACTGATGAGGGCCTGAGGGAAGTTGTCAAAGTTACTGCGTCTGGATCTGTGGTCGGTAAAGTTGAACTTCCCGCCAAACACCTGCATGCCCAGGAGTGAGAAAATGACGATGAAGAGGAAGAGAAGAAGGAGCAGGGAGGCGATGGAGCGTACAGAGTTGAGGAGAGAGACCACAAGATTACTCAAAGAGGTCCAGTACCTGCAAAAAAGTTGAAAGAAAAGAGGTGCTGAGTGACATCAAAACACACTACAACTAATTTAAAGCAACATGATCCTTTGAGGGGACAGGACTTACTTTGTGACTTTAAGGATCCTCAGCAATCGGATACACCTGAGTACAGAGAAACCCAGGGGAGCCACGGCTCCTACAGAAAACATAATCATCTCCAGGATACCGCATAGCACCACAAAGAAGTCAAAACGGTTAAACAGGGACATGAAATATGCTCTGGGACCCAGGGCATACATCTTCACGAACATCTCTATGATAAACAGCACCAGCAGTACACGACTGGCCACGTCTGTTGAGATAAGAGAGGAGAGAGATGAATGGATGAAGCTGGGAGTGACAGAACTTACATTAAAAAAAAAAATCACGATAATATATATATTAATCACCAACCTTGTAGGGAAGTGAGCCACTCAGGCTGGTGGTGGTACTCTGTTGCTATGGTCAGGGTGTTGAGGAAGACGAGGAACATCACTAGCCAGTAAAAGCTCTCGGTTTTCACATACACCAGGCACTTCATCCTGAAGAAACGGTTCCAGCGACGGGCCAGGCGGCTAAACACAAAAATAACCCTGGCTTACTACAAGTTGCGGTGAATACTACATATAATCGTTTACACATTTACTGCAGACTCACTAATAGTAGACGATTCGACTCTTGCCTTCCATGTCATACAGGCTGTCTGTGTCAGAATCTCCACTGGTTAAAGGCAGGAGTCCTGACAAGAGAACAACAGTTGTAACTCAACAGTATCTCTATGTGGGATGGGTGCTGAGGTGGTTTATAGTGCTGACCTTTGCCCTCTCGGTCGGCATCCAGGACTTCGGCGTGAGTGATCCACTCCATGTAGCCATGCAGGTCTTCATCCAGCTGCTGACGCTCTCGCAACTTCTGGAACTCTCCACGCGACCTGGCCTTCTCTCGCTCTTTGGTAAACTCTCTGGGCAGAAAGAGTAAAACGGCACATGTGATTATTCTTTAGTTTGTCCTTGTGAGGAGGGGAGATGCAGACGGGAGAAAGGATAGATGATAAAAGTTTTCTTACCCACTGAGCACGCCCAGAACCAGATTGAGCACAAAGAAGGAGCCAATCAGAATCAGGGGAACAAAGTAGAGCCAGGGCCATTCATTTCCTATGGCATCATTAACCTGCAAGACAACTCTGGGTCAGCAAATGTATTCTATTAGGCTTATATATATACTGTACATAAACAGTATATATATATATACTTTACACAACAAATACCTAAAATGTAGACAAATGTAAAGGGTTTGGTGGCAAGAGCAAAAATTCCACTGAACGCTGAAAAAAACTGAGACGATGTCATTCAAACAGTCACTGACCCAGTAGAGCACTTTGGTCCATCCCTCCATGGTGATACACTGGTAGACCGTAAGCATGGCAAAGCCGATGTTATCAAAATGGGTGATGCCATTGTTGGGACCTTCCCAGCCTGGCCGACACTCAGAGCCATTGATGCTGCAGCGGCGTCCGTTACCAGCCTGAGCACAGGGTGCAGGCTGCTCACCTTCTGCTGTGGCATAGATATCTGTGGGCCAAATAGAAGAGATAAGTATCATTTTGGATGTAGCTTCAGGGAATTATAACTGATAATATATCAGGTTTGACTCGCTTTATACGTACTTGTGCTAGTGTAATAGCAGGTCTTATGCATTTTGCACTTGAAGAGCTCCAGTCCCATGATGGCATAGATGGTGACCAGTAAAAAGACCAACAGGGCAATGTGCAGCAGAGGCAGCATGGCTTTGAGGATGGAGTTCATCACCACCTGCAGGCCTGAATGTGAACAGTAAAACCAAAACATTGCAATGGCACCAAATCCCAGCAGTGTCTCCAGAAAGCTTTCTACACATATACATTATTTCCAAATAAATCACACAGCGGGACATGGACACAGGGTTTTTCTGCAGTATTTTTGGATTACAGAAGAGGCTCTTACTGGGGACTCCAGAGACGAGACGCAAGGGCCGCAGCACTCTGAAGGCTCTCAGTGCCTTCATGTCAAACCCCCCACCCTTCTCCATTGGCACACCTGCTATCTTATTGATGGTATCCAAGGCAAAAGTGAAGAGACTGTAGAAAAAGATTGTACAACCGTAAGTGCATACCCCTGCAAAACTGTTGCCTCGATAAAATGAGCATTACAAAATGGCCATTCAGCACAACAATATTCCAGTTTTGATATTACTATTATAAGAAATTTTCAACTATTAAAATGAAAGTGTCAATGGCAGTTTCTGAGATGTGGTCAAAGGGAAGCTGTGTCCTTTGCTGGTAGAGACATCCACCTGCAGCTCAGAGCTCATCTTACCCCATGAAGACGATGACAAAGTCCAAAATGTTCCAACAGTTCCGTAAATAGGCGCCTTCGTGGAACACGAGCCCATACGCTACTATCTTCAGAAAGCACTCTAACGTGAATATGATCAGGAAGATGTACTCCAAACTCTCCTGCAGCAAGACAAACACAAACCAGGAAATTACATTTTATAGAGCTCGCAATCTTCAGGTTCAATTCTGTAGTAAAATATGGAATGGTTGGAGTGAATGACGACTTTGGCATTTGAGCACCTGCTAGGGGGACTAGCAATACATGTTGCTGGTATTAGATGAACTCATTAGCTTTTATTGCATCTTAGCCAGTTTTGATGCAGATTAAACACAACCACAGAAGGTTTAAACAGATGGGTGGCCCATGAGTCACATTGTGATTAATGATTGTGAGTGATTAACAAGTTGAGCCACAATTTAAGTAAGAGCTTTGTCAGACAGTCTAACACAAAGCAAACTGTTTGCAGAAAATTTAAATACTTAGTTCAGAAGTGTTTAACCAGGGTGGTTGAATGAAAACACCTGTTTGCAAATCAGGCCTGTGTCTGTGTTTTTCTAATCAGTTTTGATATCTTCAGAGACAAAGGAGGTCGACACACAGCAGGCGCGCACAGAACTGAGTATGGTTTTCCTCAGCAGTGACTGCGACTGACAACAAACAGAGGGAACACACACAAGTAGGACAAACGTTTCCACAACGTCAGGGTAGCATTATTTTGCTACAAAAACACTCCAGCGCACATCTTTGCTTACAAAAGCAGCTTGAAATTGTCATCATTAGATAGACTACTTCTTCTTTTGCTCTTCGTTGCCGAAAAATGTTGTAGGAGAAGAAGCTGTAATATGAGGACGGTATGATAGAGCTCCCAGAGAATCCAGCCCCAATTTCAGGTATCATCAAAATCGGAGAGTTCATTTGAGGTACAGCATGCTATAAATGATATATGACATGTTGTTTATTTCCCTTCCATCCTTTTAAACAAATCAGCTCAATAATGTTTGGCTGAACCACCCGGCAGCAATCCCCAAGCCCCTAATCAATTAGAACCTCCAAGGCCAACCTTGCATACATTAACAATAATACATACTAAAACTCAAGAAATGTTATTCAAATTAAACAAAGTTGGGCAACAAGTAGAGCTGTGAGTCTATGTTGTACTGTATCAATGTTACAAACCATGATATATCGAGTATATGAATATGAATGTGTTTACATGAGGCAATTTTTGAGGACTCGCCTGTATGCACCTGCGTCAATGAGGGGACGCTGTCTGGGCCGACCTACTTCTAACAGCAACAGGGGGGTTAAGTTGACCAGCTCTTCTTACATCGCTCACCTCTGAGGAATGGCACAGTAAGAAGTAAGAAGGATTTGGGAGGAGGCTGGTGAGTGGGCCAAAGCAAAGATATTAAATAAATGGGGTCAGTTTCAGGTACGGATACCTGATGACATGATTTCTCTGGGGTGTAGGTCAATCAGTTGGCTACCAACAAGATTGATAGCTATGACCTGGCAATGTGTGGTGTTTATTGACTGAACGGTGGAAAGCAAGTGACGACTGGCTATGGGTGCTGTATATTGACATTTGAGCTGGATGTCAGGCAGACAGCGATCCACATGTTAAGTCTCTCACAATGAGCCTCCTCAATACCGTTACACCAGTGTCAATACAACATCAAATAACTAGACATTGGCAAGATGTGTACACTGCGCAAGAGAAAACATATATCTTTTGCTCACTACACCACACATTGACACTTTGATCATCCCTCGGTTGTATCGTACAGTCTCCGACCTATAACACACCATCCACATCCTCGCAGCAGTGTAAACACACACCTATGAGGTTGAAATATAATAACACCTGGAAACACATCAACAGCATCCAAGGGTCAAACGCCTGCCACCAGCTAGTTTACACTACTTTAATATGAGAGACTCTTCATCTAGAGTGAGAGGAGTCATGAAACCCTTAGGCTTTTTATCTTTTTGGTAGAATACAGAGCAAATGTTTCCATAATTATTGTCTGTCTATAGTAAAAAAAAAGCCATTAAAACTCAGCCGCTCAGAAGTAATGAGCTCAGTTTTAAAGGCTTGTATATTTCAACCAGTTTGGGGGGCATTTCGACCTAAGCATAAATTCATAAAAACAGACATTTCTGCCCTTAAAATCTTTGTATTCCACACACATATGCGTAGTTAATTCTCACTACTGTTTTCTTTAATAGCCAGTTTCGGATCAGAGAAGGATAAACTGATCACAGTTGGAGGCTAAACCAATAGCACAGTTGATGACATGTTCCTCTGCGGACACAGATGGGACTCCAAATAAAGAACTGAGTTGTGTCTGGAAGCATTTAAATGGGGCTTGGCATTCGGACCAGTGACCAGCTGAAACACTTGGCTATGACGTGTTTAAATTTGCTGGCTCCAAGCAGTCATATTAATTTGTTGAACACAGCTGCACAGTTACAGTCATGGTAAAATAATGGATCCTTCAGAAACAAAAGACCAGGGGGGAAATATTTTGTTTCTTTTCCTTATCTAACACATTATGACAAAGATCAATAACACATTCACGCATCGGGCCAAAGCTCCTTATAGTCCTGAGTCACACATGAAAGAAAGGGTTTGTGTTCATACTCATACTCATACTCACCAAGCTTGTGTTGGTGTTATTACTATCTTCTTCAGGCATGGGCAGGAACACAGCCAAAGCGACACAGTTTGCAAAGATGGTCAATAAGATGATGATCTCAAAGGTTCTGGATGGGGAAACTCAGGATCATAACAACACCACACAGTGTAAGAAGGACTGGTAACATCCCAGTTACCCCCAAAAGGAATATCAACAAAGGGGTTAAATTTTTGGAATAACTCATGATAATATTTGAGTTAATTGTGTACACGTTCAGTAAATTATAACAATGGAAGGGCAAGAAACACTTCAAGAAAATAAATTGTCAATTTCTTTATCTGTGTGAGCTGTTCTGTATTTCTTGTGATGTAATGTAACAAATCAAATAAATCAAACAACTCTGCTAACGTTGATCAGTGCCTCTAACTGCTGCCCGAAACATCATCCCCACAACAGCCCATCGGGTAGCCGGCAATGCAGTCACAGTAAATGTAATCTTGTCTGCTGTGCTGCTTCATTCTCGCCCATAGGGGGCTCTCCAAGAGAATTCCCCTGCCAGGTCAGCATCATGTCTCCCTGTGATGCCGCGGGACAGCTGCACAGCCCAAGAATATGACCGAACCATTTAAACACAGACTACTCATCAGGAATAAAAATCTGTTTGGTTACTCTATGAGATATTTATTTATTCTAAAATCTGTGAGCATTGATAGATTTTTAATTAAAGTACAAAAAGAAGGATTTAAAGGGTTCAGTCCACTTCTTTAATTGTGCTCTAAATAAAGCACCTTGCCATGTGTTACAGAATAACATACCAATGTGATTAAACTGCTGCAGTGAAAGACTCATGGCCTGGCTGAGCATATGGAGAAAAAGTTCAGTGAAACAATATGACAAATATAATCATTTACACAAAGTAATAAAATGAACGTTCACTGTTCAACAAGTCCTGTTGTTAAGATAAGTCTGTTGTCACAGGATAGATATGACTAGTGCATTCTATTTTGGACTTTAAATGTGTATCATCCAGGAATGGACATCAGACTAAAGCAGGAAACCCCCTATAGGGGCCATAACATCACTCAGCAACCTGCCTTGTGTTCATGTTGTTCGAGCCTCAAAGAGCGCCAGCATTTCAGAGTGGCTATTTCCACATTAAAAGCAGAATGTCGGCTGTCAGGACACTAAGAGGCAGCTTCATTAATTGTTTCTGTCTGCCAGATGTAAATAGATCAGCTTAAGAAGCTCTCCAGGTGAAAATAGGAAGGCTACAAACTTGACTTTGACACAGAGACCGCCAGATACATAACAAAAGTCTTAACACTTCAGGGATCGCCTTAACACAGATTTGAAAGCAACTTGGCTTGGGGCGTGCTTACCACAGGTGAACTAAATGGCTGATAATTTCACTTGCTCGCAGACACCTTATTTCTGTATACCTTAGCTGTCAGTGTTCTTAACCACAGCCCTATATGCTGTAAAAACTGTATAATACCTTCAGTATGTTACATACTGCATATTCAAAAGTAAAATACTCATTTTAAGCCTGTGTCTACTTAATATTACGAACACAAAAGTCAGTAAGCTGTGTATAATGTAGGTAGGTGTGTGTGTGTGTGTGTGTGTTGTGTGTGTATGATATAAAGGATACTTCCACTCCACAATGTTGATGCAGGCCTTGCGGAAGGGATTTTTGAGGGTGAAGAGGAATAGGGATCTTGCTGGTCGAGGGTTGCCTCCTGTGGCCTGTAGCTTCTTCAGCTTCTCCCTCTGCTTCCTCTTCAGCTCCTCTTCATTCATGATGACCGGCTTGGCCGCCTCTCCGTTGGCCGCCATTGTGACGTCTCCACCTGAGACAAGCTCCCAATCCTCTAGAAATGTGTCCTCTCGCTGTATAATCCCAAACTGTATAACTCCCCGTTGCGAAGGCCCCTGGGTTCCAGATCTGCCAATCCTGTGTACGCTCCTCCGTCGCCCTCTTTTCCCCTCTTCTCCTCTCCCTCTGACTCAGTTTCCCTCACGTAGAGCCACAGGCCTCTCCTCCTGGCTGAGGGCCTCTGACAGAAAAAGCCCCCTCTGCAGGGAAAAATAACAGGAGCCCAGAGTAGCTGGAGGAGCAGTTGGCTCTGCTGTAGTTTAAATTTAGACCGTGAACCACTGACAGGCCATGCTTGGGGATGGTTAACAGGGTTGGGGGGTGGAAGGTGGAAGATGGGAGTAGATGGGATCAAGGGAGGGGGGTGGGGCAGGGCAGCAGTGGCAGACGAGGGCAAAAAAGAAGGGGAGAGACACAGTTTAGGGGTCTTGCAGTAGCAGAATCTCGCCACTAGCCCCCTGAACCTGCCCTCTCTTTCAAAACAGACTCAGCTGCTTGAATCCTAAACTGTAACAAAATAGTGAGCACAGAGGAGGGAAAAGACACAAGGCTTTCACACAGTGTGTTTACATATTGGGCTTTCTCCATGTGAACCCTTCAAGCAAGAAATTTAGGGCTGGGTGATGTGGTTATAACATTTACTTTAACCCCCCAAATAAGCATTTATAAGCGGTATACAAACATTTAATAAATGGTTTTTAACACACTATAATGTAGTAAATATTGTACATTAATAAACACCTAAAAATGTTGTGTCTGGGAATAACTACATTATAGTGCGTTATAAACCATTTATTAACTGTTTCTATAGTTCTTACAAAAAGGTAATTAAGAGGTGTTTAAGTAAAGTGTTTCCAATGTGGGTCACAACATAGAAAATGTAACATTACTTAAAAAAAAAACTCTTCACAGACCTAAACCAACACTTCATTTTGTTAATTTATGATTTACATGAAAGTTGATAAATAATAATGTTGAATTAATGATAAGCCCCTCAGAGATTTGTCTGGATATCGTGACATGTGACCTTGGTAATAAAATAGGTATGTAGGACACAACAGTTTATGACTTTTCAAATTGACAACATAATCTTCAATATGACAGAGGCGAAATTGTTTAAAGTTTTCCCAAAAACAGCACACCATGTGAGGGTAAATTTGATGATAAAGCAGTGTTTCTGTGCAGTATATGAGTGCAAGTAGAGAGCAAACATATTGTGTACTCTGTTGCCCCCTAGTGCCAATAATCAGTAGCAGTCACTTCTTCAGGAAACAGAAGAATATTAGCAGGAATGAAAAAAAAAAACACATCTTGCACTAAACCAGAGTATTTTTTTTTATTTCACATCAAGCTGAATGTAGAGACATGAGCAGTGCAATATTCCAGTTAGGCTGGAGATAAAGATAAATACAAAACACTGTTACCAGTGATATGAAATTATACTTAAAACCAATCAATCAAAAACACTTCAATGATAAAACAAATCATTACAGACAAATAAACTTCAGTAGTTCACATTGTGCATGAGGTAATGCGAGTGTGCCTTTCTTTGTGGCATTAGAAATTCCCCAACAGGGAGCTTCAGTAGGATGCGAGGGGGAATTCACTGACACATAATGATGCAAAAGAGGGCTCTTCAAAGCCATGAGGCATCCTGATTCTGCCACACTTAACCGTATTATCAGCAGCTTTACTGATTTAGGACATTCTCCAGAGTGCAGATTGATTCAAATGAGGATGGCTTTAAAGCTCTGTGAAATGCCCCGTTCTCCATTTCTCTCTTTGCATGGGAAAGAATGTTTCAACAAACTCTGCTGCAAAATACAGGACAAAAAATGTGGCTGTGTGCCTAGCTCACTGAACACACCGTTTTCCAATCGGGCTCCATTGGCAAATTCAAGATAAAAGATTCAATTTATACAAACACAACTACTACTTGGTGGACGATATACTCTCCTGACTTTATTGGTAGACCTTCCCATCTGTTATGTTTTAAAAGCTGTGAATTGCTAACATTTAAGAGTCAAGTTTTGCACTGGTGTTTGTCGCAACACATTCGCTCACACAAGGAGAGAAACAGAAAAAGGCACATATTGGGGCTATCTTAAAGGTAGCAATGTCAAAGCTCTAAACTTACAAAGCCCCAAATTTAAAACACTTTAGTTACTCTATTAATGCAAATTATACTAAATATGCCCAGGTTAATATTCACAGCAAAAGGAGACAGATAAATGATAATAATAATAATCATTATAAATAAATTATTATTAGTGCTAAACTAGGAAATGTACAATGCTTGGCAATAGCACAGGTAGGGCACTCTTTCTACCCAAATAGCTAAATAGACCACTCACATATATGAAGCTTACCTGTTCTGAGGTAACTTCATAAATTATGCTACAAGAAAAACAGCTTAATATTATACCAAATTAGCAAGTGGCTAAAATTTATCACGAGGAAGCTTAAAAGCTATTCACAGTTCACAAAAAAGGTTCTTACTTTATCGAGACATTCAAAATCTGTTGCATTGCAAATTGCTGAAATGACTGAGATGATTTCTAGCCGTGTGAAAACATGCTGTTTTTTTCACAACCGCAACTTAGCCTAAAGTGTTACATATAATAAATAAAAAATATCTGCTTGTTGGATCAGTGTGTTTAAATGTTTCTTTGTGAGGAAATACTTATTCAGAGGGTGCAACGCACAGCAATGACAAAGAGGTTAGTAATAGTGCAGCTGGTGACAGTGTAATAGCGCTGAGCCCAGGGAAGTTACCTACTCTAAACCTGCTGTAGCTGTAGGGTTTAACTAAGCATCTTGTGGCGGTCAAAAACAGTCTTGCGCTGTTCCTGGACCTGCTTTTTCCAGCGCTGTTGTGCTCCCTCAACCCGCTCCAGCACTGTGTTGCCTCTGGCCTGAGCGCTGTCCACTTGCGGCCGCATCTCCTGAACATACACACACACACACACACACAAATAAAACAAACAAGAATACATTAAATCAAGGACTTCACATTCAATTGAAATTAAATAAATGCATGAGCTGTATGTGTTTAAGCACACATGTTGTTTGAATGGTTACCTCAGAGTCCTCCTCGTTGTGCAGTGGCTGGGTGTAGGGGTCATGTTTGCGAATAAGAGGATCTACCAGCAGCAGGAACAGCATGTAGAGCAGCAAGGCACCCACAACAGATAGATAAATGATGATGGTAACCTGGGACAGACAGAATGGAAAATATTAAAATTACTAACATTGTTGGGTGTAAAACAATTCAGTTTTAGACATTACAAATCCTTAAAATGTTGATAGAAAGTCAGTTTCCCCATTTCTGCATAAGTGATGTATGCCAGTAGAAGCAGATCTTAAGTCAGCTCTCTGTAAACACTCACACTATTGCACACATCTCTCTTTTTCTTTTGATTTAGCAGACAAACTAAAGGGACTTCACAATGTTTTAAATGACTCATATTGTGTTGCATACAATCACACCAACCCTGTTAAATCTTGGCTGGTGTGATTCAAGATTAAAGACTGAATGAGGTATGTTGCCAAAAGTCAGATTAAAACCCAAAGAAAGCCAGTGGTACCTTGATGGTGTTGCTACTTCGTTCCTCGTACTTGCACTCACACAACAGACAGTAAGCTTCCACATCATGGCCAGGCACCGGCATGGGCTCCACTACATGGAGGCAGTTGCTGTAAAACACATCAAAGTGTCTGTGTTACACATTTGTCCAGCCTCCCTGTGACCCTCAAGCATAAGCGGTAAGTATAGCTAATGGATGGATAATTATTAATTATGTTACTCTACAAGGCAAAAACAAGATGAGTGTGTTATGAGCGCAGTGTGAAAGTCTAAATAAAGGGTTTCTCTTACCAATCCTTCTGGGAGACATTTCTGTTATATATGTGACCAGTGATGTTTCTGTATGGCGGGCAGATGCACTTGCAGCGAACATCCTCAAAGCTCTGCAATTGTCAAGAACATTGGGTCAAAGAATTAATGTTACAGCTTTCACAGCACTGGCCCTTTATTTCCCTTATTAGCAAAACTGAGTTGTACAAAACATTTGGCATGCACACAAAGTTCCAGTTATTCCAGCTTGAAAGGCACATCAATTCTGAATTGACACACATTTACATTACACACATTAGACAAGAGAAGTACGCAACAAATTTAAATAGATATTTAAGATGCCTCACTGGTTTTATTCAACCAATCATGATTTATAGAAACTTAAGACTTTAATGGAAACTCTACTCTTCGTGGGAAACTCAGACAAACGCTGGTGCATTTGTTTTGGTGTACAGTGGAAACTATCACAGTTTATTGCTGATAGTCTTGACCCTCAATTTACATTACTTTGTAAACATGTATTGTTTGGTTAGTAGGGCTGCAACTAACAATTATTTTCATTATCGATTAATCTGCCGATAATTTTCTCGATTAACCGATTAGTTGTTTGGTCCATAAAATGTCAAAAGATGGTGAAAAATGTTGATCACTGTTTCCCAAAGCCCAAGGTGACGTCCTCAAATGTCTTGTTTTGTCCACAACCTGAAGATATTCAGTTTACTGTCATAGAGGACTAAATAAACCAGAAAATATTCACATTTGAGAGGCTGAAATCAGAGAATTTGGACACTTTTTCTTAAAAAATAACTCAAAACGATGAATTGATTATCAAAATAGTTGCTAATTAATTTAATAGCTGACAACTAATCGATTAATTGACTAATCGCTCCGGCTCTATTGGATAGACCAGGAATTCTTGCTCTCAGTGTTACCTACATCAAAATTTACAAGCAAGAAGCCAAACTTTTCTAAGCTGGTTATCTTTGTTAAACATTTCATCTATAGCTGAACATACCAACAAAAAATCTGCTAAAACATATAACACCTGTAAGCTTTACATGGTTTTAATTTCATATATGCATACAGTACACTTGTTATATTGTTAGTTAATTGTACACTGTATACTTTAATAAGCATCTTTATATAAAAACAAATAGTAAGAATTTATAAGATAAAATACATTACACAATGACAGGACGTTTAACGAGTACATTGCAGATAAAGTAAAAATGTACTGTGTAATGTAAGGAAATCAATCAACAAGGGATTTACTTTCAGGAAAAATGCCCCAAGTAAAGTGACCAAAAATAACATTATCTCTAGGGAAGGGAACATATTGGTCACCAACCACTTTATGAATGTCACTACTGACAGCTTTCTGAAAGTATCTGTGCAGCTGCATGTTTTACCTTCGCCTGTGCGAAACCAGCAGCATCCAGCAGAAACACGGTCGCTACTGCGGCTACAGCAAAGGTCCAGGATCCTTCCCTGCCAGACGACATTTTCCCGCAGGCAAGACGGTTTGCACGACAGATGCAGAATCAGCTGCAACGCTCTGTCAAAACACAACAGGCAGTTTAAGAGATGTAGCACTTAGCTAACTCGGCTAGCTAGCCAGGAAACCAGCGAAACAAAGGACTTCACTGCGGTAACACTGAAGCTAAAACCAACATTATGATGAAACACAACTAGCAATACAGTTAACTTACGTTGTAACAGTAGCTGCAGTGCTTGTTTTTGCTATGCATTCAGGACGTAGCTACGCACTTGCTAGCTGTATTCAGAGAAAAAATGAATTTTGGGCTTCCTTCTTCCGGGTTGTCGTCACACACGAGGCAAGATGAAACATGCAGCGACACTGCCACCTACTGGACAACTTTACAGAAACAGAGATTAGAAATAGACGCTTTATAAACTCAAATAAAAATTATATTCACTTGAGTTAAATATGGTACCCTTTACTCCTTGTTATTTCACAGCTATAGTTGCAAGTTACTTTACAGACAAATATTTTACACATAAAACATATGATCATCTAATAAAATGTGATGCATTGTTATATACAGGGGAGCAGTAGTGAGGGGAATAGTGGAACTAACTACCCAGGGCCCCAACATGGCTAGGGCTCTAGTTTTTATCTGCAGTTTTTTTATGCTATAAGTAGCTAAACTAGTAGTGTTGGGCCAAATAAATAGTTTGACAGACTATTTCTTGTTTCCAAACATTAAAGCCTCTCATCCATCTTGATCAGTTTTATTATTGTGTTAACAATAATACTTTCCCTCCTTGCGTTAAGACCAGTCAATCAGTCTGAGAGTGATAGCAGGTTGTAATCGTGTGTTTTCAGTTTTAATACTGGGGCTGCCTTTTTTTTTGCATATATATGTATGGAGGTTTTATTATGCTACTTCTATGTTGCAACAGACTGGACTAGCTCTTGTTAGACACTAATTTGCCTTAATTCTGTGAATAAACTATGATTTCAGTGAAGTCTTATTAGTCTTAAGTTTTATTGTAAAATACAGTAATACAGTAATCCTTTGTAAGTGTAGGCGCTGGAATAAGATGGTTTTCCTCCTTTGTCTTTTGTCCCAGGGTATAATGAAGACATAAACACTGTGATGGAAATAATGTTCTATAATGTCCCAATGTCCTGTCACCTGTATAATGTTTAGTACCATCATCAGTCACACTTATGATAACATAACATTAATAGTCTGTATTTTGTTTAAACACATGATGAAGGAATTTATGACTCATCAGAATATTTTCCCATATCTTTCAGTCAACACTGTTCTTATGTCAAATCCTGTCTCTCTGGTGGAATTTGAAATGTAAGCCCCAACTTCTTGACCCAATCAATACCTCTATTTCCAGGTAATCCTGCTTTCACATCTCTCTGTATAGTAAGATACTCATACCTTTAATAAGCCATAGAAATCAATGGCTTACAAATTCAGCCTGAACCACTTGAGCTTGTGGTCACAGAGATCAATTGAAACCATGGTTATTTCTCTAATGAGCTATGATATCAGTGTGAACAACACAACCCCATCCTCTGTGTAACCTCAATCATTCATGTGACCCTTGATTCAACCATTTAAAACAACTTGTTTACTGTATATATGATATGGAGGTATTGGGATTTCAAGTTTACAAAGGGTGTGAACAGGTTCAGTTTAGGTCTATAAGAAACATTTTGGTGGAAACAAACTGTTACTGAAACACTGTTACAGTAAATAAATAGGCCTATTTGTATGAATAGACAGTGGCATAAACTAGTTAATATGAATGATGGGAGCTACTCATATGAAACATAAACACAGGCGGCCTTTGGCCAGAGTATGTCCACAATTTATATGAAAAAACACAGTTTGAATCAGTGTGAATCGTGAAAGAAATGCATGATTAGAGTTTTGTTTTTTAGTGGTTTAAAGAGAAATGGTCTATTCGAGCCAAGCTCAGGTGAAGGATTTTACTGTTACATCTAGAAACTAAATGCATTTTTTTTGTCAACCTTTTTGATAATAGTCGTGATCCTGGTCTCTCCTGAACAGTAACTCTCTGACGTTAACTCTCAAGTCGGAATTAATTAAGTGAGGCACAAATATAGTATAGCTGTTGTTGCAGTAATATTGGGATCCTAAAATGATTCATACATTTAGAATCATGAGACTTTATGATTTCAGATAATGTACAGTCTTGGTTGAAAAGGACTTGTTAAGAGGTTTTAATAGGATTAAGGAAAAAAGATTGTGATTATTTAATTTCTGGTAGATTTTTAAATGAAGAATTATTTATTTTTCGCGTTCAGATTATTTACAGAAAAGAGGGACATTAAGAAAAATATGTTGTATAAGTTGTTTTTTAATGTTAGTCAGTTTGTAGGTTCTTCTGTGTGCTGTTCTTTTTTATACTGGGATGATTTGTTGGTTAATTTATTTTCTTTCATTTTGAATGTGAATGCTGAATGTTGAAAGTGTGTTTAGATGTTAGCGTGTCCCTCGTAGAATAGCACTTTGATGGTATGACATGAAAAAAAAGAACTGGATTCATTCATTCAATCGGTCATGCATGCATTTAATCATCTGTATAATAATCACCATGTCTTTTTGTGGCCATAATGCATGTTGTCTCATAAACCAGCTCATAAACTCTCTTCAGTTTGGAACTTATGCGAGCCCTCTACTTGCATTTCAGTCTCTCAGTCCTGTCATTGTAAGCCACTTAGTTCCCTGTCTTCTCTGATGCATGGCTGCCCTTTACACCCTTAGGCCAATTACAGCATAAATGACACTGACCAGAGCTCAGTGCCAGGTCTCATTATCAGTTCAGACCTCTCATGAAGAAGAAAAAGGTGATTCAGTTCCTCTTTAGGTAGACGTATCAAAAATTATTCATTTGAGAAAGAAAAGGAATTTAGTTACCTTATGTAAAATAGTTTATTAGCTCTAAACAAAACTGTAATTGATGCAGACAGATACAAATGTTTTGACAAAGTCTGTGGGAAGTGGACTGCACACACAGTCTGACTATAAAACAGCAAAGGAAAATGATCCATAATGGAAAGACTGCAGAGAAATCCAGCTCATAAACAAGCTCCGAAGATGTCAAGTTCTCTTATTTGTCAAGGTACCTGAAGGTATTGACTGAATCACATTATTCAAAGCATTAATTTTCATGGGACTGAAAACAGCGGGCGGTTTGCCCACTAGGAGATGCTATACGGCCCAAGGCAAAGCAAACTGAATCCAGACCAGCACACTTTGGTCAAAGCAGACTTTAGAGTGGTCAGGAGGGATACAGAAAAGATGTAGGAGGACATGTAATGTAAAACAAGATTGAATATGTTGTGAAATCCACACGTGAAGCTACATAAAAAGCCCATAAAAACAACCTTGATGTTGTTTAAATTATTATCTAAATTGCATTAATGGCAGGTATGTAGCACTACAGAATACAAAAAAGCTGAACAGATTTTAGTGTGACTGATTGTGGATGTATACTGTAGCTAAAGGCATCCAAATAAAGTCATACATTTCCTACTGAAGGAAGATACCTGTGTTTGTCCTTATTCACCCCCCTTTCAATACACCCCTCAACCTTTCCGCATTGTTCTTTTTGACCTTTATCACATCATCTGCAGTGTGTTTTTGCTCCCCACTCTTCCTGTGTATCATGCTTTTGTAGAGAACACTGTTTGAATAACAAGACTATCTCTGGTAAGCGTTAACTCTCCTCTCCTCTCCTCTCCTCTCGGCTGAGGTGATACATTGTGGGCAGCAGCACTATTCTAATAGACACACATGGTAATTACAGTAGTGGGAGGCAGCAGACAGTGGTGGTCCAGGGACAGCACAAAACTATAAATCACAACTCCTGGTTCCGCCCTCCTGAGCGTAGCCGATCACGCTCAACCAAAAAGCAATTCTGCCAACATGTGTTTGCACATTTGTCTTCATCAGCCACTGGCTTGTTTTGGGCCCCTGCGACTGAATTTTCCCTCCCGTGGTAATCAAACGCGGACTACTTCTCAAGTGTTTGAGTCAAAGTCCGCTATATTAGGCTCAACAATTAGCCACACTTGAGATGTAGCGAGCATAATTATTCTACGTTAGCAGAAAGCAGCAACATGAAAGGATGAAGAGGGTATTCTGTGTTTACTTTGAACATTATGAGCTGCTGAAGTAAAAAAACAAAACAAGAATGAAAATACAAAATATATAAAACATAAAAAACATAACCCAGGTAACCTTCAGTCAAACAAAGAAAGACATCACCTGATGTCACTTTAGGTACAGTTTTTTGGTTTTGGAGGAAGCTTGAGTTGCTTCCAGGAGAGGTATCTAAATCAAAGAGCAATAGCAAAGGTGTTAGAAAAGTAGGCAGTGATGGTGACTGCCTACTACAGTGTGTGTCCTCTCCTGCTTTATCCGTACGGACAGCTGCCTGTCAGCCAGCTGAGCCCATGCAGGGAAGAGGTGTCTGCTGAGGAGCTGGTGTCAGCAAGGTGAGAGCAGAGCCCAGCTACGCTGAGCTGAGCTGAAATGGATGCAGAGGAGAGAGCGTCTCCTGCCTCTGAGGGACACAGATTTTCAGCGAGGAAGCAGAGACTGCTGGAGCAGGAGACTCAGCCAGACAGAACATGAAAGCCAAGAGCGGCCATGACACATGATGGACACAAACGCAGGAAGAGAAGCTGCCTCCTCCTCCTCCTCCTCCCCCTTTCCCCCCCTGCCTGCTATCCTCCTTCAGCAGCGTGGCGCAGAAACAAGACCCCTGAAGAAGAGGGGAAAAGGAGAGATAATGCTTGAATCGCAGTGGCTCCCAGTTGAACTCTGCCCCCCCCCCCC
>NTHP01000586.1:76534-88506 GCA_003416845.1 Oplegnathus fasciatus
AAAAAAAAAAAAAAAAAGAATCAATGTGTTCCAAAATGCTATCTCAGTGAATGGTTGAACATCTCTATAATGATGCATTACACTGTACAAGGTTTATATGTGTTGCAAGGCCAACAAAGAGCACAACAGCTCTGTAATTGCAAATCGAGGTTTGTTTTATTATAATTTATTATAATAAATCTTCAGTAGATTGTTACCAAAACAGTCCACACAATCCAAGTTGTTAACTGTTATTTGGCCAATTAAAGCTGGAGAGCTTTAGATTAATCAGACTCCCTCCAGAGTGCAGTTAAAGTGAGCAAGCAGCATTGTGTGTGTGTGTGTGTGTGTGTGTGTGTGTGTGTGTGTGAGGGAGGAGAGTGAGAACATCCCTCTGTATTCTGGACCATGTCTCTGAGCTGAAGGCGAAGGGAGCTGGGGTGAGGGGTGGGAGGAGGTGGGTGTGGGGAGGTGCAGAGGATAACTGGCCCTGCTGGGAGGGAGGAGGAGGAGGAGGAGGAGGAAGAGAACACAGCTAAAGAGAGGGAGGGTGAGAGAAAGGGAGAAGGAGAGGGTGGAGCATCGGACAGATGACAAATTGTGATTAATAAATGTGGTTCAGGACAGCAGTGTGGAGGGTTGTTATTAATAGAGAGAATTAGAGTGGCTGTGCAACTCAATCTGCACACTGTCACTCTGCATCAGGCCCCATAATCAGAGCCTAATGAAACAGCACAGCACCAGGATGTAGACACATCCACACCCGTGCACTCCACTTACAAATCTACACTTACTGTACAGTAAACACATATGCTCAGGTAAGTCAGGGAGAAAATAATCCATTTCATGTCAGAGAACAATATGACGCACAGGCTAGTGGGCCTGAATAAACAAACTTCATATTCATCTTTGAATTATCTTGCTAAAAATGTGGCATATTTTTTTGTGATGCAAGACCTCCATTTCTTTTCCTTTTCACTCCATGATACATCCCACAGCAGCCTTATTTTCAAGGGTCAAACTAAATACAAGCATCAGATGTATCAGTGAGCTACACTCACATGCTCTTCATACAGGCCTACAGACATGACGGTACATGCAGCGATACGGATGTCTTTTTCCAGCATCTTTTTCCTCAACTGCACAGTTCTCATAGATTCCCTGGTTTCAGACTTACCCCCAAATCACCTCTTTACATCCCTAATGACCTCTAAATTGATTTACAGAGTAATCTACATAGCAAAGAATGGGAGCTTGCTGGATTCCTGTCAGTGTTAACTGTGGAAGACGTGAGCAGTGGCCCTCCGGGAGTGACGGCCCTCCGGCAGCTGGGTGCCTCTTGGGGATGATATGTCATCATCCCTCAGAGCTGATGCTCAGTACGTGTTGGTCACACTCCCTGCGCTGGTGTGGATTGTGTAACGGTGCAACTATCTGAAAACAAAACACAATATGTCACATACCTGTGTATGATATGTGACATATATCACTGACTGAGATGGCTGAGGTTGTTCCACCCTTTACTACTCTGCTGGCAAGAAACATTTGGTTTGTTTTGTGCCATGCATTTCATAAATACAACTAGAGTTATTTAAATGTTGCTGTTAATGGCTGAATTGAAGAATTAGTATGTCTTTAAGAAACTCTGCAGACAAACCAGCCATAGCAGAAGAGAAATACAACGTGAGTAATGTAGCCGTAAATAAGTTCCTCCTCCTCTCCTACTTGTTTACACAGAACAGAAGAGAGGAAAGCTAGAGCTCAATTTATGCAGGCGTGTGCACAAAAGACAGAGATTTATTCTTGGTGTATCATAATATATGAAATTAATTATTAAACAAACTAATAACTCAAACAGCCCAGTACTGGTTCTCCTATAGTGCGTTTCTTTTCTGAAGTCAGAGCAAGTGACATGATAAAACAATTGCATTGAATAAAAAAAAAGAAGACGACACATTTCATCAACACAGTGCATAATGTTGAAATTTTAGTTGAGTGTGAATACTAAGGTGAACAAATCACGAAGAGAATAGGGGAGAGAGGGAGACAGACAGCTGAAAGACATGCGCATATTTCAATATTAATCACCTCAGTAATATTTTAACAGGCTTTAAAAATCCAATCCTGAGCATATTGCCTCTGACTGTTGGCAATGATTATCTGCCCCATGCTGCTTAGGACCTCTGAGCACTGTTCTTGCGGGCCAGCCTGACTGACCCGCAAACTGGGACTGACACAGCATTTAACTCGTCCCTGTGCTGCTCAGCTGTACCAACATTTCCCAGTGGAAATATCACAGGCCAAACCTTCCGCTCCCTCCACCTCAATTTCCCACTAAATCCAAGCCATCCTTGGAAAACCACCTTAAAACTTGGTGATTATCCGCCTCTCCGTGTCTGGTGGGATCAGGTCGGATGATCCCCTACATTGCCAGACAGTGGTCATCATATCTGAGGAGAGAGAGGTCGAGGAGGTGGTGGTTGATGAAAAGGCAGTCATCAATACTGTATGTAGACCCATTCCCCTTGCTCCCACTGCTTCGGCCATTAAACTTTAAACACGCACATCTGCGATTGTGCCTGTCAGACAGGTGACACAAGACTCCGAGGAAATGATGATATGAGCTGAGGATGTTTCTGAAATGGAGGGTGATCACAAGTGAATGTGACTTAGTGGTAACTACAATTGTAGGAAGCATATTTTAGCCCACATGGCATCACATTATGTCCCCGTTGTCATTGCACCAGTGAGAAAATGTTGATCCAAGAATACAAAACATGGCCTTCCATTTACTAATGGTGCAAAAACTCTTTGTCTATACCTGCATTTGTCTCTGTGTGTGCATTTGTGTGTGTAGACCAGAGTGCAGGCATTGTATGTGTCTGCGTGTAAGGTTTTAGGTAAAGCAAAAGGAGCAGCGCACTGTGTGGGGCAGGGTGTCTTGCTAATGAGGCTTTATAGCTGTGGGATGCGAGTCACACACGCAGACAATGGTCGGGGAACATTTAGTGTCTCCTCTCCATTCCTCACACATCATGCTGAGGCAGCTTTTACTTAGTCACCCTCCTCTGTCCTCCCTTTCCCGGCACACAGAAGATGAAAACATCTGCCTTCGTTTTGCAACACTTTATCAAACATTTTGCTTGCAAAGAGTTTGCCCCTAACAACAGGTGAATGTCAGGCTAACAAGGCACAGATGGGAGGCATCAGTGCAGCCTAACCCACATTTACCCATTTACAGTGAAACGCATTTGCCATTTGATTTTGGCTCAAAAATAATAATGGTAGTAATTAAAAACCAGAATACAACATCAGCGTGGGATGTTAGCCCTCACCATACGCTGCCAATAGATTTCCATATCCATAAATATGGCTGTGGACTGCAGTTTTTTATTAGACACAGAAGAGCAAAATAAAAATGCTGGTATGATGTAAAGGAGTGTGTGAGAGAAAGAGAGAGAGAGAGAGAGATAGACAGAGAGAGAGAGAGAGAGAGAGAGATCGATCTAACAGGTGTCGGCTAGGACTGCCCATGGACCAAACACTGCGATAAGCGATACAGTGGACGGCCACTCTGAGCAGGAGCGTCAGGTTGCCGCGCGTCCCTCATTTGGAATTGCGCCAAAAAGTGTTCCAGCAGGTATTTTCTGGGCTTCATTTCCTCTCAAGTTAGCGGCATTTAAACTTCATTTTCTACCTGGAAAGCAGAGGGGGGGATTAAGCGCTGATTAAGAAACTCTCATCACTTTCCTGGCATCTCCTGCGCGCCCGTCGGCTCTCCCGCTCTCCATTTGGCACTCCAGCGGTCCAAAGTCCCTCATTCATTTTGGTGGGACACGGACCGAACTGATGCACAGAGAATTTTATCCTCCAGAAATATTTTTTGGATTATAAAGAGCAGATGGTGAGTTTTTCTTTGTCTTTTTTCTGTTTCTTTGAACAGTTTTAAATGTAACCAGAAACACGTTCATGGCGCATTGTAGATAATCACATATTTGATGTAATTTACATATAACACCTATAAATTAAAATCATTATTTTGCTTATTTCTAAAAAACATTATTACCATCTTTTTTTTTAAAAGAAAATATTATTTTTATCTTTATCATTTCAATTTAAACACTCCTTGAATTAAGGCAGTTATGTTACAGGTAAATTATGTATATAACAGTGGTAAATAAGGACAAATCAATTATTGAGTGTCTTTGCTCTCTTTGCTAATCTTTCCAGATGCAGATATAGCCAGAGGAGGAATCTATCTAAAGCACACCCAGGTTAACAAAAGTGTTGGTTGCCTGAAAACGGCACTTTTTAAATGTGGACAGTGGAAACAAGATAAAAGTGGGGGCTCATAAGATGATTGTGTCAGGAAAAGACCTGTGATGAACTTTTGTCATTTACAGTCATGGCATTAAGTGAGACATCCACATGAAGTGAAATCCTGTGCTTTGCAGGGGGGGCTTGAAAGAACATTTGTCTTTAAAAAATCAAATCAGACTTCATCCAAGAAAACAAACAATACCTCCACTCCCTCCTCAATGAGCTGAATTTGGCACCAGCCCTCATTTCAGCATACTTTTAATAAGCTCCGCTTTCACAACAACCCTCTCAGTGCCAGTCATGGTTTCTGTTTGATGCTGAAAATTAAACTGAACTGGAGGACAACAGGGGGAGTAAAAAAAGGTGACCCAGACTTCATCAGATAAATTATGTCTTTTGTAGTGTGTCACCACAAATCCAGATTTTTGTGTTTATTTCCTTATACACTGTGGTGTGTAAAGTTTTCATCTTTTTAACCATAGGCTTTTAAATATCTTGTTCCTGGTCTCTTAGACATCTTTATCATTTCTCTAGGACCCTCTGCTTCCCTCCTGGCTGTCTGCCATTTTACGTTCTCTCTTATATTTAGCCCAGTGATACACTGTTTTCCCTGCACTCCTCTCCACATCCTTCTTCACCTTTTCATACCACACTGGTTCTCTGAGAGGCTTCATCCTGGCCGGCACTATTCCAGCCAAGGGGGAAGAGGACTTCCTGACGCTGGCCGCTTCGCGGCTCAGCTGCAGGAAACGCGTCATTGGAGCTGCTGTAGGTGTGGCCATGGTTCTAATACTGTTGGTGGCCATTCCTCTGCTGGTCCACACAACCAAAGGGAGGAACACCGGAAATGTAGGGAGCCATTATGAAAGGCTTGGAAGCTGCAGGATGGTATGTGACCCCTACGCTACGTCTCAGCCTGGCCAGGAGCTGACAGCTGTGTCTCCACCGCCCCAGGATTACTCTGGGAAGAAGATAAAGTCTGGGCTTCGTGGGCCTCCAGGGATCCCTGGCCCTCAAGGAGCACGTGGACCCCCTGGAGAGCCAGGCAAACCAGGGCCACAGGGGCCGCCAGGTCCAGGTCCTGGTGGCTATTCCCCCTCGCTCTACACTCCCAAAATCGCCTTTTACGCAGGGCTACGCAAGCAGCACGAGGGGAATGAAATACTGAAATTTGATGATGTGGTGACCAATGTAGGTAACTACTATGAGCCCAGCACCGGCAAGTTCACCTGTCCTCTTCCTGGCATCTACTTCTTCACCTACCATGTTCTAATGAGAGGTGGTGATGGGACCAGCATGTGGGCAGACCTGAAGAAGAACGGACTGGTTAGTAAATGTGTGTGTGTGTGTGAGTATGTGCATGCATGAAAATGTGTGTACAATAGAAGGTCTGTATGTATGTGTTTGTTCGTATGCACACACACGACCATGCAACAGATTCTTTTTTCACTGTTGACCATCCTGTGTTACCATTGACTCACATTCACCTCTGTAACATTGAGCTCTTCAGATTCAGAGCACATTCCACTTACCAGGTGGCAACATGACAGCCGAAGAATGAAATAGCAATCTTTCTCCTCATTAAGGGGAATTCATGCTATACAGTCTAAAATCACAGCTACAGATATTTGCATTCCCACATGTACTGTGGCTAAATGACAAGTGGCAGAATGCAGCCGCCACCGCCAAAAGGAACAGTCTAATTAGTAAGTATCATACACAGAGCTTGATTATCGCCTAAACAGAAGTGCAAAAGAGCACAGGAGAAATGTCTGTCAGTACGTGGACCAGCCAGTTTACACCTCAGCTAAATAAATAATGAATGTAAAATTGACAGTCCACTCATCCACTTCCTCATTCCCCAGACACTAATTAAAGACAGAGGGGCTGATGGGGAGGAAGAGGAGAGGAGAAGTGGGATAAATAACAGGGATTTCATCAGAGGACTCCAAATTCAGGAAACATTCTTCAAGTTGCTTTTTACATTCATTCATTCATCAAGGACTTTAAATGCAAATACTCTTTTCTCAGACCTCACTCTCTAGACATGTAGTGTACCAAGGACTGCTTAAAAAAGTGCACACAGGCTAATGTAGGCTCATATATACTGTATGGTTTATCACCGCAGTTGTAAATAAGGTTGATTTAGAATAGGTTTAGACTTGATTTGGTCAGATGTAAAACTAAATGTTTAAAATCATTCGTCATTAACCACCGATTGTATATGCTTGAGAACACAAAGGTGAATATGTGTTTAAAGCTGCCTGCCTAATGTCCTATATTGTCATTCAAGTCATCTTAGCCTGCTAAATAATTTATACATCTTAGATTAGATCCCCGAACACCCGCTATACTTTCCTCTCCTAACCCCTCCCGAGCTTGTTCATTGATTCTCCATTAATTATCTTTTCGCTCAACTCAATCATTTAACCTCACCCTGGTCCATCTGACACCCGTCAGGCGGCCTCCTTAAAAAGTTCTGTTAAATAGAGCACTCACCTAACAGGGATCTATCCAAACAGAGCTGCTGGTAGATTCAAATGGAGTGTAAATGAAGTGCTGCAGAATGCCTGATCATGTTTGGAGTTATTGAAGCCCCGAGGCAGGCGGGTAGTCAGTGGCTAGGGTTTACTAAATGTGCACTATGTCTGACAGGTTGCATTCCTGACTGCAGAATCAAAGAGCCTGTTTTACTATTGCCGTAGGTGCTGAGGCTTTATTGGATATTTTGTCTGCCCACTGGGTTTTTTTAAACCCCCCAAAAAAAAGAAAAAGAAAAAAAGGATTGCCATAGCCACAAATTTGCCACTTTCTCTTTCAGCTTGTGTTGTAACTTTTACACCTAAACAGATAAGGTCATTTGTAACTGTGAGTTTGTTAGGCAGACAGTCCAAAAAAGATTCAGGACTCGGACAGATTCAGCGAGAATGAATGAAACACAAGAGAGTCGACATGACAGGGACATGCCGAGATGTCCACTTGGAGACAGTGAAAGGGGGAGCAAAACAAGACAAGTGAGTTGATGGGAAGATCAGGGGTGGAGCAGAGGAAGATAGATGACTTAATGGAGGTGTGGAGACAGTGGGCTGGTAGACGAGGCATCGGGGAGGCTGGTGGTGAAGGCCAGGATGAGATCAGGCGCGATGACCAATGGACACCCACTCAACACGTCTCGGCTTGACAGGTGATCAAGGCCGGCCAGAGAAAGAGAGAAAACTGGTTTACAAACTGTGTTCATGCACCACTTGCAGATAGACACAGTTTGAGAGCAGTAAATTAATGAATTCTGGATACCAATAGATTTTCTCTGGGGATGTTGACGTATACTGCCTGTATCTTTGCTAATGATGTTTCAATAGGCACACTGCATTGGCTATTCGTCTGTTACTTGTGTCATGCGACATGAGTGTGGCATAATGCGATGCCAAGATCTCAGGAGGATGTGCTGACTCTGGCAGGGCTTCCATGGGATTCCTATAGATCCAATACCTATTACCTTCACTAAATCCCCACTCTGTAAAGCCTACCTGCTAACACACCTGCTATCTTTCACAAATCATTGCAGCATGACAGGGCTTCAGAGTCAGGGGATTTGTGATTGAACGGCGTCACACTTCAGCTGCTTCCATGTTTGCAATGCGACGGTAATTGACTTACAGTACAATTCCAATGTGTTCTGATGTGAATGTTTGCTCAACACTGTTACACCCTAGTCCTGTTCAGCTGATCAACCTCCAGTTATGCCATATGCACAGTTAGGAAACAGATGGCACACATTGCCAAGTTTGGATGATGGAAGATGATGGATCCATGTTATATCCTTATGATATTTAATGATTGAATATGGATTTATTCTTGTTTAAAACGAATAGTTTTTGTGCTATTGTAAACAGGTTTATTCACTCCATTTGTAATTCACTGTCGAGGATATATGAGTTGTATGCTGCTTAATATTCCAGCTTGGTAGCAAATGCTATTAAGACAGTCTATGCTAATGTTGGCATGCTTTATGCTGTGAAGGGTGGCAATACGTCATGCGTACCTTCTCAACAGAACTTCTCCCTTTCCCCTCATTAGCTGGCTGTTCACCTACTCATCTACATTCCCATAGTGCATCACTGTATATGTATATGAAATATTTCTAATACAATGTGTGATGTAGACAAATAGATACTGGCTTGGCTCCCATTTAATCTCTCCCTTAGTTTTTTCACCTGTCATAGACTCTTTTAATAGCTCAGTTAAAGGTCAAGCTATTTCACACAGTAGTGTTAAAATGTCATCACTCCCTGTAATGACCGGTACCTGTATTAACTTCCCCAGTGCAGAGACATAGATATGCTACAGGTGAAATATAATTAGCCTCAGAGCAAGGGGCGAGAAAGGGTTAGATACACAGCAGAATTTGTTCGAGAATTTGGTCACGAAGACAAGTCAAACGTTGTCTTTTTAGCCTGTAAGAGATCTAAATAATAATATTATAATGTGCCTCGGATGAAACAAGTTTCTGGTTGTCTGTGCAGGCATGTCTTTGACTTCTCCACATCCCAGGCAGTCTTTGTCAGACTAGTCTAGACAGACTCAGGAAGTATTACTGTATCTGACTTTCACCATTCTTCTCACCATTTTTCCCCCCCGCTGAGCCAGTGTTTCTTTTAATTCTATTTTTGTTTAACTTTTCCTACATAATGCGGCCTACAGTGCACACTTACCCTACACTGAAATGAAAAAGACTGAATAGCTCTGCATTGCCTATGCCCAAAAACACCCCACGTGGACTACAGAATATGAAATCTAATGAAACAACACTGTTGTAGTAGAGTAACAATAGCTGTGGTCGGTTTTACTGTGTGGTTGTTGAGCTTTGAAGCCTCACGAGATCTACTTCTCTGCTCCTTCAATCAGTGTGGTTTAGAGTGGACAGGGACATGCTTCACCACTGGTCACCAACATGCTGTGCTGTATGTTGGATGCAGCATCCATGATCTGCATCTCATTTAAGGGGACCTCCAGCTAGGGTCATACATAGCAGAATTTGGTCAAGAATTTGGTCAGGAAGACAAGTCAAATGTTGTCTTTTTAGTCGGTAAGAGATCTAAATAAAAATATTATAAAGTGCCTCGGATGAAACACAGTAATTAAAATAAGTCAATCCCTTTCATACTATGCATAGGTTTGACCATTACAGTGCAGCAGACTACATACTGTAATACTGAATAGCAGGTTATAGCAATCTAAGGTACGGTTCAATGCTACAGTCACTTGTCGCCATGTAATCCCTGGACTCCCAGAGGAGAGGGAAAACCTATTCAATAAATATTCTATTTCCACAACATCGCTCCCCCCCACACCACCCGTCCCCAACCCTCCTGCCATGTGCTGGAGTCCCCTAGGTAAGTTTAACAGCTACTTTTCTATTGTCTCCGCTCTAAGAGGTCAGTATATCACAGTGAATGAATCCTGTCAGTTTTATTACCAGTGGAGCACAGCACCACAGATAAAAACAAGACTTCATATACCCCCACATCTCCCTGGCCTCACAAAATAGCCTCGCTTGATCAGTCTGTTACTCTAGGCCCCCTCCCTCCCCTTTCCTCAACCCTCTGGCCCTTATTTTTGTTTTTTTTCTCCCTCTCCCTTCTTTTTGTCTATCCTTGTCTGTCTTCTGCGCTGCGGCTCCACTTGTATAGAAAATGACACTGCAGCTGATCCCCACCACCACAACCCCTCCTTCCTCTTTCCTCCTCGCCTGTGGCCCCCTCTGCTCCCAGGCGTGTTTACTGGAGGCCCTATAATGAAAGGGCTAGGCGGAGACAGAGACAGCCACAGGCAAGCCCTGGGGGGCCCTGCCTCACGGCTCACAACCCTTCCAGCTCCAGGATCAGCACAGTGTGCTGCCTGGTTCACACGGATCAGTCTGTGTCCTCCAGCCGTATCCATCTCCTCTGTCGGCTTCCTGTCCTAATCCCACCACAGCTCCCTCATGCCTCTCTGTCTGGTATCTGCATTAATGGATGGCTTGCATTATTCCTTCACACACAGGAACATCAGCTGAAGCACCAATCCATATATCATATATTGGCAAAATGATCTCTATGCTGAGTGATGAATATTATTCTGTTGTACAGAATTCAACCGCAGTTCCATGCATTAAGTCGTGAGAATCCGAGAAGCCCTGAGGGGGGGGAAAGATCTCCCTACATCTCCCTCCGCTACACAGTTTGGCCAAAATAATGAGCAGGATGACATATGCCTGATGTCGATAGGAAGTCACAACAACAGCATCACTGTCAGCTGCAGTGAAAGATGCAAATGTGATATTGGCTGTCACTACACATGTCAAGCAGAACAACAATATAACCTTTACAGATGACAATGGATTGGTGTCGTTATTCGAGAGACGGTCTTATGAGGGCCTAAGAAAGGATAGATTATGTTCAGTGTTTAATTATACTAATTGGGCAGCCGGGTGACACAAGGGTACCCAAAACTTAAAAAGAAAGATTGTGTGGCTGTGATTATATAAGAAATTAATTAGATTATTCTAAATGCAAAATATACATTTTGTACATGCTAAAAATGTTCATGTACATGTTATGTATTAATAACTAGTCACATTCTATTTAAGCGCCTGCTGCCTATGGACTGTTCTCTCTTGTGAATTTTAACCTAGGTCTGAAGAACATAACACAGGTGAAAATATAAAGGATGTCAGATTACGATAGAATATTTTTATCTCTCCATCTACACCATATTCATGAAAATTGAATCATTAGCACAGGACGATGTAATATATTGTAAAGTATACAGACAGGATCGTTTTTGACCATTTTGGTGCTCTAGGTCAGATTATCACTGGCACCAAATAATTTGACTTCATTTTAACATATATTGTATGTAAATTAGTAGCATATTTCTAGGAGACAGAGTTGCAACGAACTTATCTACACGCACACCAGATATGAGTCTCACACTGTTTCTTTTCATATTCAGTAAATTATGTTTATATGAAACATACAGTAACCTAGTTATTCAGATTATTTAACACTTTATTGATGCCTGGAGTGAAATTCATATGTTACAACCGTACATACTGGCAAAGAAGTAAGAAACCAGATAAATATCTATTTGAATGAATAAATAAAGAAATAAAGAAGAAATAAAAGAAATTATTTACATGATTTTAATAATATACAAGTTTCTGGTTGCCTGTGCATGTCTTTCACTTCTCCGCATCCCAGACAGTCTTTGTCAGACTAGTCTAGACAGACTGAGGAAGTATTACTGTATCTGTCTTTCACCATTCTTCTCACCATTTCCCCCCGCTGAGCCAGTGTTTCTATTAATTCTATTTTTGTTGAACTTTTCCGACATAATGCAGTGCACACTTACAAAACACTGAAATGAAAAAGACTGAATAGTTCTGCACTGCCTGTGCCTAAAAACACCCTTGTGGACTACAGAATCTGAAATCTAATGAAACAAGACTGTTGTAGTAGAGTAACAATAGCTGTGGCTGGTTTTACTGTGTGGTTGTTGAGCTTTGAAGCCTCACGAGATCTACTTCTCTGCTCCTTTAATCAATCTGGTTTAGAGTGGACAGGGACATGCTTAACCACTGGTCACCAACATGCTGTGCTGTATGTTGGATGCAGCATCCACGACCTGCATCT
>NTHP01000586.1:88670-165651 GCA_003416845.1 Oplegnathus fasciatus
GTTTAAGGAGACTTACAGCTAGCGTCCAGGAAATTGAACACAACTCCAGGGTTGATAGATGGTGGACAATGTGCTCAGACGAGGGCAAAATGGATTGGTCCAGGGGGAAAAGAGCATATTTTTTTAGTTACAGTAATTCAGGCTCTGTTGCTCAGCGATTGACTGTTTTCAAATTGATGTGTGCCCGTTGGGGAGAAAGGGGCCCCAGTGATGGGAATGACATGATGGTAGTTGAGTTGCAGATCATATTCTGTTGCTGTCATGGAGATGTGCGTGGCTTGTCTCGCTGCTGACACAGATTGAGTGCTCCCACCGTAGATGGACACTGAGCCAGACACAAGGCCACTGATGGCTGACATGTGTCTGATGATTGGAGCTGTATTCTAGAGTTATTAATACATCCTACTTAGGAGATTTTTTTTTATCTATCTATCTATCTATCTATCTATCTATCTATCTATCTATCTATCTATATTTGTTAAAAACATTTGAGACATTTTAGTAATGTTTAGACTAGAATCTGAAAGGGTTGTACAACAAAAAATTTTTTAGATTATACTTCTTATAATTGGTGTTCAGTCATACTATTCATGAAGAGTCTCATGAATATTTTGCAAGACATCTATATACATACTATTTACTTTAAGCCATGTACATGCCAGTTAAAAAAACATTAAATAATGCCTCAATATATGTATAGTGTATATTGCTATACGATTAAAAGTACAATAATAAATAGACAAATCCTGTTTCCACTGCATCTGTAACTCAATCTAGGTATGTGTATTTAAATGTCTAGAATGAGTAAACCCAATTAAATGTGTTAACAAACAAGTAAAGATCCACTGCTGCTGGGTCAATAAGACCGAACTCACACACAGCATGCAAATGTGAAACTGTCTGGCTTCGGCATAGCCACTCAATATCATGCATATTGAGCTGGCCCAGGATCATAAGCAACAGGTCAATAGCTGGTGTGGATAGTGATGCTGTTTCTCGGCTGAACTAGTTTCCCCCATGGACAACCTGTTGTCCCCAGCGAGTCCGCTTATCTCCACAACCCAATCAGATTTCCATCCTCGGTCCGTTGCCCTGAGCCCCAGCCGCAGCTGATCAATAAGAGGCAGAGTGGCTGTGTTCTCAGTCCACCTCTGGGGTCACAGGTCACAATCCCATCCATCTGTTTATCCGACACGAATGTGGCGGTGATGTCATACACATGAGTGTCTCATTTGATTTAACAATTTATCATGGCCCAGCCTGAAATAAATTAAATGTGATAAAGGAAGAGATTTGGAAGTTGTAGTTTTAGAGAGCTGCACAATTTCTGGAGCTGTTGAGTAAGTGGCAGTGACATTTGCAAGTGTTTGTTCAGTTTCGTCCATGTTCTAATTGTCAATGCGTATGTCCTCTGTGGGTGACAGGTAAGAGCCAGCGCCATCGCTCAGGACGCCGATCAGAATTACGACTACGCCTCCAACAGTGTGATCCTGCATTTGGACGTGGGCGATGAGGTGTGTGTGCAGCTGGACGGAGGGAAGGTCCACGGAGGGAACACAAACAAGTACAGCACCTTCTCCGGCTTCCTCATCTACCCGGACTGAATCTAATCCTTATTCACGGAGAATGGATACCAACATACACATAGGCGTATTCACACTTACACAGACACGTACGTATGCAAATTCACACACACACACACACACAAACATGCACACGTTCAGTGAATGCATGTACACACAAAAATATACACACGCAAATGCAAAAAAAGCAAACACACACACACACACACACAGACATCCTGAGATTACAAGAGACTACAGAAAGTGTGGATCGAGTGAAAAACAGAGATAAGTGGAATTAAGTCGAGTCGTGTGATTTGGAGCCAGTCATCATGAGCAACTGCATTTACTGGCGCCCTTCGTGTGCAAATATGAATTTCAGAATATGTACAGTATAGGTGCACATAACAATTGCACGTTGTGGCTCTGAATTATCTAAAATACTTAAATGTGTTCCATATTAACTGACATTGTGAGAACTAGAATATAACAAACACCATCAGTATAATTGTTTTTTTAATGCAATAATGGTGTTGAGGGTGCCATTAATCAAGATGACTAAGCTGAGGCAAATGCGCACCTACTGTATTCCAGTCTTTGCCTATACAGTATTTACTTTACACATTTCTGCTCTCCATTCCAATGATCTCTGAATGGCCTTGCCTATATTTTGCAGCTCATCATTATAAAAATATTTTTCCCTCAAGTGAATTTCGGCAGATGAAATGAATTAAATCCCTGTTGTGACCTCCCCCCCCCCTGCATTGGGGCAGTGCTGATTAAAATGAGGCCATCTGAATAAACACAGATGTTTGACCTTTCGTTCCTGTTTCCATCATGACACAGGATATCACGCAGCAAGATACAACAAAACATATTAATATTACAAGGCGACACATTTTATGGCTGGCACTTGTGTGTAATGAAGTTTTAATTGCCAAGTGCATTATTGACAATATTGTGTGTGTGTGTGTGTGTGTGTGTGTGTGTGGGTATGTCAGTATGTATGAGTGGATATATAGATACTGAAAGATAATGAGGCAGTGAAAAGTAACAGCTGCAGTGTTTATTTACATTAAATGTTGTACAATACATTACAGACACGTTACTGTAATTACACTGCCATACCTACTTAGTACTTTATTTTTGAGAGACCCTGTTAAAGTATCATCATATGTATAAACACAGTAATCCTGGGATGGGCTATCTGGTATGTTGAATAGGTTGAGTAGACAATTGCTATTAAAATGTCTATACCTACCTCGTCTGTGTTCTTGCATGTTGTTTTGGCGTGGTGAAGGTCAGGGCTGCAACAGTCATAAACACACGCAGACCCTTGTTCAGTTTTAATTTGGAGGGACCACTTGGACTGACTGTGGAGAATTGGATGTACGACAGGTCTGCGTGGACTTACAGCTGAGATCGAAGCAACAGTGGCTGACCACAGCCACCGCTTGCTACGACATGGATTTCCAATATGTCTTAAGACACTGTCTAAGACACAAACATTAATACCGCTATATTGATCTCAGCTTATAATACACCCAGGATCTACAAAAATCCAGCCAATGTATACATTTAAAATGTAACAATATAGTGATCAATTGTACAGACAAACCAAATTGTTTCGGTGTTCGATAAGGCTTGACATTGTTTATCAGGGTTTTGAACCGAGATCATTTGTTGGAAAGCCCACCACTAATAAGAAACACAACCAGGGAATCAGTGAAATTTATACATAATATTGGTACATTTCTCTGAATTTATTGATAATCCTGCAGTGATTTTATGGAAGTTATGCTGTGCTCCTTCTCTCTCACACTTAATCAGCCTCTTTGAGTGAATTTATTTTTCTGAATACATACACAATATTTACAGCGCTATGGGAAACAGTCTAAAATACCCAACTTAATCACCTCCTAAATTTAATTAATCAAACTAGGGCTGCCACTATTTTCATTATTGATCAATCTAACAATTATTTTCTAGATGAATTGAATTATTGTTTGGTTCATAAAATGTCCGAAAAAAAGTAAAACATGTCCATCACAATTTTCCAGAGTGCAAGGTGACTTCTTCAAATGTCTTGTTTTGTCTGACCAACAGCCCAAAACCAAAAAGCCATTCAGTTAAATACCATTTAAGACAAAGAAAAGTTATTTGAGAAGCTGGAACCTGTGGATTTGTGCATGATCAAAATTATCAAAATAGCTGCCAACCTATTATTCTGTTTCTTTGTTTATGTGTCAATAACCTGTATATGCCAGGTGTTATTTTAATCAGATTAGAGAAGAAAGGTAATTGGAACTCAAGATTGTTTTTGCCATTTCACTGGCTCAAAATCACCTTGAATAGACAGCTCTTTGTTTAATGGAAATATTTGTGTGATAGTCTTTAGGTTTATGAATGTACTTTATAAACTGTACTTTATGTCACACATGGCATGGCAAACGACTGATAAACTATTGAAATTGTGGGTGTCATTTCATCTGATATATAATTGTACAAAAACATGATGAATATTTCCACATTGTGTGTCATTTTCTACATGGTTAATATCATCAGTTTATTCAAGTGACCATCATTTTAAATATATAGCCACTTTAAGAGTCCCTAAACCAGGGAGAGAGACATCATCTCCATGTTAAAGAGAGCGAATCTTAAGATTATTGGCAAAAAAAAAGTGTCTAATTAGAGCAGAGCTGATGGCATTCTAGACTTAAAGGATTTGGTGAATCTGTTGCTCCTGAGCGGACAAAGAGGGATGTAGCCGCGCCATGCCTGGGCCCAGCCCCCGGCTCTCTCTCCTGGCAGATTCCAGTTGAAAGTTAATTGGACGGGGAGAGGTCTGAGACAGGCTGCGCTGAGGCCCATTAGTGATTCCCCTGTCGAATGCAGAGCCACGAGGATCACAGACTCACAAATAGGAGGATTAAAATAATCAATAGCCTTGACTTCCATCGACCACACACATACACACACACACCGAGTAATTAGCGGACAACCTATTCAGCAGTGGACTACGACACCCTCCTGAACCTTACCCCACACACATAAGCTCCACACTCCACTAGCGGTGGTGCCTAATGAGGGGAAATAGTTGTGGCTGCTTGTGGAAAATGAAGAAAAGGTCAGGAAGCCACCAAACAGCCTTCTGCTGCTCATATCTTAGTGCTTTGTCACCAAATCATTTCTCTGAAACTTTTAAGCCTGGCCACAATATATCTAAAATCAAAAATATTTTTTTAGGCTGAAATTTGAGTTTGCAACCCTAAACAATTGCAACCAACAGGAGAAAGCGTAAACTCTCAGACAGCCAATAATGGTTTATAGTGACTTGAGCTCCAAAGCCTACACTCATGATTAAATTCTTCCTTTGGCTCAAAAAAGAATAAAGAGCAGATCAAGATAGTCCTGTATATTTTGACAGTAAGGTGGTCTTGTTAACATAGCAGATTCTATCAGCAACACTGCCCTCTTGTGTCGATGAAAAAACATAAATGGATTGCGCAACACCTAATACGACAAGGCAGTAACAAATCTTGCACCTTATTCTATTGAATCAAACAAATCTGCTCAAAACAACCAAGATAGGTTTTCAGGAAAAACATTTATTTAAATGCAGCAACAAAATTGGGGTGATTTAAAAACATGGGAACCCATATGAAATGTATCTCTCTACCTCATGATAGTATGGCTTTGAATATACCGGTTGGCTGCAGAATTGGAGGAACATGTTCCTCAGCCAAAGCAAGTCTTTGCCAATGATACAGTAGGTCGCTGACAGTTATTACGTATATATATATTAATGTCCCATCCAACATTGACACATTAGTATCAATAGTTACAGTATATCATTATCAATTTATGTCATCTTAAGTGCTGCATCTTGAAATGTTATTGCAAACAATGCAAGCACAAAGACTCCTGAATGCATACAAGTTGGTCACATATGTGAATGGACCTGGCAGCAATAGCCAGGGTCATTTGTGGTCTTTTGTAGGGAATGTAAAGGCACTTCTTAAATTAAATGTGGAAAACTAATCCATGGAAAAGGTTGGGGCAGGGCTGGAGAAGCTAACTGCAAAAAGAGGGTACATGTGACAGGGTAAAAAAAGTGGGATGCTCTTCGTCTTCACCCGTTCATGACCATCCTGACCAGTTCTGTAAAAAAGAGACGAGAAAGAGACAAGTGTGAGACTCATGTTCTAGATCTTGGCAGAGACCCCCTCCAACTACAGCATGTGGCGGTAAGGCAACCTCCTCATCCAGCTTTGGTGAGCCTGGGTGGGAGGTGCTGCATTTGGAGGCAGATCCCCCATCATCACCCAGAGGAAAGAAGGGTTGAAGAGGGTACTGAGAGAAAGAGGTGAGGTAATCATCTCTATCTCCTATTCAGCCAAAGCATTTGGCCATGTCTATGATCCAAGAAGAGCTGGTTAGAGAAGCCATCCTCGCTGTATGCTTTCCTCTAGTTGAGAAGCAGAGAAAAGGGGAGAAGATCAAGGGAGCTACAGTCCAGTCAGAGAGCGGCCAGCTAAAAATTCAGCTTCCATCAGTACAGAGGAGAAAACAATCAGCACAAGAGCAACTCATTGCAATTCTCTGGTTAGTAGAAAAAGGGACTGGTCCACTCTCCCAAAGCTGGTGGCTATACTCGAACATAAAACATGTCTACAATGTAATGAACGAACTGTCTATTTTATCTGTCTGTGAAAAGAGCAGCACCTCTAACACCAACAGAGGGAAAAAAGCTTATTTTAATAGCACCAATGACATGCAAATTAGATTAGAAGAGCTGCCTTTTGAGCTCTACACCCATCAGCTCAAATAACTCGACAGTGGCCACCAGGCTTTCCCTGAATGAGACCAGTCACTTCCCTGTGTGTCCACTATATCCCCTTCTAAACTGAGGGGAGTCCGAGACACATGCAGAGGGGCATGCTGCAGCCAGGGGCCAAGACAGAGGGCTGCAGGAGAGAGAGACAGAACAGCAGGAGGCTACACATGGGTCAAAGCCTCAGGACTAAAGATGAGAGGGACCACCAGGCTTTCCCGCAGGCACCTACGGGTCAGATCTACTTTGCAACAGCACACTGTTCCTGTTTGCCAATATGATAAGCACGACTACAGCCGATTAGTGTTAGGGTGGCCTAATGGGAGTGGATTATTTGACAACTAAAATGCAGGAAAGCCTGGAGGTGCCATCTCATGGTATACCAAATGCCCGTACCGGCCCTCAGCCTGACATGATGTGACGGACAAATGCTGTGGAGGAAGAACAGTTAACACACTGTCAGCAGTTGACATTTAAACAGGGCCTCTTGAGGCAGTCAATTAACCACAAGTGTAAAGAACACATAATAGACAGTAGAACATAACATGAATAGACACCAACCTCATCATAAGATTGAATCAAGCATTACTGTAGTGAACTGTGAGTTTAGTAGTTAAAAAGGTGCTTCCAGTGATTGCCTTTAGATACCCAGGATTTACAGAAACCTCAAAATTAATGTTTTCCTCAAATGAGTCCTCTTGGCAATTATACAATATTTCACATGTCAAGACAGCGCACATGCAGCGTAATTCATGACCAAGGTTTCATTATCACATTGCCAAGTCTGGGTATGATGGTTACATTCAATAGTTTGCAGGTTTATGGCAAACGGCATCGTCACACACCATCAGCCTAATTACAGCAAGCATCATGTTCTTGTTTATTTCTTTGGCTCTCACCTTCATAATTGATGCAGCCATTTGCATCTTCGTGTCCCGCCAAGAGCGTCTCCACTTCCTCCTCTGACATTTTCTCACCTGAAAATGGAACATAAAAATGTTTATTCATAGTACACATTGACACATTGGGTAACATCACCATGATTTTTTAAATGTGACAACAGAGGATTTCACACTTGCAGAAAAATGAACAATACAGGAAATAAAAGTAAAAATAATGATAATACAAAAAATACATTTGCACCTCAATGATGCCTAATTCATTTACAAACATGCAATTAATTTACTTTTGATGCCTTGTACATTCAGTTTTCAGCAAATTAATTTTGCACTCATACTATCATTGTGAGGATTGCAATATTTTGCTAGAGGTGAAAAAATGTAAATAGTACATATAAAAGAAATCAACGCCAAATAGTGTTTCCATCCAGATATATATTCAAGGGTGATAAAAATGTAACTTGCCTAACGTGGTGAGGACGTGACGAAGCTCTGCTCCCATTACTGTGCCGTTGCCCTCCTTGTCAAAGACACGCAGTCCCTCCACAAAATCCTCCATGGAGCCCTGATCTTTATTCTTAGCGATGGCCTGGAACATGGGCAGGAACTGCTCAAAGTCTAGCATCTTGGAGTTCATCTCTGAAAAAAAGACAAAACAAACAAAAACAAAAAAACCCCCGAATAAATGAGGCAAGTTTCTGACCCTCAACACTCAGTACAACATTGCAACTGAAAGATTACAAATATTATTTTTTTTTTAAAATCAGCACAGTGACAATCTAATGATTTATGCTCATAAAGACATAACTCCTTGAAAGTTTAATTTTTTCCTCTCACCCTCAGCCTTGGGGTTGCCCAGGACCTTGAGCACCTCAGCGTTGACAGGGTTCTGTCCCAGGGCCCTCATGACGTCCCCACACTGGCTGAAGCTGATCTTCCCATCTCCTGTCTTGTCGAACAGCAGGAATGCCTCCTTAAACTCTGCAGGATACACAGACGCATGACGAATTAAGGGCATGGATATGAATTATTGTAGAAATGAAGAGATAAGCAGACATGTATGGAGGAATGATATGAAGATAGGGAGTGAACTGGAAATAGATGAAAACAGAAAAGCCAGACAGATTGTGAAGAAAATGAGAACAAGCAGACTAGAGAAAGCACAGATTATGACAAGTGATTAAGCTGGCATCTGGTTCTGCTGGTAGGTCTAAATTTGAAGTGAGCAGGCACCACACTGACAAACCTGCGTAGGTTTCAAATGCCACTCTAGGCAAGATAATTCTAACCGGTCTATCCAGGATAATATATGTATTGATAAATTATACACCTCTTTGGTCAACCCCAAACACACTCTTGTCGCTGCACGGACAAGCTTTTGTTCAAATGCTCAAAACTTACTATTTAAAGCTGAAATCTGAAATTCTTTTAACTAATATGCCATTACTATTTCCATTTGTATGGTAGAGTGTGGCGCAACCACTAAAAAACAGCTTGCTCTCTTTACTCTGCTGGTTGACATCACAAACACCCTTTTAACTTCCTCAAAGGTATATCCGTGTTATTCTGCTGGTCAGTCTATGACTTTTTCACTAAAAACATGAACAAAAACAAGGTGAAACAACTTCGCCAATGCAACACTACATGCTCTGTCAACTTTGTTGTAGGTTGAACATGCAAACACTTTCACACACTGTCCAAATATATCAAACATGTCTGAATTACAGGGAAATAAGTTAAAAATGTAGTGAATATGCATGTCATAGTTTAATTAAAGCACCACAACAAAGAGATATGGACACAGTATGTGTATGTACAGTATATAGTATAAAAACATGTTTATAAAACTCTGAAGATAAGGGTAAAAGTACGGAAAATTGTTGCTAGGGCTCAACTGGTTAAAGACATTTATTATCTTGCACAAAATGAGACATGGCAAAGACCATCCTAAATGCTGTATGTCTCAACAAAAGTAAACAAATTTCCTACAGAACATCAAAAAGAGATAAAAGCTTCAAATAGTCCTTAGAAGTACTTCACTAAAGTGACCTAAAAGTGGAAAAGGTGTTTATTACAGTTAACACTTTTTTCAAACTCTTAGATTACAGTTAGGGGTGTATATTTGATGCTCGTGTTTAACGTATTCTAAAAGTTGCTGATCTTAATGCCTAAACTAAAAAGGTGTTGATATAAAATGTGGAAAAGCAGGCAAATCTTAATTGAAAAGCTGTGACCAATACAATGCTATGCACTTTCACTTGATAAACAACACAAATGTAATGAATCAACTAACTTTCTCAGCTATGTTAACTGTCAGGAGGCTTTAAACCGAGAAATGCCACAAACTGTACATAATTTAAGAAATTCAGGCAGTCACCTGCAAAAACATCAAACAAAGAAAAAACTAATTTGACTAAACAATGTGAAAGTTACACTGTTTTGCAACTGACCTGTTTCAGTGTCATCTCCAATAACGTGTAACTCAAATTATGGTGGCAAACAAAAGATTAATGTGTCAGTAGTTCACACTGTTTTAGTTATTAGTTTTACCAGATTCAGCTGTCTGATAGAGTCTATCTGGCAGAATGGTCTTGCAGGTGGCTTGGAACATATTCTTTCCAATACTTTAAAAAGCTTCATCTGACACACCGACTGCCAACTCTACTTTGACATCAATATCTTACGGTACTGTTGAAAAGTCAATAAGGCTGTGCGCTACCTGAGCCTTCTAAAGCACTCACATTACCACGTATTGAGTATTTTTGTTGTTTAAGTGGAATTACCTGGCCTTTATCAACTGTCAGCAATAATGCAATCACTGATCATAAGGTTGATTAATGTAGCTTTGATCTAACTTAAGTCATTCCAGTTGGGCTCAAGAGCCAAACTAAAAGCTTAGCTAAGATCTAGCAATCAGGGAGATATGGAGTTGGATTACACAACATCCGGGCAGCGGTCTGGTCCTAATGTTATGGGACAAGCTATTCCCCAAAAAAGATCAAGTACTGTTGTGGAGTTTTTCCTGTTCTGAGGAATGTGCCTCTTCCCTTCTGGCTTGTGAGCACTTATCCCAACACCATATTTGGTATTGGAGGAGTGGAGGAAAGTAGGAGGAGAGTGAGAGGAGCTATAGCCTATTATGTCAACGGTGATTAAACAAAGCAGCCCTAGGACAAAAAACATCCACCACTGTCTCCAGCACCAAAAAAGGGCACACTTGTGGAGATGAGCCGCTTGGAAGATAATAAGCAAAGTTTATGGCAAACTGACACAACCAGGAATGACTACAGTCTAACAGAACAAGACTTATGAGAACGGATGTGAGCTTTGGCTATGTTTGGCTTTAAAAGTACTGCTAATGCATGGTTGACGACATACAAAAAAACACTGCAACACACGGTCAAAGCTGTTAAGTATTATAACGTTATATGCAAAATATGACTGATTTTGACGTACCAAACAGTGCAAAGCGACTCTCATTCACATTTAAAACAGATTTGGTTGATCAAAAACCATCATGCAGATCACACCCTAAACACTCCGAGATAGCCATCAGTTTTTTTTGTGCTAAAGGGGTCCCCCTTTCGCTGACTTACCATGAATTTGATCCAGGTTAAATTCAATCTGGAAAGGACAAGCAGTTGCAAGTGGAAAGTGATGAAACAGTACGGAAATAAAGAAGGAAAACCTAGCCTAAATCCACGGCTACTATGACAGGCGGCAGAGAGCAGGGCGATAGTGGAGGTACAGGGCAAAGTGTCATCTGAACCGAGCAAGAATGAAAGCATGCAAAACAAGCGGGATCTGGAAAATACAAACACAAAATCAAAACTCACCAAGGACTTGATCTTCCGAGAAGTCAGACTGTTCAAAGAGAAATCATGCTACATGAAAATGGTTCCTTTTGCAGCGCAGTGCCAAGCTAGCTTGGGTTAGCGTTAACTTCAAAGGATTTTGAACATATTTTTCAGTTAGTTAGATGTACTCAAACCAGATATTCCCTAACTATAGCACATTCAGCAATGACTGGTGTACACGTACGTACTTTGGTGACATTAATTAGCTTATCGTGTGATTGTTAACTTTATCTACCGTGCAAGCTAACGTTAGCTTCTCAAAAGTTGCACTTCCGCTAGCGACCAGCGAGGCAATTCAGATATTCAAACTCAAGTTAACGTCTTCGCAAAGCTAAACCATGTTCTTGAAACAAGAGGCTAATTACACAATGACGATGGTAATGCTAGTTCAGTCGAGTGGTACAAAAAACCCACCATGGCTGTGTTGGCTGAGGTGTCTCCGAGGCGTCGGCAAACCAAAGAATGTGTGACGGCTCGTCAGGAAGGGCAGGGTGAGAAAAGTCTAGCAGCCGTGCGTCATGACGTACAGCACGCACGACGTCCTAGCAGCAGGGCTAGGCCGAACAACCACGCTCCATATATAGGAATATAGATCTAGGTATGGTGCATGATTTACAGTACACGAATTGTATGCATTAAAACTCCCTAAACTATTCGTTTTATGATTGGGGTGACAGGTACATGGAATAAGTAACTTTAGGGGCTGCATTTAAGAGCAAAAGGTAAGAAGGCCTAAACCTCACTTATTCTGATCAGCCTGCCTTTACATTAATGATTAAGGGGTTTAAATACTTAATGGTCTCCTCCACTCAAAAGCGTGTCTTGCTTTGCTTCTTGTGCCTTAGATCTGTGTTTAAGGCTTGTACCTACAAGCATGATATTGTGATATCACAACTAATGTGAACAAGTAATTTGAAGGCTCCAATGCATATAAACAATAGAGTCATTTTGTGTCAGGTTAGAAATTACAATTTTTGCACATTTATTGCTTCTGGATTAACAACTTTTAAGGAGGTAAGTGAACTTTTTTTTGTTGAAAAACCATATCAGACACAAATTATTATTCCTAGCACAGTGTTTTATGTTTTAAAACATGTTCGGAGGGGATCTTTAAGATAAGTTACATTTAAACAGCCTGCCCTTAACCTTACAAAGTAATCAGCGAGTCAATGACCCCCCATGTTAAGGGATTTGTGTTCTGATCAGGGGTGTGGGACGGGAGGGGACAAAGGGTACTAATTTACAGGGTCCAAAGGTGTAGGGGCCCACGAAAATTGTTTGTAATAATAATTTTAAAATCATGGGGGCACTCAGAGACCGCCTATGTACAAGGCCCAGAATTCTGTGCTATGCCCCAGGTTCTGATGAAGACATGATTTTAAAGATGTTTTAAAGGATGTTTGTCCCTTTGTGGTGTGTGACTTGTGACTGTGACTTTGGTGATTTTGACCCCACTTGGGTAAATTAATGCATGATTGCAGTGAATGACTTTGCAAGGCTTTGCATTAAGGATGCGAGTGTCTGGCCGAGCAGGAATGATGGATTACTTTAGGCCTGTGACACCGTAGACTGATGCCACATCTCTTAACAGCTTGGCTAAAGTGCTGTCTTCGCCCAGCAGGAGCTCTGGCCTCCTGTCATGTCTGTGGTCCCACTGTGAGCAGAAGCGGGTGTCTTAACATGGCCCACATATTCTCTCAGGCTAAATGGGACAGTCTCACTCCATAAAATCATGCGGTACGCACAGTGTAACACTTAAAGCACACAAAGATGGCAGCAAAGCTAAAGCACCAACAAAGCTAAAGCACATTAGTACAAAGTCTAATGTGGGCATCAGTACAGTTTGAGATATTGAGTTATATCAACATAGCTTTACATTAAAATGTTTTGTCTGATTGACCTATGCCTGCCTTTGACCTGAGAACACTGTAATGGTTTGGACTTGAAATTATAATACGTTTTCATTGGTCAAGGTACCCACTTAGTTTGCTAAATTCTTATATTTACTAATATTTTATATTTACCAATTAAATATATTAACTAATTTATATTTCCAGTTGCTCAGACGGTTGAAGAAATTGGACTCAAATTTTAGATGACCATAATAATTTATACCAAAAAATCCAATAGCATCATTGGTTCTATTTAACATATACGCACATATTAAGAAAGGATTCCTCCAAATGTATTATCTAAGAGCTGTGACAAAGACATGTATTGGAGGCAAATGAAAGCATAATTCTGAACAGACTCTGCACCATCATCTACCAAGCTGTGATATGCTATTCTCCAAAAATAGTTGATGCAGAGTATTGTTAATAATGGATTACAGAATTTGCTGCTGGGACAACCATAAAATAATGACACCGTTTCTAAATAGGCTCATGTTGTTTGCTCAGTGCCTTATTGCCTTACATGTTGTATATTGTATAAGGTAACCAACCAACATTTGCCACTACCAAGATATAGGCTACTGTAGTATACTATAATATGTCAGTGATGACTAAAATAAAATGTGCCTCAGGTTATTCAGGTTCTATCTGTGACTTATCTCACAAGCTGTTATCTGAGGGCAGAAGTATGGGGAGGTCTATTCTCTTTGCAGCCACTTTGCGGCTTTGAAAATGGGGCAAGTAAAACCTCTAAATTTTTAATCTAGTGGAAAATAACATTTTCCTCGCTTTGAATTTTGAATTAGAGTTTTGGTTTTGTCCTTTTGCTTCTTGTAATAATCACAGGAGTGTAGGTCACAAAGAGCAGGATATTAATTTGTTGGACCTTCCTGATGAAAGAAATAGCACATACTGTGGCAGGAAACAGCCTCTTTCTCCCTAAGGAGGCCACTGACTGACTGACTGCCTCACTTTCAGTGCCCTATTTCTTTGCTTAGCTTAGATTCTGTCTCATTCCAGATTGATGCTGACAGCTTATTAGCATCAGAATCACAGAAAGCTGCTTTGCAAATAATCAGCATGTGATGTTGTCTGACAACAAATTACTATTGATACTATTGTATCTCTAGCTGAGATTCACTATCCTGGCTAAGATTCCTAAACACCATACATGGAATAAGACTGATTAATAGGACATGAGATTTCTAAATATAGTCCTAATTTATGAATGCCCCACATTAGCTTTGTCATAAAAAGTATACTGTAGTTACTCCACTCACCTCCAAAGTACTGGGGTCAAATGGTGAATCCGAGGGACGCAGCATCCTAGGTTTCTGCTCTGGAGCCGGTTTTGGAGCTGCAGGAGCCGTAGGGAGGCAGGGGTAAGGAGGACCCAGTCTGGGTTGTGTCGGAGAAGGACACTTCTTAATGGAGGGTTCTCTTTTAGGAGCCATTCGTAACGTCCTGGATAGACAAAACTTAGCGTCAGATCTCTGCACCAGCTGCCGCTATGGCTGCTGAGAGGAGATATCAAGCTATGAAGTAAAGTGTGTCAGTTGTGCGTATCCTGTGGAGGGGTCGGGGGTGGAGGGGGGGAGCAGGTTGATGATGCTGATGATGCTCAGGGACTGGCAGGTGGATGAGGCAGAGGTGGATGTATGGAATAGCATGTGAGTGAATTTGTGAAGCAAAGCGTAGGAGGAGTAGAGATGAAAAGAGGGGGATGGATATAGAAAGAAGCAGTCTCTACTGTATGACTCCAAGCACATGCTTTTATTTGGGTCAGAAATGTGTGTGTGTGGGGGAGTGAAGCAGCAATGTGAAGGGTTTCTGTGTCAAGCTCAATACACAGATTTTAGCCTAACTGAGATCAGACTCTTATGTATGTGAAGAGGTGTTATAAGGGGTCTCATAAATACTGTGTCTCATTAATAACCCACCATGCAGCTAATAATAGGTTGTTCTAAAATAAATAAATGTTCTCTTTGTCTCTGCTCCCCAGATACTCTCTTCCTCCTGTTTCCTGCAGAGTTGCTGACACTAGGTGTGAAACAGTTCACCACGATTGGAGCCAAATTTAGACTCTAGAATAGGTTTTGTTCTGTGAAGGTTGAAGATTCAAAGTCAATGATTCATACAGAATGTATTGCCTGTACAGTGCACAAGGAACTACAAATGACCTGTCATATTAAAATGTGCATACATGAATATTATGTGCAGGAATGTTTATATTTTTGCCGTTTTTTTCATATTATTGATTACCATTATTTGTTTTGACCAAAATAAACAAAGGTTGTCATTTGGCTTGTAGTAACACAAGAAAATTGACCAAAATACATCAATTTGAAGAAATACAAAGAATATAATTTGCTTTATTTCATTTCATTTTATATTTATTGTCTTCAGGTGTGTACCTACAAATAAATGTACTGTGTAAACAGCATTGTAATGTTCTAGCTGGTTGAGGTGGGGCTTTTTTATACAGTTGGGCTTTAATCTATGATAATGGATCATATTTTTTACAGTAAGATGACCATAGCTTTTGTATTTTAAATCTTAATCTAGACTAAAATGACTACAGCTGACAAATAAATGTAGTAAAAAGTGTAGTGAAATAGAAGTATAAAATAGCATAAATAGCATCAAAATTGTACTTAGTACAGTTGAGTAAATGTACTTAATTACAAAGTAAATAAATATATTGTTGATTTGATTCTGTCATGAACAACATGCACAAAACACACTTTAAATAATTATTAAACAAGGGGGAAAAAGAAAAAAACAAAAACACAAATATAGATTCAATCCAATTCAATACTGCATTTATTAGTCAGCTATAGTCATTTTGTATAATCAGTCTAGATTAACATTTAAAATACAAAAGCTATGGTCATCTTACTGTGTAAAATATGATCCATTATCATAGATTAAAGTTCAACTGTATAAAAAAGCTCCACCTCAACCATCTAGAACATTACAATGCTGTTTACACAGTTAAAAAACTATTAATTAATATAGTTATATACAGGGACCATTGTTGAATAATGAGTACTTTTACCTTTGATGCTTTAAGTGGATTTTTCTCATAATACTTTTACTGAAGTAAACTTTTTAATGTATATTTTGTTTTACTTGCAATGGTGTATTTTTACATTCTGGTGCTGTAGTCACAAGGGAGACAGTAGTTCAAAACAGTGCCGCCAGATGTCACTATTACACAACAGGAAGACACGACCCCATAAAGCTTTTGGCTTCAACTCCCTTCAACTTCATAAAAAATAAAAACAGTCTCTGTCAGTTACTGTCAGTTAGGCTAATTGAATCGCGGGTCTATAGCTAACATGCATGTTTTAATACAACACAGGGACCCTGTAACCAAAAAGAGGAGACATTTTTAATAATCATCATAATAATAATAATACTAGGATAATCTCTCTATCTAAATAAGGTTTTAAGAGTGACATGCTATTTAGATGTTGAATGATTGAATTTAACGTCACTGTGCGGATCAGAAAACAGATTTACAACTTCTGGCGTCACTCTAGCCGCTCCTCAAATAATCAATGCTCACTCGTCAGCGGATTTTGGGCACAATCCATCGCGCGCTCAATGGGCCTTGAAATCGCCGTTTATGTGGCTCGAGCGTCAAAACAATAGCGACATAAGACCCTCGCTGCGAGACCAACGGCACTTCTGGCGCTTTAATAGCGGATCGAACATGCAAAATGAGGGGGAAAAAAACACCAACAAAGTCATGTCGACTAAGTCCATTGTCAAAATAACCAGAAATCCAAACACAATAAAGTTAAAGTATTATTTTATTTTGAAATGTTAATAGATTATGTCAGCCTATTCACTTGCCAGCTGATTGCTGATGAGTCTGCCGAGCAGACAGCTCAGTGTCAAGCAGTTTAAGAAGATTAGCAGTGCCTCACGTTTTCCCCATCATTTGCAACAATAATCCACCACAAGAGGCTAATAAGAACAACAGGAATATCCTATATGTCTGCTTTCAAATAGATTACCTACAATATACGCCTTAATTAGGAAATTGAAATATTATCCTATCATGATATGCAGGTGTCTGCATAGTTCTTAACATGTCTGAAATTAATTTCCAAAATTACAAGACACTTCATTGGAAAAATTACCATCATCATTTTCCCTTTCTTTCATTTGCTGTGCAGTGTTGTGAAAGCAAATTCAATTACTCCAACTTAAAGGAAATGTTTCAACAGATCCTCTGAGGTGCCCCAACTGACTAATGAAATTATGGCAGTTCTCCCACCTAATGTCATTCAAAGTCCCCCCTGCTACAGCAAATCTCCAAACCACCTGATTTATTTTTAATGATATTACACCCCTCAGTCGGCTGTGTCATGGTAATAATCGGGGCTGCTCCAGCTGCCTCTAGATCACATTAGCCAGGCTTAATATTGACAGTGCCGGGCCCACTAAACAATGAGGCTATGGGGATAGGGAGCTTAGAGGCTGCCTAGCCAATGGGCATACTGCAGGAGGTAGAGGAGATGCAGGCCAGGATGCTCCAGTTCCCTATGCCCTGGAGGACTGGCACCATCATTAGGCTGCTTCTTCTATAGTCCTGTGGAGCTTTAAACCCACCACTACCAGATCCAGACCCCACCCAGGCCCCAGACATCAAAACCATACTGACAAGGGACCATGAAACTAGTGGCAACTTGATTCCCTGCTATTCTTTCACCGGATGGAGAGACCTGCCGGGACAACAGCTCAGCAGCTGCACCTTGTGTAGGTTCCTGCTGTGGCAAAGTCTTTGGAAGGCTCAGGGTAGACTGCTCTGCAGGGCTCACCTTGCATGTGACAGCATGAAATCAGCTGTTAGAAGTTCACCTTCAAGACTAAAGACAAGTGAAAGCAATTTCTGATTACTGTATACAGAAATAAAAAAAAGTCTAGTTAAAGAAGCTTTAAATATTTTTACATTTAGAAATTGACCACTATATTGTTATTTTGGGTCATATACACCAAAATGCAAGAAAACCTTCTGCATTCTGATTTGATTAGAAAAGTGCTTTTATCCGTTAGACTAATTTATGGTGCAGGCTTGCCTAGTTGCTGTATTTGCATAATGGTCACACTGGGAATCAGACTGGGCCACTTGTGGGACACTTGCACCTGATCACAGAGACACCATGGCTCTTTGCCAATCACACCTCCACAGTTGATTCTCCCAATTAAAAATCACCTGTATTTGTCCTTGGATTTGTCAGGTTGTTCAACATCAGTTAGATGTCCCTGTACACTAAGGTTTCATCTTCTGTCCCAAATTGTTGTTTGGATCGGAGGGGATTTTGTATGGGGGCCCACAGATTACCGACGTTGATTAGTGGTTGGGTGTAATCCTTTCAGCCCCTCTCTCTCCAAAACACCCCAGGGATATGCCCGTCTCCCTTAGGACCGGCAGCGTGGCAGATGGATCCTCCTCCCCCCTCTTCTGCCCCCGCTAACAGCACACCCAAAAACACTGTTGATGTCCTGGGACGGAGGTTGTAAAGTATCCTGAATATGAAACCACAGGCACCTTTGTTTAATGGCTCTCTCCCCACTTAGTGAGAATTGCCCTCAGGCCTGATTCCCATTCTGTAGCTACATTTCTGCCCGATTGGAATGTCTTCCAAATCCATTAGCCTAAAGGAAGAGGAATAAGATGCAAACAATCTGCTCATATTGCCAGGATGAAATGCTGCTAGATCTTATCAAAACTCACTTTGTGAACCAGAACCAGACTCTAAGTTGATGTTATAGGTTTATGGATATGGCAAAACCATTTGCCAAAAAATGTATGTGCTGGTGTGAAGTCAAACATGGGATTATATTCCCACACAAGGAGATAAAGATAATTGTCCACTTGTCTGTAGGGCAATTCACACACATGCCTCTTTTGAGTCTGCAGCTATCATGTGTCTTGTGTGTCCGTGTGCAAAGTCATAATCTACGTTGGCTGCAAGTTGCACAGTGAAAATGTACAATTGTAAACTTCCATTTAAGCAGTGATCTCCACGATTAATATAGTTTGATTTACACATAGAGAGAAACACCAATGTGTGAAGAAAATCGATTTTGGCTTGAGGTTCAACTTTGAAATGATTCAACATTTAGACTAAAATGTCTTCTTTAAATGTTTTACAGTGAAAAATGAATCAATGGTGGCAGGTTCAGTTATCAAGGGATAAAACTGAGGTTAAAAGTCCACGATTCACGACTGTGTGTCTATGTGTTACCACTGATGTTCCCCTGTGTACAGCAGAGTCAGGCCTGTCAGTCTCTCCCTCAGGAAAGCCTGCTATGTAACCATATTCAGCCTCAGTGAGCAGCAAATGGAGAGAACTGAGCCCTGGGACTTCTTAACACACACACACACACACACACACACACACACACACACACACACACACACAATTACTTTAGCATAGCAATAAAATAGAAATAACTTGAAACTGACAGATGCACAGGTTAACTCGCTCAAGAAACTTTTTAATAACTCTCAAAAGTGCTTAAGATAAAATTTTAAAATGTGTACGAATAAATACAAAAGGCTGACATTGCCAAACTTTTATTTTTAGTTTGACAACAACACAATTTCATCTCTCCAGTCTCACCATCCTGTGCCACATCGCCCCCACCCCTTGCCACGCCAACCCCTCTCGCAAATCCACGCTCCTTCCATCTTTTATGATCACTACAAGGGGTTCAGCTTTCAGGAGCGGTCCAGGGAGCATGTGTGTAGAGCTTTAATTCCTATTGTATTCGTGCAGTCTTGGTGTGTGTGAGTGTGTCTGTGTTTTAGCGAAAGAGGGAGAGGGAGATAGAGATGAAGAAAAAGACAGGAACAAGGACCCATCTGTCAGCACAGCGCACGAATCCCTCCCATTCCACTCTGAGTCCCAGGGGACAAGAGCGAGAGACAACTCACTTGTGGCAGTGCTTTTTTGTAAGGCTGGGGGCTACCCCCTTTAATAGCAACAACGCCACTTAAATAGCTAATGCAAGACTGGTACTCTTTTGGCCAAATCTTTAAACAAAAACTTGTTGTGGACAGCTCATGTCTAAATTAAACATGCATCTTAGCCAGTCTCAGCCACAAAAATTAAAAACAAAATACCTTCAATTTTTTTCTTCTGAATCTTTATATACACTTTAAATATCTTAGGAACATATACGTCATTAATGAACTGCATAACTTTGTTAAAAAAAAATCTATTTGTTAGATAAAGATAGATATTTTGGAGTACCCTGGTTAAAATCATGCAAACTCATCAAAAGTTGGTTCAGATCAGATGTGTCCACCATGACCTCTTCCAGAAGGCTGGCTATCTATGTTACTGCTAAAATGGGAGCAGGACACAATTCCCTCTCCGTTAGTCAGTCAGTCAGTCGTTTGGGAAACCGATGGGGATTGTGGGAGACTGCCAGGCTTCAATTCCCCATGCAGGCTGCAGGTGTGGTGGAGGCCATGCTCACACTCATGGGACAGAGGGGTAGTGTATGTGTGTTTGGGGGGTAGGGGTGCATGTACCTGGGGAGCTTTGGGCACATCACATTAGTCTAGAGTTGTTGCTGTATACATGCAATGTCTGGTTCACATGGGGCAACACACACACACACACACACACTCACACACACACACACACACAAAGGACAGGGCTCCTCCTTCTCTCTGTCCACATGCCTTTATGGCCAGTGCACTGACCAGGAGTGATTAGGGCCGTTAGCGAGGTGGATAAATGCTGTTTCAGCACGAGACATCATCCCGGGCAAGCGGTGACGCATGAGCACCCAAGCAACAGATGCCCCCACCCCCAACGCTTCCTATATCCAGCCATCTGTTAGGGTCTGTTCAATAAATCGTTGGATAAGTGCCTGTTTTTACGCGATGTTGCCGATTAGCCACGTGACCATATCTTATTTCCAAGACGCGGAAATATATCGCACACCCAGAAACACGGAGAGCCCACAGTGCGGTTGGCAAAGTTCAGTCTCTCTCAGTCTCGAGCACAGCTGTGCGCAATCGCGCGCACAATGGGATCAATGCGGGGGCACGTGCGACTCGCAAGACCCCGGCTGTCAATGGCCAGTGATGACAATAGACCCCCACTGCGCTGCGGCTCGCCACGCACGAGGACTGGCGGGCGTTTATTGTGCCGTAGCATTTGTAGTCAAAACTGGGGAAGATACTCAATATTGAGATACGATTAGTGCATAAACAATAAAGGCCATATAGTCGTTTCAAGACCTTCACGGATTGCGTTGAAAAGTCAAGTCTTATAGTCATTGTCGTTAATCTGTTGATGAACTTTTAGCATACAAAAAACAACCAAATAAAACCGAAATGGAAGAAACCGTAAATCCTCGCATATAGTAATCCTGTCCTGACAACTAATCTATCATTGATAGGCTAGTAGCTTTGTAATTACGGTATTATAGTCTAGTAGGGTACGTTTACAATTTCCCATGCCTCGTTCAGGTTTTAAATGTAAGTACCTGTCCGTTCATCACTGCACCAATCGATTCAAAAATCAGATGGCCCTTGGGGGGCAGAATATGACGCTAAAAATGGAAGAAAACAGTTGAATGGCTGGGTGAACAACGCACACACCTGCTCTCTGCACACTCAGCTGTCAAAATCACTTAAATGCGCACACATGGAAGAGCGTCTCTTTACTCAGCGAAGACCGGGCCTACACTGTGTTTAATTAAGTGGAAAATTCCTAATCCAACCGACTAATGAAGAGATAGACAATCGATTAAGATAGTTAACACGGCATTAAAACATAACAGTGGAATGTTTTTGGTCAGTCCCACATTTCCAAGTGTGAACATGCATAATGTCGCCTTTAGGAGGAACATACAGGTTATGTTTAGGATTTAATTTCTAAGATATGGTGGCAATGTCATCCCAGCATGGGACAGGCGTTACACCGAAATGTGTGAGACCCATCAAGTTCTGTGATATATAGAGAGTCAAAAATGATTGATGGCTTTATGAAGTAATGGCAGGTGATGTGAGGAGGACAGAAATACTGGAAAAATAGAACTGGCACAGAATATATTACAAATATGCAACGAAGAGGAAAATATTGTGGGTGAGGAGAGACTAAATATGTTTATTATTAGTGTGAGATGCAGCAAAGCGAGTTGGCGTTTGCGTGGTGTGGGGAAAATAAACATGACTTTGATGAAAACTTGCAAGTCTCATAGATGTGAGTACATGTGTGCGTCTGTACTGTGAGCTCCAATGTAACATCAGTTGTGCTCCTTATAGCGACACCAGGATCAATATATTTTATGATGACCATATTTAGGATCTGAGTGTTTTCGACTGTGCACGCATTTTCTGCACCGACCCGGTCAGACTATCACCCTCTCAGTGTTTCAGGACCTCCTGATTTCCAAATAAAGCGTTGTCTGCACGTGCACCCGGGCGCGCGCTCTCTTCTGTCCCTCACTCATTTGCTTGGTGAAACTTTTGGCCACGAGCCCGCCACGCGCGTTTGGATGAGTTGATGGTGGGTGGGTGGGGCGCCTGAGGGAGGGGCTTACCCGGCTAAAGGCAAAAAAATCAGCCCGGTCGTGCCATTTGGAGATGAAAGTTCCACGCGCTCTCATGGCCATCTGAGGGAGCGGAAGAGTTTGGGACACCAGTGGACGCACGAAGAGCGAAACGCAGCGACTCTGGACTAACCACTCAGTTTCTGATCTTTTTAAATTAGCCAGGTTTTTTCTGTTATTTTGCGCAAAGTGAGCAGTGAATCCAAACAGGTGAGTTTACAAGTGTATTATTGTATTATTAAGAAAAATTACTAAATTCAGCACATGCACTTATAAGCGCACTTGTGTTGCCTTCTAAGGGACAGAAAAAATCTCATTAAAAAGCTAATTTATAAAATTTTAAGTGGATTTCAATAAACTGAAATAAAAGTCCTATATATGCAGAGCTCTTGTAATTATGTTCAGTAGCATAAAGTCCAGACACAGCTGCGTGTCTAAAGTTCTGAATTCATCAATTACAGTAATCTGTCCCACTTTTACGCATTAGTGCACAATAATTAACTGGGGCAGTGTTTTTTTCAAAACAATAGCAAATCCTCTGTCCGAGGTCGGGGTTTCTCTTTAAAAAAACAAACAATACATTGCTTTAATTCCTTATAACGTTTGGGCAATGTGCATCTATTCTGCAAGATGTAAAAATTTAATTAAAAAACCCCTGAGAAATCCAGTCGTCTGTAACGTTATAAACTGTTTGTGGGCGGTTGTCCACATGTGTTGAGGTTTATGTTGCCTATTTAATCTTTGAGCTTTATATGCTGAGTAAATCCCGTCGTGTCCCAGATTGACAGCGTCTCTGTAGCGACTACAGCATAACAGCAGGAGACCATTCAGCCACCTCTTTCTAAAAACATCCATCTACTCCTTAAAATGAGAATATCACAATAGAATGCATTTTAAATAGTTGCAGGGTTTCTTCCAAATAGCTTTGTTATGTCGCTATACAGAGCCAAGTAAGAGGGAAGAGCTGTCCACACTGCAGTGCTGAAATGAGAGCGCTCATCTGTATTTCATGACATGAGTTGCCACTGTATACCAGGCACTGTTTCTAGTTCCTGTCCCAGAAAATATTATATTTATTACATATAGATTTTAGGGAGTAGCATCATGCATTTACATTTATGGATATTAAACTTTTGAGATTGTATCTGTTGATTGACTGATTTTTTCGTGCTGTCTTTCTTCAGATCAAAATGATGACCAAACCATTTGGAAAGAGTGGGGAAGTGAGTGAGCTGGTGAGCTCCCTCGGCTGGCTGGAGGAGGACGGCAGCTCTCAGGATGGAGAGGAAAGCCCGGAGATGAGGGGGCACCATGGCCTGACTGCAGGGAGCCGAATCCACTCCTGCACAGAACTGGGCAGTGAGGATATGGAGGAGGAAGAGGAGGAGGATGATGAGGAGGAGATTGGACCAAATGGAGAGAATGCTCCCAAAAGGAGAGGCCCTAAGAAGAAGAAGATGACCAAAGCTAGACAGGAGAGGTTTCGTGCCCGGCGGGTCAAGGCCAACGCCAGGGAACGTTCACGTATGCACGGGCTGAACGATGCCCTGGATAATCTTCGCAGGGTGATGCCCTGCTACTCCAAGACACAGAAGCTGTCAAAGATTGAGACTCTACGGCTGGCCCGCAACTACATCTGGGCTCTGTCAGAGGTGCTTGAGAGTGGCCAGTCCCCAGAGAGCCATGGCTTTGTGGAGATGCTGTGTAAAGGTCTGTCTCAGCCCACCAGTAACCTCGTGGCCGGCTGCTTGCAGCTGGGACCCAGTCCGATGATGCTCAACAAGCTGGAAGACAAGTGTGGAGGCCCAGGGGTCGGTGGTGTGGGGGGTCAGGCTGGCCATCCCCTCAGCTACCCGTCTCCAGGCCTTCCCAGCCCCCCCTATGGCTCCCTGGAGGCATCCCACCTCCTCCATATGAAGGGATTCAAGGGGCCTGTGTATGACAACCCCTCCCCTAACGAGTGCAGCAGCGGCACACCACCATACGACGGGCCCCTCACTCCCCCCCTGAGCATCAGTGGCAACTTTGCCCTGAAGCAAGAGCCTTCTCCCCATGAGTCAGAGAGGAACTACACACCTCACCCCGGCCACCATGCCCACTACCTCTCGTCCCACCATTATGCCACTTCAACAACTGGCGGCCTACCAGGGGGGCCTCAGGGCCACCCACTTTTTCAGGCGTCACGCTATGAGCTGCCCCTGGATGTGGCCTTTGACTCCTTCACTCCCTCTCACCTGATCACCTCTCAGATGGGCACCATCTGAAATGTGACCATGAACAGTTGAGAGGACCAGTGATTGACTCTGCTATGAAACTGGCCAGGAGAGAAACACTGCTCTTGAATAAACTGCTGTAAAAACGATGGCCGTGGTATTGAGTGTATAGAAAGGGAAAAAGGTTTGCATTTATGTTGTCTAGTACTCTGGGAGAGCACTGAATGCTCAGAGAGACTCACCACCTCAACTCAATCTACCTGATACAAACACGCACCCATAACTTTTAATATTTTATTTATTTTTTTTGTTATGATTATATGTTGACATTTGGATTCTATTATTTCTGAAGAAGTTGCCCCCTCAGATGTTACAGAGTGATTATTTTGATTATTTTACCAAATCAGATATCCTCGCTTAAGCATTACACAGATATTTCTGTGGGAGTGCAGGGTTTGGACAAAAACATGAGAACTTTGTTAAAACTGCATGTCAAAAGAAACTGATCAAAAAGTCATCCCACCTAAACTTAAATTGTGCACTGAGGCCTACAACCAATGTCCCCCCTCGCCATAAGAAAAAGCAATGCATTTATTTATATCTGTATTTAATATTTATTTTGATAACGTCTTGTCCTTTTTATATTTTTCTCAGCACAGTTTTTGTTTCACTGTCTTCTTGGTTTGTTGTCAGTCACTGGCAGCTGTACTGTATTTAAATTATTTATTTGAGGTCTTTCAGGTACTTGTTCATTTGGTGTCACAATATTTTTGTCATACTGTACTGCTGTAAATATTTTGCTGTTTCGCACTTAATTGAATAAATATTCTTATATTATATACTATTTCCATAGTAACAATATTTTTCATGTGTTTATTTTCTGCTTTGCTGTGATCCTGTGCTTAAATGTCAGTTGAGCAGAAAGTTCATGTCTCCCAATATAGCTGAGCATACCTATATGCAGCTCCAATACATCAATTCATGTGGATACCTGTTAAATATTAATAATATAGTGAGGTTTTCATTAAAATAGACTTCTTTTTGCATTTTCACATTGCACTTGCCATTCGGTAAGTATGGTGAAATTGAAGTCAAATCACCAAACTCTACTTAAGGCACCACAAGCCAGAATAGTCATTTTGATTATTTTCTGCAATTTCACAACAAAATCCAAATTAAGTAATTTAAATTCCAATTATTGTAATTATTTTCTAACAAGGGAATCAATGCCAGTTCACATATCACACTCATCCTATGAAAGTTCCCTTTGCACGCATTCAGTTTCAGGTGTTTTACCGAATTCACATAATATGGCAGTGATTGTGTGCAGGTTTCTAACAAGTAGTGTAAGAGCGTCTCTCTGTACTTTGATATGAAGGCATATCGTTATAGGAAAAAACACAAACATTACAATAAGAAATTGAAAATGGAATCTCAGACTAAAAGAAAATAAATGTTAATTTGTTTCATTTCATCTGTTTCATTTCACAATAACTAACATGGGCACACTGATAAAAGCTGATGAAAATGTACAGGACTAACTTGCTGGAATAAAGGAGTACTTTGTGGCCGGGCAATAGAGATCTGTTGCAGGACGTGTGAGTGAGTGTGTGTTTGTGTGTATGATGTCATTCAGAGGCTTGCTCCGGGGTGTCTATCAGGTCAGGCAGGAGGCTGTTGTGGGCCATGGGAAAACAGCTCTGGGGAACAGGTGAATGTGTCACCAGAGGCTTTTCTCAGTCTCTGCTGTTCACTCTCTCTCCCACATGTCCCATTTTCCCATCTAGCTAATGCCAAAACACTGTGGGGCAGGAATTCATCCACATTAACTCAAAGAGAAAAGCACCAGATTTCTGTTCAGAGACACAGAATATGAATATGCATGTTCTAAATTGATTGATCTGATCTTTTTTTTTCAGTATTATTTTGAAAATAATGTATAATCATGTATCAACAGTATATATCATAAAACCTTTTTTAAGTTGAAATTTCAGCATAGAAGCAATAAAATTGATGCATTATGATGCCTATCAGCTCAAACTGGCAAGGTTTCTAACACATTTATATCACTCAACTAATGACAAAAGTCTCAGTTTTGACTTTAATGATGGTGTTGAACGACATGATGGCTCTTGAAACGAACAAAGAACGGGGTGGCGGAGTGTAAAAGCTGGAGAGGTGAGAGCAAGAGCTGGTGTGTTCGAGTGTGTTTATCATTGTGGTCCTTTGGGCAATTGTAAGAAGGGGAAGGTGCCTCGGAGGCTGTTGTCCAAGAGGACTTCCCCCCTCTTCAGCTACCTCTCCAAAGGTTTGTCTTTTCCAGTCCTGGCAGTAGTGGAGAATGGGGTGGAGGAGAAAAAGGGAACGATTGTTTTACTGGGCGCCACTGGTCCATTGTGAACGCAGCCTGTTCTTTCTCTTGACCTGTGACCTGTATTGTTGCGGGGCTTCTCGTTTGGGGAGGGCAGACAGCTGGGGGAACTGCGGGGGGGCTGATGGACAGCTGGGCCAATTTGGAGAGAGAGAGAGAGAGAGGAGAGTGAGAGCATGAGAGAGAGGGATGAGAGAGGGAAAGGGAAAGGGGAATTAGTGTGTTGGGGGAAAAAGGAGAAGAGGAAAGAGCAGAAGAGGGCAAGAGAGGTGACTGAGGTCCTTGCTCCTCATTCACAAGTTTGTCCTCTCTGCTCCTGTGTGTCAGCCTTGGCAGAGGAATGACACATAGCTTTACACACAGGCAGACATTTGGCCTGTGAGAAAGTACTGGCAGAGTTAGCTGGCGCACACTCTCTTTGTGTCTTTGCTGTTTTGTTACGGCAAAAACGGTGGGGGGCAGGGTATGTGGATTATCCCTCCTGAGTACAAATACATGAGTGGGTGGATATGGAAATAATCCACGTAAATTAACTTTGGATACAGGATTACAAAACACAGAGATGCAGGACAGTCTCAGGAGATTGGGTCATGGCGGTGGAGAGGTAGTTTGATGTTTACATGGAACAATTTAGGAAGATATAGAAAAGATATGCATGTTATGAGCTTCAAATACTTTTTAGGTTTAGTATTTTGTATTCAACCTGTAGTCCACTGGTGCAAAGAAGAACATTTAAAATGTTAAAATGATAAAAATGAGTTTATTCTGTAGAAGAAAAAGTGCTACAAAATACCTTAACTTAACTGTACTTTACAGCACAGGTGGCAAACACAGATTGAGTGTATCAAGTGGCTCTCATCTATGATAAGGGCATTAGGGTCTCTTAATGGGAAGGGAGCACATGCTCTGTAATGCCATCTTGGCCGAGACGGCAGTCAGCAGAGCGCGACCTGTAGCTCAATCCCCTGGGAGAGTGAGGTCATGTCACACATCAGCCCACAGAGAATTAATGGTGCTGCACTCCAACTCTTGGTTCCTAAACTTTTGTGCTCTTTGTAGTTTTTATTTTTATATACATTATGCAGAAGATACCGACAACACTAGCCCTAATGGCAACATGAAATGATAACCTTGAAGTTAGGAAAAGCTGGCGTCACTGACAAAAAAAAAAAAGGAAAACAAAAAAACAAAATCTGAGTTAACAGAGTTAGCTTGCTCTCTTTCCCTCTCACTGTCTCGTGCATATATTTTAGTTTCTGTGTGCAGCACACTTAATCCACTGGCCAAACAAGAGTGGCTCCCACTAAAATGAAAAGGTCCTGATCCATAGGAGCGAGATAGAGGGATAAAGCATTGTGATTAAGATTGTATTAATGGGGCCATAGGAGGCTGGAAGGCTTTAATCAGTGTCTGTGTGCCGGTAATCCCTCTGCCTTTAAGCTGGGGCGAACACAGCGATTCCCCCCTCCTCTTGGGCCACAGTGCGCATGCACACACGCACGCCTCTGTGGGGAGCACAGGGATACGAGTGCCCAGGTTGAGAGGTGGAGCACCCCAAAACAGAGACGCCCTAGACTTAGAGGAGCAGCTGGTAGAAGAAAGACCAAGGAGATGGATGGAGAAAGAGATGTGGGAAAAGACAGAGGGTAACAATGAAAGATGGCAATGCTGGCGGGATGAGAAGATGAAGGGATTGGAGGAGGGAGGAATTAAAATGACGATTGGGTTGGTCATGGTCAACATGGTGGAAGCGATTAAATATAAATGAATAAAACTTGGTTAACTTTTCCTGACCCTGGTTCTATCTTTTACCACATCACATCATATCAGACTAGACTATATTTATAAACTAAACTCTAGTGAGACATGAATAAAATTGATTCCAACTTTAAGCAATACCTTTCCGAGGATGGTTCTCTACATCAGCATCTCTTTTAGCAAAAGACACCACTATTCCTCCTGTAAAACATTTAAGGAAAGTTCAAATAACTATGTTAATATGCCCAGAGAAATAATGCTAAAGAAAATGATTTAACATAACAGCTTGTGCCACCAATGCAAGAGAAAAAGAAAAAAGGAGGTATACATGGGAGGGGAGGAAAGAGGGCAGCTCGCGGACTCATTACCTATGGTAGTGGGTGTAGAAGGTGACATTGTGTGCAGGAGGATAAGGGGTGGGCCTTCTCCTCCCAGAGTTCTCCTAGAGTATTAGGGTATAGGAGTTAAAGAGCTTATAATGGGATCTGGATGCTGTCGTGTTTACCCTGCCCCCCCCTCCTCTGCACGCCCATAGCATTGTGGAAGTTGCTGGGCTTTGGGACACCACAATGGGCTGAGTGTAGGGACAGATGGAGGTCCCTTTCGAAGAGGGCACAAAACACAGCCAAGGTAGGAGGGCCGTGGTGTCTGTGAGCAAGCAGCCAGCATGCCATACTGCCAGAAACGTGGGAGAACATTAGAGGTGGAGGAGGGAGAGGAAAAACTGAAAAGGGATTTTAGATTCTTCCTAATTATAATGCAAGGAAGAGTGTAACTTGGAGTGTCCCTTTGCTCTGGTAATCTGTCTGTAAATTCAGCGTGATGTAGACACATTCACATGGCTTTGGTTCAGGATCACTGTGCAGGCTAGGCCTCTCTGTCAGCTGGCCCACATACATGCCAGCCTTTATAATCACTTATCCTGCTTTGTATAGTCTCAGAAGTACTTTTCAGTGTGGAACAAGCCAGCAAAACTAACAAGAATTACAGTGAGAAAGATGGAAGATGTTTAAATCTGTACCTCTCAGATGTGATATGTTGTTCATTAAGCCTTTGTTTATTAAGGGTTAAAACAGGTCACACAAGAGGGTAAATGCTGATGTCATTCATTTAGGGCAGTGCAATGTATGGAGCATCAGGGCAGAGGGTTTGGTGATAGATGCTGATGAGGAGAGAGGAGAAGCATTGGAGGAGGGTAGAGGGAGGTACCGGGCGCAGAAGCAACAGATGGGGCCTGATGGAAAGCTCAGGTTGTAAACTTTCTGTTAGTAACATCTGTCCGTTTGTCCATCTGCTACACTCACTGTTTACAGTTTGTTTAGCAGAAACTCATTAATTAGAAAAGTGCGGTAGAGGCCATTGGTGCACACTTTGTCACAGAATATTAATTAGATCAGAAAAGAACCAGATACATGTGCAGTAGCGCAATGCAGATTCCAATTAGCTTAATGACTCATTCTAAATGCATTTTAATAGGTTTATACTTATAACTGCTATAAAACTGACATGGGGGAAAACATATGAAGCCAAGCCCCCACCTCAGTTATGACCCAATCAAATCAACAGTTTTGCACCATTCCCACAGATAAGCCCATCTATCACATCTGTGCGGCTCAGGGACAGAAGTCTCGCCATGCCATTCTCTTTGTTAATTTTCTGGAGCACACATAAATAAGTGGATTTACACTAGATGTGGGTTTAAGCCCTGATTAGAGTTACATTAGCAATTACTGTAAACACACTCCTTATAATCTGTGTAGTTATGCAAATACCACACCACCTACCTAACTAAATGTCAAAACCAACATCTGGGAATTTTTATCTGGTTCATTTAGTGGATATTTCTTTCCTATACAAGACAGCAACATGCATCTAAAATGAATACTTTGGGCCATGATAGCACAACATGAATGACTAAGGGAATAGCTCGCAAAAGCATTGATTTAAGAGCATCATAAAATAAAAAAACATCTTGAAAAAATTGAAGCATGACAGTTTCATTGGAAATGTTACGTCACCTATGAGTTTTTGACTTTTTTGGCTAAAAATATTCCCTCTTCAATTTGCTCTGCAGCGAGCGGATAAAGGAGAATTAAGCAGCTGATCTGGGCTCAGTGGCCAGAGTGTTACATTAGACATTAATCCAGAACAGTGGAAGGTTGGAGAAGGGATAGCATCTTTTAATCCTGCACTCCATCCGGCCAACCTTTCCATCAGACACAGGGAGAAACACACAAACTGAGCCCAACATCCTCCATTTCTGCTACATAAAAGACATTAAAAATCTCTCGACTTTACTCCAACTTTGGCAAATAATATTAGTGTTAAACCTTTCTTCTCGAAATGCTAAATAAAAGCAGTGAAGCATTACAGTGTGACAGAGCTTTCTTGGAGTGTTTTACTGCATGAGCACCTTTTCCACAATTTCCATTGTCAGCTCCAACATCCTTCTACGTTTCCTAAATCTCAGTCCTCCTCACAGAGTTACGCAAGTGTCCTGGTGAGCCCTCTCAGTGCACACTGTCCCCCTATATGTAACAGATGTTACTGGGGCAACAGTTGGTATTGAAAGGGAGGGGCTTCAGGCCATCTGTCCAAGGTCAAGGTTTGAAAAGGGGTGGTAGAGATGGTGGCACGTTCAGGAAAATGGTAAGTATTTGGTTGAAAAGAGGGAATATAGCCCACATTGTAATCCTGCTCAATGCGTGCTTTCATTTCAGATTGCCTTTGTCAAGGTTTTTGAGTGCGAGATTGGAAACTTCAGAAAGTGTGTCTGTGACATGGGGAAACTGCAGCTTTAGAGCAAAAGCACCATCTTGTGGTTAAAGACATAACTACAAACAAAGTGTAATATTCCTCAAAGCTTTATTGATATTTTAAACTGCCATTATATCAGTAATTAGGCTCTTGCTACACCCTTAAGATTAATGTGGCAATAAAATCACAATATATAGATACACATTTTGATTTCACCCCAATTTACAGTCCAACTGAGATTTAAGGCTCTCAAGTATACGGTCTATGTCATCCCGCAAGTATGCCATCTTCTTATGACAAATCTTTCTCTAGAAAAAGAAAGTGAGAACACAAGTATTAAAGCAATACCTCACTTCATTAAACACAATCTACACAGGTAATAGGGACACTTACAAGGAAGATCTTTAGCCTCTCCTTTTCCATATGGTAGAATTCAGCCACAGTTAGCTCGGTTAAGTCTTTCTTCATGGTTAAGAAGCCACAGTTAGGGGAGCGTTTTACGTGTTCAGACCTGGACAGAGAGAATGTTATGGAACACTGGTCAAAGACAATATTTGAATGTGGCACGCAGAGGAATGCTTTGTTATCCTTAAGTAAATCCTACTCAATCAGGATACAATCTTTTGTAAAAGCAAAAATACCATACAAAAAAATAAAATAAAAAATTGTTATTTGGCATTTTGCTAATCAGGATTAAGAAACAGCTGCACTATTTGCATCCTAGTAGAGTTTTGTAATAGTAATCAACTGTGGCTGTACTGTGTATTAAAATCTGTCTTGTACAGTAATGTCTATGGGTAACACTCCCTTCAGAGTAATACAGACAAAAATAATTTAATATCTGAAGCTACTGTACCCCCTTACACTTATAAGAAGGTAGGTTAGGTAAAGGTAGGGGCCTGAGGAAGTTAACATGCATTTATTACCAGGGATAGTCATCTGGCTCCCAGCCCTCAAGCTCGATCAGACAGAAGAAACAGCAGGCAACATCAGGCTCATTCTCACTGGGGCAGTGGACAAACCCAGCCTTGGCCATCTGCGAATACAAACAAAACAGGTGCCTTAATGTCTGTAGTCTTTCCAACTACTGCAAAATACAAATTAAGCACGAAATTAAGAAGTTTTATGAGCACAAAGATGACAAGAACAAAAGACCATAACTGCAGGAGGATTAGCGTCAGTGAGAATGAAACCAGAGGATGATCTCCTTTTGGCTCTTGGGGGGGTTGAGAGCTGGTAACATGGCATATAGTGTTGCTCATCAAGGGAGGTGTCAGCAGCCCATCCATCATAACAAGACGAGGGTGGGCAAAGGCCCTGTGCACTAGACACCTGATGCAACGAAACTGAATCTGGCACCTGCTTAACAGTAAATCACAAGCTGTCGCAGCCTTGGATAAAAAGTTGCGGTATAAAATTGCTGTGTAAACAAGGTTGAGCTATACCAATAATTATTTTCAGCCAGAGTCATGTACTGTGTAGGTTTGTGTAAATTAGGCGGTATTTCAAAGAGCTGTCTGACACATCCGGAGTAAAATTAGAAGAAACATCCCACACGTGTGCCCAGTCTGACCTCCTGCTGGCCCTCTCTTAACTATAAAGTAGTGTCTTCTTGATTAAATAATCCAACAAGTGGTCTGAAGACTTTGCAGGCTCTCTGCTGTGCCTTCTTACCTTTTCAGGTGTGCAGTTACATTCCTCTCTAAATGGCCAGTCTGCAAAACTTTGTTCGCGTAAATCCTGACTGTACATTTTGTCATATGAGAAAAACCTTGTTGTCAATACATCTATGCTGGCCATATCTTCAGCAAAAACAGGCTCAATCCACCTTAATTCACTTTGTGGTTGTTGATGTGGACATGTGCTGATGGCCCTGGCCCACTTCCACAGATGTTTTCAGTTTTTGCTGATTAAGCTCTGCTCAGGTTCAAGGTGGGCGGGGCTATGACGGGCACGTAAGGTCACCAGACTCCATCTACAAGGGGTCTAATCAGGCAAAGTACAGCAGGGCTGAGCTCTGACTGCAGCCATATTTTTACTATTAAACAGTTTTTAAAAAAATATTCTCTTGGCCATTTCTCAGTTACTTCACACTTCAAATGTGTTTGTTTGGTATATTCTACCTGTGTGACAACTACAAGTCAGCCTGTCTCAGACCTGTATGTTTTTCATGTAGCAAAACACAAGTGGTATGTGTGTTTATTCTACCTATTACAGGAACTAAACGCTAATTTGACCAGGAAGTACAGTACTGTATGAAGGACATCTGATTACACAGACTTTGTGATTTTTAATGTAGCATGCAACAACGTGTATTTCAGTACAAACATGATCTGCTGATTTCACCAAAGGATCTTAACTCATGTCAAAGTCTTGTTAGCTTTTTCCAGAGCTTTCAACCGTGTCTCAAAGTCTTCATCAGCAGAAGGAGTAAATTGAATTCGCTAGTATTAGTCACTTTAACCTTCAACACAGGCATGGCGTTTGGTGTGACAGCCCCAGCATCCTTTGCGTTGAGCCTGTTTTGTGCATTTGTGTGCTTTTGTTGCAGGGTCTTCGTGGCGTAGAGTTGGCCATCCCCGTAAGTGGGAAACCTGCCAGTGGGAGCTTTACAAACCCACCTGCCTATATGCCAGTGTGCTCTCTTCATCATTTACAACACAGCATTAAAACGTTGACACAAATAAAGCAAACACTGTTCATGGTACGTTGAAGTTTTGTTTAAATGAGTTTCCCTGAAGGTTTGTATGTTTGTTTGTTTCTGTTCTGATGCAGATAGAGAATAAAGATGAAACAAAATCAGAACGTAAATTCATGTTGTCCACTACAGAGGACATTTCACAAGAAAAAACATTTTTGATTATATGATGATAATGTAGTTCCATCTAGGACACTAATTTTATGTAACGAAAATGTATCCACATATTAATATTTCATGGGCCTCAGGACATTCCTCATTTGACTAAATCACAATGTTTTATTTCTCAACCTAATTTCAATCCTTTCCAAATGCTCCAAAGGAATTACTTAGGATCAAATGTTGAGGTCATTTAACACAGCTGAAGAAAAGTCTTTATTGTTCACTTCTGTATCTCATATCTCATGTCCAAGGCTATATTAATGAATGAGTCAGGAAGGGAGGGACAGTAACACAAAGTATCACAAAGAGGAAATGTTGTACTCTCAAGACAGTAACTTTTGAATATAACCACATAATTTGAAGTCTGTTGAAGCCTCATATTAGCTTCAGCTGAACCTTGGAAAATATTTTTGCACAGAACGAGGACTGTGGACTTTTTCTCCCTTCACTTACATTGGAATCTCACGAGGAAGGGATCTTTTTACGGTCAGCATGGACAGGAGGAAAAATTACAGCAGACCGAGAACTCTTTCAATGTAAATATGGACATGGCGGTATTGTTTTAAGACAGACATGAAAAAATGTGAACCTACCCTTTAAATGATAATTTATCAGTAACCTTATTTGATCACCTGAAGCATTGAGGTTACATAAACGTATGAAAATATATTGTGGTTTTTTAAAATACTAAATTTATAGTAATCTACTTAAAAAAAATTCCAGTCACATCAACCGTGATGTGTAATCCTCATGTAACTGGGGAAAGTGGAGGAACTTAGCTCCCCCTTTTGGCCGCTGAGAGAAATTTGAGGATGCTGGGTTTTTTTGGAGCGATGAATACTCCCTTATTTCTCTTCTCCTGTCTCCTTATGCAGCGAACTATCCAAAAGACGCTGAGTTTAAGTCTGTGATGACTTCTTAATTTCTTTTTCCTATAATGTCTGAGAAACAACTTATATTAAAAGCTGTGCCACATCACACATCTTCCACTCAGTCACAGATGCGTATAATTATGATATTTATATGAATACAAAGCCACAAAAATGACCAGGCATTCTTACTGAAACACACTCTTCAGTCTCAGTTTGCAGCTGAGTATTTTTAAGAAATGTAAGAGTGAACACAGACACAATAGCCAGAGAGTCAACTGTCCGATTTAATGGTTTGTGGTGTAAACTTTACCAGCCTGTTTATTACTGTGAGAGACAGGGACAGTCCTGGTGCGCAGTGTGTCCCTGTAACACTACCCCTCAGACCCCTGGGTGCTGAAATGTGCTTACAACTGTAAACTGCTGTCCCTTTCCCCTTCTAACCTTATCTTCCAGCGGAGTGCCTGGGGGAGCGCTGAGACACAGTGTGCCTGCTTAAAAGCTGAGAGCAGGTAATTTTTATACTGTGTTATACTGTGTGTGTAGCTGACAGCCCTTTGAGAGGTGATGCTGTGTAAGGGCTTACTGAGCAGGAGGCCTAGAGAGAATTGGACATCTACTGCACATTTGATTACATGTTACTGCAGCTCCAAGCGGCCTGAATGGTGGGTGGCTGCTTACTGCAGACAGTGCAGAATAACATCTATCTCTGAATTTACACATGTGTGTGTTACTGTTGTCACTCAGTATTTTTCCATACGTTCAAATTTTTCGCTGTTTTTCTCAACCTTCACTGTGTCTCTCAACATTGCTGCACCATAGCTGTAAAGTTTATCAGTTTGCCCTCCTTCATTCCCAAGTTGTGTGCTGAAAGTGGTCGTCTAGTTTGTTGCAGCAGTGAAAATGTTTGTGTAGTTGAGAGCTTCAGCAATAAAGACCTATAATGGTTATTTACAGAGGTTTAAAATGCTCTTTGAGAGACAGTTTTGCAGCTGTTTTGACTGTTAGAGAATTCAGAAATCATCTTTTCATAGGTTGATATTTCTCTTCCCTCTGCGTACTGTATTTCACTTTTACTCCTCATGCCTTCATTGACATTTGATTCTTCCTCCCCTCGTAGCCTCCCTGCTACTGCCTTCAGCTCTCTGCTCTCCCCTTCTTCTGATACAACTGACATTTGTACAAACAACAAACTCATTTATTAAGGTCTGCCACAATTAGCTGCTGGAATCTCCTGCTCTTGCTTTGTTTTCACACAGGGCTGAGAGTGGGAGAGAGAGAGAGAGAGAGAGAGGGAGGGAGGAGATAGGATGTGGAGAGGTGGAGGGGAGGTGATAGAGGCAATGTGTTTGTGGTCTCTATTTCCACATGTCCTTTACGTTACCATCGTAGGCGTGAGGCTATGTTGTTTGCGCACGCAGCTCTTGGAATCTTTTCGAATTAATGAGAACAGTTGAGAATCTTTGCAGTTATTTTTCTTCCACCTGAAGAACCCTGGCCGGTTTCATGCTGGGAAGGATTTCACAGAGGAAATAGTTGTTTCTCAGTGTGCCTGTACAGGGTTGGAGATTGGACTCACTCGGTAAGAGCAGCAGGAGCACCAGAGGTGTAATCAATGTGGAGCACAGGTAAGAAAAGAGCCTATTACCATCTACTGCTACTGTATCTGTCTGCTTCCATTTAAAATGATGCAGTGCTGTCTCTGTCTCTGTGGGGAGCAAGAAATACATCTTCTTCCTGCTCCCATCGAGTGTATATATGTGCTATAAATATGCTTTGATGCAGCACAAAAAATGACATTTGTTTCAATGAAGAATTGGACAAATGTGTGTGTGTGTGTGTGTGTGTGTAAGCGGTTGATCTTCAGACGGAGTCTTCATTCTTGGTTCAAATATACACATGTCCCCTTGGAGCTGACAACTGGCCTGACAGCTCCACCTGTTTTCTGCTGCCCTCACACCCAGACTGAATACTGCACATTTGGGCGAAGCTGATCTCATCTTGTGTGTGCAGGCTTGGATACAGTATTTGCATGTGTGGTTTGTATGTATGTAAGGCTAAGGAATAGTTGTTTGTGTGAGACTTGTTCTTATTCATTTGTAGTTTGTTGTCAGTACAAAATGAGATAAAAATCACATGTGTGTCTGATGAGTGTGACTACATTTTGTAGCAGGGATGTAGTTGACCCTTGACTTCCATGGAGATTTTTTTTCATCTGCCACATCACTCTCAGTTGAGGAATGTCTGAGCTTTAGAAATAGACTATGATCTGTGGAGAAGATAATTACTTCAAATTGCTGTCTTCTAAAATACACAGCGTTGCATAATAACGACTTGGAATGTGTCAGCCTAAAGTATTTTGTCTAGGAAGGGCAGCGTTACAGAAATTATTGTAGTGAAGTTTCAACAAGTATGAACTGCAGGCAGCTGTGGCGCAAATGCGAGATCTGAATGTGGTTGGAAAGAAAGACGTCCTGTTCTCTGGTGCTCTTGTTAAAATGTCATGGATGTGTGAGGGTGTGACAGTCAACATCAACATTCTCCATCTCTGTAGGCAGGCGTGGATTCACAGGACAGGCACACCCACCTGTGTACACACATCCATGAGTCCTCAAAAACTTACAGTCTCCCTCCATTCTCTTTGTGAGGCTCTACTGGCATGGCGATTTGACCAAAAAGCATGTTGCTAAAGTATAAACACAGACATAAACATAAAATAAATCATACATACAATGTAGGGCTGCAACTAACGATTCTCTTCATGAATGATTAAGCTGTCAATTTGATTTATAAAATGTCACAAAGCAGTGAAAAATGACAATCACAGTGTCCTAGAGCACAAGGCGACATTTCAGATTTCTTGTTTGGTCTGACCAACAATCGAGAATTCAAAGACATTAAATTTACTATAATGTAAGACCAAGAAAAGCAGCAAAGTCTTACGTTTGGGAAGCTGGAACCATCAAATGTTTGGCATTTTTGCTTGAAAAATAACTTAACGAATAATTAATAATCAAAATAGTTGCTGATAAATATTCTTTCGATTGACTAATCGATTAATCATTGCAGCTCTAATACAATGAATACATAAAAATGAAGGGATGCACAGTAAATTAACAACACTTAAAGAAAGTGAGAAACACTCAGAATCATAAAGGAAGGAGGGAAATTTTTTTGTTTTAACATGAAGAAAGAAAACAAATGCTGGACATGAAGGCATGTCTTTGTTTATGACAGGCAGTTATATATTCCCTGTAAATTTGGGTTAAGTTTTATTTTTTCAGATGATAATGGACTTCTCCACTCTCTCTGTTCCACGCTGGCCACAGCATTGTTTTTTTCTTTAGCAACTGTTTTCCGTGTTGACCTGTTTAAATAGCCAGTTGGTCATCACTAAGTCTGTGCAGCTGAAAGTGTCTTTGAAGTAACTGATAAAATTCAAGTTTTTGAACTGAGTCTCTCTCTGTCTCTCTCTCTCTCTCTCTCTCTCTCTCTCTCTCACACACACACACACACACACATATATATCAGTGTGGGACTACAAAGGCTTGAAATCAGTGTGCAACAAAAATCCCACATCAGTTGTAACAATCAAAACACGTTAATCTCGATTTATTTAAGTCTTTCCTGTCGAAAACATTAATGCACAGGAGACAGCTGGCCACATTTCCTGCACATATCCACACCTGATCAATAGTCTAAATTTAGTGAGATGATTATCCCTCATAGCTGCAAACTGATATGCTTAACTGTCAGACTTGCGGGCTCAGGCCAGTTCAAGGGGAATGCAGAGGTCCTTTCATTCATACTGAGACTGGCTTACTTGTTATGTGCTATGCATGCTTTTTAATGAAGTCAGAGGAGCGGAAGAGTATGTGCTACGACAGGCTCAATTTTTGGTATATATAGAGAGATTATTGCTGTAGTTTAAAGTCACCTTAGATTTCATAGTCTAATAAGCTTGTGATTTATTGCCTGGTAGCCTTAGTAAATGCTTTGCCACTTTATGAGGGGAAGCGCAAGTATGCTGATGCCTGGTGCTTGCCTGGCCCCCTCACCTTTGACCTTCATAGGCAGCCTCTAAATTCACCACCACAGTGCCAGGAGACACCCGAAGCTTGATATATGACCTAGGTGCGGACTCTGTATCAACAGAAATCCTTTTCATTACACCATGCAAGCACTCTCTAGAAGAAGAAAAAATGGCAAACTAACGTTTCTGGAGAGTCACATAACGCCTGCAGGCCTGGGCTCATGAAATATGACTAGAATTTATGATCAACAGAAGTTGCATTTTGACAGTGCGTTTGAGCTGTTGTAAGGAAGTGAGTTACAGTCTGTCTGGCAGATTTCAGATAAGTGTAGATTTACTGTGTTTTTCCCCCACAGGAAAGAATGAGGAAGACAGATTGTAGCATTATATGAATGAAGGAGTTTGATGTTCTCTCCCTCAGGTTTTATATATTTCTCACAGGCTGTTGCTGCACATCAGCTGGCTAAGTCCTTATAAGTCCTTCAGTCAGCAGCCATTCTTTTCACATTTCACCTGCTGCACTCAGGCTCTGTACACTTTGCCAAATTCACCATTCTGCTGATAAAAAAACAGCTCCAGTAAGGACACTGGGCTCAGCAGCTTTGTCTGTTGTATAGATAGTTTTCTGCTTAAGTAAGGTATTTCTGATTCAGTCTGACAGGCCATCAATACTATACCAGCTGTGCCTCATGTCTGTTTGGTTCCCTTATTTACCCCTGTGTATGTTGACATGGCTCTGGGAACATATTAGCCTCTCAGTTTACATGGGATCGTTTTTCATTATGGAACTTTTCCAGACTGCTGTCTAGTACCAGGGTCACTAAAACTGGAAGATTCCTGAGGTCTTTTTACAGGGAATTAATCCTGTGTTGACAGGTTTACACCAGTAGAGGGCAGCATAGGTTAATCACTAATCACCATCCAGCTCGGCAGTGGTGTCCAGACTATAGTCTTCTCTCTCTTGGCTTTCACATGTGTGTGTGTGTGTGTGTGTGTGTGTGTGTGTGTGTGTGTGTGTGAGAGAGAGAGAGAGAGAGAGAGAGAGAGAGAGAGAGTACACTTGTATTAATCACATTTATTTTAATCGTTTATCGGTTTCAGTGTTGTGGTTAGAATTGTGCGCAGATTAGTCCGTTAGGGTGAAGGTTGGGGTTGGGCATATGGGACTTAAGTTCAAGGTTGGGATAAGCCACCCGGGGATGAGTGTGAGTCAATACAATGTCCTCACAAGTGACAAAAACAAGTCTGTCTGGGTGTGTGTGGGTGGAAAGGTGGCTGACAGATAATGTAATGCTCACGCCGCAGAGTGAGAAAGTCATTTCTGTTGGTTGAATCCACTGATCTTACTCAACCTCATAATCATTTTATACGGTGGCCCTGAGGTGCAAAACACGACAATACTGAACATAACACAATAACAAAATAGAAAACACAACAACATTACAGAAAACACATTAACAACTTAGAAAACACATTAGCAACTTAGAAAAGACACCAATATTTCAGAAAACAACATTTCAAAAAACACAACAACAGGAAGTAAAGGCAGTGAAAGTAAAAGTCCTATTAACTTTTCCCATAGACAATGTTAGGTGACTCACAGTTGGAGCACGTCTACGCCTTGGATCAGCATGAAACTCTTTTGGTTGAATCATCAATCCATTCTATTTTGTTATCGTGGTTTGTGTTGATCTGTTTTTCACCTCAGGGCCACCGTATATTTATCATCACGTAGATATGTACACAACACACACACACACACACATACACACACACACACACACACACACACTGGACATATTTTAACTCTCTTTCTCTCTTTCCTCACAGGAACCTTTTTTTAATTGTTACTACAAAGTAGAATCATTCTTCTTAGTTTAGGAATAATTCCTCGTAGTTTAGTTTATTTGTTTAAGCATAGATTGCCTGTCGATCATAGAAAACAAATATATGAGCCAGATTTAGCCTAGAAGGCTAAGTTTAATTAATGTAGGTCAAAAAAGCATCCAAAAAACCCCTCCTAACACTACAAAATTGTCTTAAAACAATATAAAGGGCTTTAATTTACTGGTCCATAATGTCTAAATAACATCCTAATAATTTCCTAAAAGTTTCCTGAAAATAATCATGTAAGGTACTTTTGGAAAATACAAATAGTGTTCAATTGGTACACTTCCATTTAATTAATTCCAATTAATTGCTGGTGTAACCAACAGAATCTTTTGGTCAGAGCACAGCAGGTCAACTGAGCATGTCAAAAATGGAAAATGTGTCTCTATCAAGCATACAGTTCAACATACTTATATAGACCCTATATACCATATAAGCATTCAAAGGGGCAGTTCCTAGGAAATGATTTGAAATTACGGACCTGTAAAATAAAGCGTCACCTTATATTCTATTTGTCCTGTCTCTTCTGAAGAGGCATTTGAGGGTGAAGTATCTCTAGAAACTCAAGAGGATGGCACATGAAATAATGTCAGTTCATTATTAATTTAGAATATTCCCCTAGCGGCCACTTAACGTATGTCCCATGATGACTTCCCATCCAAAGGTGATAGAGGTCAGCACATCATCATCTTCAGAATGATTGATCTGTAGCCAATGGCAACACGAAGGGACCTAATAGCCCAATTTCCTCCTCTCTTTCCTCCCTCTTCTTCCTCTTTCTCTCCATCACCTCTCTGCTCACATACCTGTCCAATAGTGCCATCTGTCCTCCCCCCAGTGGCCTTCACCCCACCTCTGACTCCTCTCTCCTCTCCTCTGTCCTGTCCTCCCTCCCTCTTCTTGCCTATGGATGATACAGGATCTCCATGCTCCGATTTCACCCTCTCATCATGACATCCATTAAAGTGGCGCTGGGCCCTGGGCCCCCGTTGGCCCGACAGCACATTAGCACTCGGCCCATTGAACGCCAACAAGGGCCGGCTCTGAATTATTGATACCAACACAACTAATGAGGAAACCCTATCTCAGCTCTTTTGCTGACACACAAACACACACACACAGATGCTCACGGAAGGACTTGCACGCATAGCTGTATTGATGATAACTATTGTTCCAGCTGCTAGAGTCCCATTTTCAAAAACTAATATTCTCAGTACTCAGTCCATTTCCTGCAGACACAATGTGTGTTTCATCCAAGGACCCACAGGCTCAAATTCCTTTTCTAATCAGTCTGTTTGTCCTTTCGCTCTATAAAATGTTCATTCCACATCTGCAAGTTCATTATTCTGTGTGTATAACTGCTTATCTTTATTGCTGTTGCAGGTGTTAGATCTTGTTTGTGAAAGTGGGAGGATTTTCGTGCATCGTTGTTAAGACCATATGTTCCATAATACCAGCAGCTTTTAGTCAGTGGATTTTACCCGAACTTACAATCTGTAAGAATTAGTGTGGGTGTTTGTGGCCCCTCAGTCTGCCGGTGTTTACATACAATGGCTTAAATGTGTGCAGTGGAGCTGCTGTGCAGAGAGGTATTGGAGGTGTCAGCCACCCTCCTTAGTATTCACTCCAACACCCTGTGACTCACAGCCTCAGCCTGAGAGCGTGAGAAGGGTGGGGGGGTAGAGATAGAAAAGAGAAAGAGAAAGGGTAAGCAGGACAAGAGGAGGCACTATGAACATCAGGCAGCATTTTCTGTAGCCCCAGGCTCACGTGTTTGTATCTGTGTGTTTGCAAGCATGCCCGCCCAAGGGGATTAATTTTTTGACAGCTTTGTTAAGCCTTCTCTTAAGCTCTGAGCTTCTCAATAACATCGTGGCTGTGTGATTTTCAAAAGTCGCTCTCTTGCTATCCTGGTGAGAGAGAGAGAGAGAGAGAGAGAGAGACAGGGACAGAGCGTAGTGCTCGGACATGACACCAGACGTTGTTTGAGTGGTTTCTTGGTACGGAGGAAGTGGACCATAAGAAGCTGGCTGTGAAGCTCCTCTTCAATTAGTGACTGCATTGCTAGTTTAATTCTCTGCAGTCCTTCGCCTGTGTCCGACTCTGTCTGTCTTTGTCTCTGTATTCCATCCTCCCGGTCGTCTCTTCTTGTCATTCCACATCTCTTCATCCCTCTGTCAGTTTGTATTTAGTTTAATCTCTGCCCCTCCTTCTTCTGCTTCCTCCGCTCTGTCGCTTTCTATTTCATCTCTCCTTTTTGCTTTCCACCCCCCCCACACCCCCTCTCTCCACTCCCAGTCTAAATTCCATCCCTTTGACGAAAACACAGAGGTTGATAAAATGCGTAACCTTGCCTGGGCAGGTTAAGAGATGGTGGGAGAAAAAGGGAGAAGGACAGAGCCACACAGATAAAAGGTTAATCCTTTAACAAGTCCACACACACAGAGTCAGAGGACAGAGGGGGAGCGTGGGGGGTAACATACAACAAACACAATAAACAGATCTGACAATCAAGCTCTCCGTGAGGGGGAGATGGGTGAGAAGAATATGGGAAATGGAAGGGAGAAACAGTGGTTGGGGGAGACGGCATTTTCAGTCAAGCTCTGTCTCTCCTTCATGACTTCCACTCTGCATGATGACAAGTGTCTGCCGCTGTTCCCATTGGTCGAGGCTGCCACCAATCAGAGCAGAGGCATGTAAGGTGCCTTTAGGTTATACCCAACCCCAAAAACAAGAAGCAGAGAGAGGGAGAGAAAGCCAGAGAGGGAAAAGGGACTGTGTGTTTTACAGAGAGAGACCAAAGCAGCCTTGACTTTACAGTGCGTTGAAGACCTTCCCTCTGAAGCTCCCTGTCAGATGACACAGTTAAGAAGAAATTGCTTGTCAGCTGTTTGTTGGACACCTCTGCAATTCCTCCTGGCTGCTGTGGAGAAGAAGATCTCCAGCTCTGTAGCCTCTCCCTGTGATTGGCTGTCACACTTTAGGCTCCCCCTCCTCTCTCTGACTCCCCTCTTCTCTCTCTCTCTTTCTCCCTCTCCCCTCTCTGCTACTAACCCCCCACACACTGTCCTCAGGCTTACCTGAGCCACAACTGCAGAAACGCTGGACCCCCTCCTCCTCCACACACACACACACATTCTCTCTCTCTCTCTCTCTCTCTCTCTCTCTCTCTCTCTCCTCTCTCTCACACACACACACACACACACACACACTCACTCAGCTTTTCACCTGGAGAGGGCTGGCGCAAGGGACGGCATGTGCAGCAGCAGCAGCAGCAGTCTCTCCTCACATCTAGCGCTGCCTCTCTGAGTTGCCTCTTTCTGGAGAGTGGAGAGGAACTCTGAAAAGAGATTTTGGAGCCATTGTCCCTTGGCGAAAGCAGGAGAGACGGGGACAGTAAGGGAGCACTTGTCAACCCAGGGACACCAAAGGCAACACACAGCATGATTTTGGGTGAGTTGTCGCTTTTTGGTGCATGGGATTTTGGAGAGGTCAGTCATGTTGTTGGATCACTAATCCCCACTTAAACTTGGCCACCAGCAGCTCTTTATTAATAGTGTGCTCTGCTTGGTTTCCATTCTACACAGACATCTGTCAATACTGAGCGCTGGGATGAACCTTTAAATCATGGTTAGTGCTTGTAATTATGATAATAGTGTGCCATTAATATGGCGGGTGTGAGTGATGACAAGGAAGGTCAAAGTGTTTGGACTGAATCATTATGGACTGTTTGGTCACATAATCAGGCTCCACCGTTCTCACGTCCTGCCAGAAGAGGTGAAGTGACAAAGACCGTTTCATACCAACCTACTGATAACTGATGAAATGCAAATTTATACAAATAGTCAATACAGAATTCTTCAAGCATATACAGTGTGTATTTCTTTAGAGGGTTTGTTACACCAGCACCTAGTTTCTACCCAACCTTTCCTTATAACCCGCCTAACCAATGATGAGCAGACAGGTCATCACACAAATGACGTTTTTTAAAGAAAAACATGAAAGATTCAGTCCTTAGTTTGCAGCACAGTATAGCTTTTAGTTATTGTACAGGCTTGTTCTGTTCTGAGTCAGCCAGGGCTTTCTTCTTTAGTATTCTGGTCTCATAGTGGCCATGTCTGAGAGAAGGGATTCTGTGTGGTCTCTGTGCTCTACATAGTCAGCTTGTACATTCATACAGAGGATGGGAGCTTGCCACTGTAAGTCCAGTGATATGACCGATCGATCCTGCATGTGCTGCTGTGTGGATCGGATAGGAAGAACGTATGCGTGTTTTAATAAGCAACGCAGAGCATGTCAGCTTGTGAAAGTGTTCTAGAGTCTTCTAATTTGTGTATGGTCGCGTCTGCGAGACTGTGTGAGGTCATTGTGTGTGCATTTGTTTTATGTGTGTGTGTTTGCGTGTGTGTGTTGCTATGTTCTCTACCGGAGAGGCCACTTTGTTTTAACGCATGCCTGGACTGATTCAGGCGCAGCTCTGCTCCTCTGCTCTCCCGGCAGGCATGTTTTTCAAGCAGACATCTCTAATGATTATAGGGAGTCATGTAGTCTGAGGTGTGCGAGTTTGAAGCGTGCACGTTGAAGAGCATGTATTCCCGTGAGCTTAAGGCTCTAAGCAAGTCAGTAAAGTTCATGTCTATGAGAATAACTGTTAAATGGGTAACTTTTCTCACTCTCTCCAGTTTTTTCTTTTGTTTTGTTTTACATGGAGATTTGTGTCATTTTGTGTCTGTGTCTGTCTTTGCATGGGCTACATTTCCAGCTCCTGCCTCTGGTCAAAAGTGAGCAAATAAACTCACTTGAGCCTCATTTAACAGTTAGACAAGCACTGTCTTGATCAGGTTGCAGGTGGTAGCAGCAAATGATATTTGGCCAGGATGTGTTAAACAGCAGCATTAACCCTCAACCACAGCTGTCTCACTGTAACAAACAGTGGGCAAACCCGCTTATGAGAGCAGTGGTTTGAGCTTAGGGTAGTTATTACATTTTAACCATTTACCATTTTAACTGTTTAGCACTACAGTTGTGGTAGGAGTAATAAAACATGGAATGTGACTTCTGTTGTGCAGTGCTATGAATTTTGCCTTTGCAGGAACACTGAATGCTGTCAGTATCAGTTCACTGCGCGTGCGGCAGATTTTTACAGCAGAATGAATGGCATTTAAACGGTGATAATGTACTGTAGCTCAGAGATACCAAATCTGTGTGTTTTTCATCAAATCTAATGGTCTGTAAAATCTCCCCCCTTCACACCTGCCAGAAAAGCTGACCCAGACTTCTCCTTATTAAATCGTCACTCAGATAGGAATCTTCCATTATTTCTGTCTGAACATTGAGATTTTCCAGTGCCTAACATTCTGCTCCATTTGCGTGATGATGTGGCTGCTGAGCGATTTGACATTTCTGGCTTTCCTCCTCTGAAAAGGGTAATGTCATTGTAATGACCTTTACAATTCTGATGCTGGCTGATCTGGACCTCCAATCAGCAAATTTCCTGATTCAGCTCACTGATATAAATCTGCAAGGTTGTGATAACATATCTCAGACAAATGGCAATATATATCATTTTAAAAAATGGATTAAAGAAATGTGTGTGTAATATGTGTTTGGTGTGAGTGCGCCTGTGTAAACCACATGCATCACCAGCTGTGTCTGTATGGCTATTAGTGTATTCCTATGCTTTGCTTTGTATGACCTTGAGGAAACAACCTTTCCCAGTGCTGCTCTGTCCTTGACGTTTTTTTTCACAAGTCCATGATAACTATCTTCCTAGGCAATCCGGGGCCCTGGCAGAGGTCTTTGGCCGCTGTGATAGCGATGACAGTCATGATGCTGATAATGGCAATGGAAGTGTGGTTGTGCCGTACAGTGTGCTCTATACAAAGCCGCAGGCAGCCAGCTTAGCTCTCTGCCTGACATGGGCTCTGCACCAAGTTAGGGGTATGGGGCTGCTGATGCTAATGTTGTGTGTGTTTGTGTATTAAAGTGTGTGTGTATTATGTTGGCAGAGGACAGAGCGAAGCAGCGAGAGAACAATGGCAAGCTAATAGAGAACATGATCGCCCGGCTCCTGTTGACGTAGAGACTCTCGATTGACTGTGGTGTCATTGTGATCAGCCGCCATGTTGTCTAAAAAAACCTCCTACGCTTTCAGCTCGCTGATGCCTGGAGGGAGCTCCTGGTATGGAATCCGCGCTTAGATAAGAAATGTCTATCATGTCCTCTCGCTGTCACCCAAAATGCTGCACGATGACTATCTGACATGCATTCCTGGGACATTCCACTTTATTAGCTTCAGCTTAAAGTTTTTAGGGGAGCCTCAGTCACGATCAGTTCATGTTTGGATGTTGTTTTATGTCTCATCTGTCTTGTCTGTTTGAGTCAGAGCTGACCTCCCGAGCTCAGGGCTATGAAGTCTATCTGTCTCTTTGTCTTTGTGTTTGTGTGCCCACTCCGGCCTCATCTGTCTTCATAAAATCTGTTCCTCTGTTGACCTGTCTGCATAGCTATTGCTCATTCCATTCACCCAGCTCTCCGGCCCCCTTCCTCTGACAGCCTGCGCACACTCACCTGGTTCCAGAGGTCAACTCAAAGAGACACCAGAGAATAAGTCTTTGAGCAGATCAGCAGTTTTTTCCCCCATTTTCTCCATGACTGCTCTGCTCTCTTTGTTTATGTCAAAGTGACACAGTAATTATAACTCCTTAATGAGCCAGATATTTGGTATGCATGGCACAGTTTGTCCCTTTAGGCTTCTTTGCATATCCAAGATATAACTGGAACGCTTTAGTGCAGCTGCAACTTGAGAATTCTGCAGTGAAACATGCTGAACAAACTATGCGTGGCTACTTCTTAATGCTTTGGCAATACTGAGACATACACTTTCATAAGTGATTAGCACCTGTGAATACTAAATCTCACTAAGTCACTCTGCAAACTCGCGGCTAAATTGGCTGTTCTGTTATTACAGTTGTTATTTTATGTGCACTCTTTACATTTTCCCAGCAAGTGGGCCACTGGCTTCAAATTTCCCTGTGTTGTTTTGCAGAATATCCTGTTTCCTTTCAGTGGGAATATTTTTTCTGGATGTGACATAGTTCTGTGTGATGAGATAGTCCACTACACTTGACCCAGTTCACCTTTCAATAGCTCCTCCAGGTGGCAAGGCACTCATTGACAAAACTTATTCCCATAATCGTAATTAGAATAGGCCACATATCTCAGGCGTGACCTAGGATGCAAGATTAATGTGACTCTCATCTGAAGGGAGACTGCATGGCGTGCGTGCGTGTCTGTGTGTGTGAGATGATGTGAGTTAATGTATGTGTGTTAAAGTGGCAGTCGTGGCAGCACTCTTTCTCTTCTCTCTTCTTTCTGTAAGTCTGGCTCACTCCTGGTTTGCGGAGAGGACTCCTCAGTCAAAAAGCCACTATAACAGGTCTCTTCCCTTTTTCCCCTCCCTTCCATGCTCTCCTCTATTGCTCCATTTGTTTATGCTGGAGTGACTGTGTGTCAGCAGGTTGTCAATACTGTCTGTAAGAGACTCTAATGAATAGGCCTGTTATTGGACTGGTGGGAAGGCAACCCATTGTGTCTGTGAGTGCATCTGTGTGTGTGTGTGTTCGTGTGTGTGGCCCATCAGTGTGTATAGCACTGCAGAGCGGAGGGAGGTGGAGGTGTCTGTTCTCTGACTCCCTCTGCTTCATTGGCCTCACCGCAGTGCCCTCTGTCAAAGACCATTCACTAAAACTAAAGGCCAGAACGGCGCAAGGGCACGCACAGTTTCATTTCATGAATTAGAGTGATGAGGTCTTTTTTTACTCAAAGCACACTCTGAATGTAAACATGATGCAGTTTTCCAGCACTTGCATACACTTGAATAAAATGTACAGTTTACAGCGACACACACCAGTGCCGGCACCTGCCACCACCAGCAGCCCGGTGCTGTTGCTCTGTGAAGCACAAAAATGCACCTGTGCGTGATTATGGTGTCACATTAGTGCATTCACCAAGGCAGCCTGGCTGACTACTTGCTGGGAATCCTGGGGCTACAAGACACCTGGGAGTTGAAGCCTGGAAAATGTTCTGTATGCTTCAACAGTCACTCTGATCACAAAGTGGAAAGAGGCACAGATGATTCTTCACACTGCGGCTCTCTAGTGTTTGCAAAGATGCACCGTTTCTTTTATCATATTGAATATTTATTGTCATCTACTATCCTGCTTTCTTTGCATTACTTATACCCTACACTTCAATTCTGATATATCTTTTTTTTACTGTCAGTTGCCTTTTGTTTTGATTAATGTTCATGTATTGTAACCTGCTGATCTTTAGGACTTCCTATGTATTTGGATCTTGGGAGCTACAAATGAGCCTTTTCCCATGTGTACTTGCATGACATAGCACAGATGCACTCTTTTGCCCTCACAGGTGTTGGATTACCTTGTGTCAAACATTTGCCCTGATGAAAGGCTAGAGACCAAAAGTCTGGCTTTACTATTAAATGCTTGCATTGCACCTGCGTGTGCACAACCTTCTTTTCTTCTTCTCACTTTAACAGAAAGGCATTTTAGAGAGTTGGACAGTGCAGTGACATAACTGTGTTATAAGGCAGATTTTATACTCTCTTATGCATTGCTGATTTTGTTTGCACAAACTAGCCTTGGTACCGAAATACCACTCAAATACTGACTCAAATATAGACCAGAGACCAATAATGTATACTGACATAATCACGTTTAGTACATGTCGTACAAGTGCTGGTGCACTGTAAATATATGAAAAAGCATATCACCTAGATTTAAAGCACCCATGTGTGGTCACTTTTAAAAGTTTCACATTGTAATTTTTTCCAGTTGCATTTTAATTTTTATTAAACGCAACAATCTGCTGCTGCAGTGCTTTAAATAGCAAAATGTTACACGATGCTACATGTCAGATTTATGAAAATATAAGAGGTGCATGTTCAATCAGCGACTAATCCAGTTTTATCTTTGCCAATCCCGCTCATTAAATGTAAAAAGTCTAACTGTTTTATTGATCACCCAATGTGATAATTCAGTAACGCCGTTGGAACGCGCATGAATAACAATTTCCCAAACAGCAGCCAAGCATAAAAAGGTTGAGCAAAGCTAACGTTTGGCGGCGATAGATGTTGCATTAATCATGCCTGCTCTATTTCTGTGTGCTCAGAAGAGAAGAGGGGTAGAGGAGGAGGGGGAAGAGAGAGAGACAGAGAGAGAGAGACAGAGAGAAAGTCAGACAGATAAAATGGAGTGAAATGTGTCCTCATGAAAGAGAATTAGCTCCATCCAGCTCTGGGGGGAAGAGGAAATTCCTCTGAGTGCTGTTGAGATAGGGTTTCACACAAAGACCAAAAGAGAAATCAATTCTCCTTGAGATGCAGCAAGGTCAATTCATAGGGGCATGACTAGGGAAGAGGAAGCTAAAGGGGAGGAGGAGGAGGAGGAGGAGGAAGTTGATGAAGCAACCAAAGAATGGGAGAGCGGGATTGAGCGAGAAGTGTAGGAGGAGAGAGACTTAAGGGAGCATTGAAGGGATAAAGGCAGAGAAGAAATGAGCAAACAGCCAGATGAGGAAGGCTGGATATGGGGTGGGGTGACGATTTTTCGTTTAAAGCTGGGCTACAGGGAGAAAGAGATCTTTCCTTCCAGCAGCATGCATTAAGCTTTGGTCTCTCTGTATCATCTGACTCATGTAAAGCGGAAATGTGAGCAGTATATCTCACACACTGTTGGGAATGTCACCCTACATGTCCTGCATGAACTTTACTTGTTGCCACGAGGACATCTCCTCACTCTGTGACCTCATCCATCCAAACAGCTCTCACTTTACTAGCGCAGGGTTAGCCAGGCACACAGGCTGCTAGCTTTTGCATCCAAGGAGCCTTGAGCTAGCTTTTAATCCTTAATGTTACATGAACAGCTCAAAATAGCCTAAATCTCCACCCCTAACGCCTTCCCCCTGCCAACTAAATCTGTTCCAATGTGTTTTAATGGTGTGTATAATGGCTGATGGGATGCAGAAAGGCCTGGTGATAAAAAGGTGGCAGTAGGTTGAGCTCAGACCTGCCCTCTGTGGCGTCTTGCCCATTGACAGACACTGTAGCTATAGCTAGCAGACGGGTTCTCTGGAAAAGGTTTAGTTTTGCGTTGGATGAGAGCCGGGGAAACCTCGCTAGCAGGTAGTTAGGCGCAGGGCTTAGTGCAGGCGTCTGGTATGCACACCTGTCTCCACACAAGTTCTTCCCTGAACAAGCGGCCCTATCCCTCAAAGAGAGAGACAGAGAGAGAGAGAGAGAGAGAGAGAGAAGGGAGGAGAAGGGGCTCTGCCAGGACCTGCACCACAGCTCCCTGCCCCTGCCTGGGGGGAGCGGGGGAGGAGATAGGGAGGATCAGGAGGGTGAGGTGCCAGAGGTGTGGATTAGAAGGCTGTAAGGGACACACAGGTAATGTGGTGTCTGAGGTCATCCATTTACAGTATGTTACTATGTTTGTTTACCTTGTTGCTGCTGTTTGTTACATGCTGAATTTTAGGCTCTTCGTTTCCTTGGGGGGGGGGCAGTCCTTACATACATTTGGTGGAGAGATTTTTGTGCTTGTGGTATCTGAAGATCCAAACGCAGATAAGTGTGGAGATTGTAGGCTGGACTGAATTTTCAATCTTCCACTGTCAGTTCCTCCTAATGCAGTAGCAGTCTCTATTATGGGATACACGGATGGATGAACTCCTGCTTGTATGTTCCACACAGCTCTCAGCTAACACTGAAACTCAGACAGTGGCTGTTATTGTGGTTCAAAAGAGCACTGGTGAAATGTAACAAATGGGAGGCAGAGAGGAAGGATGGAAACAAGTATTTCCATAAAATTAGCATAGTCGGGATCGGTGCAATTGGCCCGATGAGACAGGAATAACAGCGTAAACATAAGCGACTTCACATTGCATTCTTCACATCTGAATAATGTTGGTTAATGTTTGGGCTTGTAACGGGATTGCTTATTAATTTAACATCAGGGGTTTGACAGCGTGTCAGAGCACAGCAGTGGCCAGCCCATGTACATGGTAACAGCAGTGTTTCTGCCTCCATCCTAAATTTTCTCATTTGTGCCTGTGATGGCTTGTGTAAATGTGAGAGATTGTATTTACAGTAGCACCGAAGATGGTTTTTGTCACTGTGCTGGGCCAATAATCACCAGCTAGCCACTGCCACAAATCTTCATTAGAGGATTAGCCGGCAGGGAGACAGCTTGTGTTCTTTTGCTTTTATTGGTGGCCCTGCGTCCAGCGCTTTCAGCCTCGGTCTCTCCCCTCCCTGTCTCCTCTACTTAAACCTGTGAACATGGCCGCAGCTCACCTGAGAATCGCACACTCACAAACACATACATGCCACATGCACACCTACATGCACACACACGCTTTCTTCGTGCCCTTTTCGTTTGTCTCAGTCTTTGCCCTCCTCTTCCTATCTCATTCTCTGTCTGTCCTTCTCCCACATATGCTCAAACCCACATGTACATAATGCTCACACATCCTGTCAGTTTGCTCCCTCGAGGTGCATCAGCTGCCCAGTGGGCACTCATACTCAAGACAGAACAAATTAAGGTCACAGTGGGGAGAGCCGAGCCAGCAAAGGACGACATGATCTGCCAAGTGTATCTGTGTGTATGTGCGTGCGTATATTTTTTTGTCTCTTCCGACCTCTAAACAGTGGCATGACTCCAGAGAGAGCCGTTGTCAAATGGCTCCTGTCCCACTCAAAGGAAAACTGACCCTCATTGCACCACTTTTGCAGGATAAAAGGTGCCATCCCCTCCCTTTGAATTCAGGCTAGAAAACAGAGTGATGAATGCTCTTTTGAAGGCTCTTTGATATCACCTGATGAAGACTACGGGATTTGATTCCCTCTTGTGCCTGCTGGGAGTGTTCTGACTCATCTAGGGCTGTTGTTGGCCCGTCAATGCTGTTCTGATACCCAAGGGTTCCTTTTCACACACTGTGCTGGTTGAGCATACACAGCAGGCATGGACACTTAGTTGGAGCACACTGATGTCTGTTTTTGTCGGATAGATAGATAGATAGATAGATAGATAGATAGATAGATAGATAGATAGATAGATAGATAGATCAGAATCATAATATTGAATCCAATGACTTTTGCATCTTTATATGTCCTATTGCTGTGCCTTTTTATGCTCCTTTCTACCCTTCTACCTTTCAGTACTTGACTAGAGGTAGCTACGTTATCACACTGGCTGGTCCCGGTGGGGTCCAGAAGTTCCACAGGGCTCGTCTCTGCCAGCCCGAACCTCAGACCTCCCCTCAAGGGCAATATCGTATTCTGCCTGACTGTGCGCGCCTGTGTAATCCATAGCTGCAGGGAGGGTGACCTTCACAGCAGGCAGCCTCACAGCAGGCTGCGACATAGGCACTCAGGGAAGAGGACAGGCTGGGCAAAAAGGGTGCTGGGGGCAGGACACGGCAGTTCTTAGATAATTACCCTTTCATATTACTCTCTCTATATGTGGTTGCTCTCTCTCTGTCATGCGACAGCTATGATGAATATTAAAGTGTTCTTTTTCAAAAGGCTATGTTTGATTTTCAAAAAGAAAAAAAAAACATCTGCATCCATTTAATGCCTCTAAACTATAGGGGATTCAGATTTTATATATATTGTCATTGTCAGAAGCATTGATTTTGCTTGTAATCTTTCCTTTGAAAAGTCCCCTATATCAGTCATTTTGTTGTTCCACAACTTCTAATGGAGTATAGCTCAATCTTGAGCGAGTCCTGTTGGAAACACATTTGTCACCAACCACTCAATGTTAAAGCAGCGTCCTGCTGTTTGCTCTGTGTCTTGGAGAAAAGATGCTATTCATCATTTCGCGTTTGCTGAGCATCCAGTGCACCCTGCTGCCTGAGTAAAAGTGAAGCCAGAGCCAGAAAAAGTTATTGACAGTTATGTGAGGAGATGACGCAGCCAAATAAGTCCCTGCTCATGAATGATGCATGTCCCCACCGGCCCTGATGGAGAAGGAGAGCGAAGCTGGATGACAGCTGGGGTGCTGTGTGTGCATGGTGCAGAACAAGGTGAGACTCTTTATGGCTCAGTCCAGCTTTCTCTCTCTTTCTCTCTCCCTCTCTTTTTCTCTTTCCCTCCTTTCTGTTCTCTTACCCACTCACTCACAAATACACACATAATCAGGAGTTCTCAGCGAAGCTGTTACTCTCTACAAGTCTCCCCTGAGCCTGTATAGCCACACAGTGACCTTAGAAATGGTCTGCTTTAATGCTCTGTCTCTCGCTCTCTACCTTCCCTCCATTCTCTCTGTTATCCTTTGACTCCCTCCTTTTCTCCTGCTCTCTTTTAACGTCTCCCTCTCACCGAGCCCCTCTATTTTCGTCAGAAACAATCACTGTATTTTCCGTCTCACTGCCCTGCGCTGCCGCAGTCTGAGACTCTGATAGCAGGACAGAGAGAGAAGGAGAGGGATGAGAGTAAAGGGGGTGGGCGTGGGATGTGTGCAGCACGCAGGGCAGAAACAGGAAAGGCTACATAATGGTTTGTTGTCGTCGTCACTGTAGCGTCACATCTGTCTGTCCTTTTAGCAGCAGTGGAGCAGCAGCTAGCACACAAACGCACACTGCCTGCATCACCGAGGCTTTCCACCACAGTGTCAGGGGCCTCACGTACACGTGCACAGTGACATGTACAAGCATGGAAACTGCATATACTGTACATACTGCATCATTGCCATTGAGTGGAGATGCTTAGAGTTGCTGCCACGTTGCCTTAGGTTATTTGGCTACACATGCCATGCATACCCCAGAATAAGAACATCAAGTTTAACTTTAACTTATGCCATAGCTATATAAAGCTGTGGTCAAACCCTCCAAGAACTACATTTGCAGCCTTTGATATGCGCATGACATTTTAACACGGTACACATTTCAGTAATTGTAGCAACTGGGCATAGTAGCAAATGGAAATGAAGACAGCACTCTGCTCGTTTCCTGTGGCTGTTTGTATTGTTGCAGATACAAACCAATCTACCAGCTGATCCTCTCTGTCCTCATCTTTGGACACATTCACAAACACACATATACATATGTCAGCATTGGCCTTAGGGGCTGCATCAATATTCATTGAATCTGAAACTCTGACTTGTCCCATTTGCTTGGTCCAAGACAGACGAGAGAGGGTGTTACTTGGAGGATAATTGCTGGTGATAAACTACCTCTTCAGACGCGGCTACATTGATTTGGACAGAGCGTTTGTGTAAGGTAAAGTAACAGTGATAGATCTCAACGCTTTACCAGTGGACCCAGCAAGCATTTGAATAAAACATTGTCCATGGGAACAACATTGTTGGGGAAAGCCATTAAGTCTCAGATTAGTAGCAAGTGGCTAATGCAGTCAGTCAGTGTGTAAAGCTGTGTAGCCCGGCACCACTCAAACAAACACATCAATCTGACTAACAGTGTGTGTCAACATGCTCCATGATTACCATGCTAATCCCAGAGCAACACACGGGAGACCACAGGAGATCATTGCAATCAGACCAACGGTCTCAACTCAAATGTAGAATTCATTTTCACACACACACACACACACACACACACACACACACACACACTAATGTTCTCCATTTTACAGGCCATTGGTAAAATTACGTTTTTGGCAATCAACACAATGTAAATGGAAGTAAGCTGTTGTGCTTCGCTATCACACGTGCACACACATACAAACAATGCATCTCTGCAGTTGCTATTCAGGCACCAATTTTATAGCACTTCAGCGGTAATGTCATGTAAATGTGTTGTGAGTGTTAGAGATTTCATGGTGTGTTAGTGGAGGAGGGGGTGCCTGCAGGGTAGAGAGGAGGACTATGGTGTGTGTGTGTGTGTGTGTGTTTGTGTGTGTGTATGTGTGCATGAATGTGTGTTTGCATGTGTGCGTGTGTGTGAGAGATGTACGATGGTGAGGTGGGGGTTATCGTGAAAATGTTTGCATGAATTTAAGGGACCTGGTTTAAACTAGTGTTTAATGTGAAATGGCAGTGCGCCCATGAAACAGTGTGTTGCTACCTGGCTTTCACACCTGACACACAACATGTCACTGTGAAGAGCAAGGTCGTTGGCAACCAAAGTTAAACTCGTGATTAGTGATGGAATGTGATGTGTGTAAAGATTTACTTCCGGTGTTTGGTTTGGTTTGGTATAATAATATTCACAAAACAAACAAACAAACAAACAAGACACAGATTCAAACCAACATGAAACAACATGGATGTGTAGAAAAACTAAATTAAACAAAATAAAATCAACCACAAACAGCATATAAAATAGACAACTTGTAATGCATACAATTGAGCATGACACAGGATAAAAACACTAATAGTCAAAATGACTTATTTCCATAGTTGTCTTGAATTGAATTCTATATAAGTATGTTTGTATCATCTTTGCCATGATGAAAAGCATATGGGGTCAAACGGTTGTCATTTTAAATCATGAATATGTTTTTTGAATTTGTACTGTACTGTAAGGTTTCCTGGGTTTACTACTGTGTGAAACTAATTGGCCTCTGCAGTTCTTTAAACTAAGTTAAACTTAGAAATCCATATTTACTTTTACGATGCATGTCCAGTGGCACTGTGGCTCTGAAAGCAAATGGACATTTTTTTAACTCCAAAGAAGAAAAAAGGACAAGTTAATTTTTAGTTTGTCAGAGCTGTGTGTGTGAGAGAGAACCCAAATTACATAATTCTACATACTCATACAAGGACTTGGCATAAAAAATATATAGCAGAAAATATCTGCGAGAATGGCGATGGTTAGAATGATGCTGTTTTTGTTTTCATAAACCACATTCTGATACTGGGAGATACCACTGATTTTCACAACATAAATTTCATCGTCATCATCTGACTCTGTTCCTGTTCCCCTTGCGCCCTATTAGAGCCAGGCCAACATTATTGTAAGGTTAATGTAACGCTACTTAGATTAGCCGCCGACAGAAAAAAGCAGGCAGGCGAGAACAGGAACAGGTAAGCGTCACGCAGTAATGCAGTAATGCAGTAATGGGTAATGCAGTTTATTTAGGGCCATTATGAATCGCCCAGAGAATCTGATATGGATATGGAGAGGGCGGAAAAGAGTAGGCTAAAGGCAGCTTGTGAGAAGAAAAAGTCACGGTACACCAAAGAGTAAAAGGTAGAAGTGCCAATACTGCGTACCCGTGAGTACCGGCCCACTTCGAGCACTGATTCTGATTCAAATGAATCTGTAGTTGATAGATTAAGCTGCTTTGTGTGACAGTAACACCTGAGAACATTAACCTAATACATTAAATATGTCATTAGTAAATTCATCCAGTCTATTTGAAACAGACTTTGTGACATAATGTGCTTCGTGCGTTGTCGTTTCTGATGTGGAAGCCCAATTACTCCCACATATTCTGTTCTGCTGCATGATGCCACACTTCATTCAAATGAATCGTGATATGAAAACAACTTCATACAGCAGCTACATCTGGACAGTTCATGCAGCTCCTATTATGACCTTCCCTTTTGCAATGTTGTGTAGATTTGGGATGTGACTACTTTTGTGTGCTTGACATCTTTCATTGTCACCTGGTCTCCTTAGGATTGGAAATGTGCTGGCACTGCACATCACAGTTTCACACACACACACACACACACACACACACGCACAGTCACCATGGTACCATTGGGCTGTCCTCCAATATTAATACACAAGGGTGACAATGCTGTAGGACTGCATGCATGTCACAGTGCCACAGAAGAGCAGAGGAGAGCAGAGAGAGGGAGACAGAGAGGGAGGGGGGCTAATTTTGGATGCATGGCATGTGGAGTTAGGATAACCATCTTTTCTGCAGCTCTCCTCCACCACACTGTTTGTTCAATTACCATTTACTGCAGAGAGAGAGAGGAAGAGGGAGAGAGAGAAAAGGGGAACAGAGGAGGAGAAGAGCAAGGGCGATGGAGGGAGAGGAGGAGGAGGTGGAGGAGGGGAAGTGCTCAGTGATGCAGGGGATGAGGAAGTAGATGTGAAAGTGTTGGAGAGAACAGAGTGAGTACGGAAACAGAGGGGGAGAGAGAGAAAACAAAAAAACATTCTGTACACAGAGGCAGGGAGAGAGCAGAGGACATGGGGTGAGATGTGGTGCAGAGCTGACAAGAAGAAGAGCAAACACACACTGTCACATAAAGGTGTCAGGTACAGTGTCCTTACAGCACATGACATGCTCTGCTCAGAAATGCCAGCAGTACATACAACAGAATGTCTTTGCTCGGGCTCAGGCACATTAATAAACATAAAATCGGTACGACATAATTTCCTTGTATAACAGCTCCGTACATGCAGGGCTTCTGTTATGAAACACCGCCACTGTTTCTGCTTTGATAAGTGTCATGGGCTGTGAGCGTAGCTTTAAAAAAAACCTTATTCAAACAGACTATTCCCAGCCCTCTGCATGGGGTCCCAGCCGTACCAAATTGAGATATACAGAGATGTAGCTCGATCCACCAGCTTCTCTCATCAATTCTCCCCCTCTTTTTTGCATCCCCCCTTTTTAAACCCTAATCCCTCCCTCCCTATCTTTCTTCAACTCCCCCCTTCCTCTACAGTCTCTCTCTCTCTCTGCCTCTCTCTCTCTTTCTGGCTGGCTCTGGCTCCAGTATACGGAGCAATTACAGAGATGATATCCACTGTCAGTCAGCAGCTCACAGATGAAGCTGGGCCTCTTTAACATGCTAATGGAACGCCAGATTCAATCAGGCCTTTGTATGGCAGAGGGGAGGGCAGCGGTGCTCATTAAAAAATAAATCATAATAACAATGAGGCCCTGGCTGCAAAGGCAAGCTGCACCTAAGCCGCAGCGTTGAACTCTTCCTCTTTGCTCTCTCCGAAAACACTCCTGTTCCGATGTCCCTCCTTTCTACCCATCCTCCCTTTTCCCTCCGTTCTTCAGACATGGCCAAGCTGCCAAATAGTGGCGCTGGTGGTGTGGGAGGTGGATGCTAGTGAGGAGGAGGAGGAGGAGGAGGTGGAGAACAGGCAGGGTGCGTGAGGGTGCAGACTCCCTGAATCATCTGACAAACAAAAAGAGATTATGTCAGGTCAGCACTCTGTCCTACCCACCTTTCTCAATCTTTGTCCCTCTGTTCTAACTCTCCAATAAGGCCTCCGTCCCCTAACCCCCCTCCATACAGGCACACACACACACACACACACATATACAATGTACATAGCTAATATGTGTTCTTTCACTTCACCAATTAGAGCACAAGGTCATCTCCAGGTCTTACGAAGGTAAAAATCATGATGCATTTCGGCATAAGAAACTGAGCATTTAATAGCAGGAACTGTTATTTGTTCACCCACTGAGACACACTTAAATACTATATTTACTGTGTGTCTCTAAACACTTAATCAGAGGGCTCAGAACTCAGCGGTAGCCAGTTGCTCAAGGTTAAAAGAATAGTTCGACATTTTGGGAAGTACACCTGTTCGCTTTCTCGCGGAGAGTTAGATGAAAAGATTTATGGCTCTGTCAAATGCCAACAAAATACACCTACCAGCACATCATGGAGTGTCGTTTTTGTACAGATTAAACAAATGATAAACAATGTGATAATGATAAACAATGTATGATCTTTAGAGGTGCTAGTAGGCAGATTTTATTACTGCTGGACAAAGCCAGGCTAGCCGTTTCTCCCTGTTTATAGTCTTTGTGCTAAGCTAAGCTAACCAGCTGCTGGCTGTACCCTTATATTAGACAGACAGATGTGTGAGTGGTATTGGCCCAAGTGTATTTTGCAAAATGACAAACTAATGCTTTAAAGTTCTAATGATTAGGATTTGTCGGTTGCTGTTTGAAAATACAACATTCAAAGTTCGCCCCTCCTCCCCGGCTCAAAGCGCACAAGCTTCTGATGGTCCCACATGCATGATCTGGCAATTGGTCGCTATGTTTTTATAGAGTCCCGCACCTCACACCCTGCGCGCTGTTATTGGCTGAGGGCTACACACCAAACACAGCGACACACTTCTAGTGGGTCATACGTGATGATTGAGAGGGCTTATTTTTGTTTGAGTCTAAACATTGTTATTTAGGAAAATCCTACTATTATACCTTTGAGTTCAATATCTTGTTTAAAATAGCTATCAGGTAATTTAGTGTTTCACTTCCATGACATAGGCTGACTCGCAAGAGACAGATTACATGGTCAGAATTGATGTAGCAGAGGTATCCTGACTTTCTTAATATGGGTCCAAAAATGCATTTTTCCCATAATGCAACTCAATCATCCTTTCATTAGACCCTTTTGGCCCGGTATACACTAATGTCTTTCAAGCGCCATGCTCCAGTCTCTAATGCAAGACTTGTTTAAATTGTATAGTCTCCAAACCCAAAACGAGACTCCCTCCATAGCCACAGAAGATATTTTACAACTGTATACACAGAGTAGTACTCCCTGTGACTAGTCAGTTTAATTTTGATGTGTAGATTCTGTGGAATTGCCCTCCAGTTGTGGACCAGTGTTGCCCATCGCCAGGTGTCCCTGCTACCCTTGTTGCAGGTTATGTTATGAGTGTGAACACTTACAGTACCTACAGTGAGGTGTCCTTAAGCATTCAATGTGAACTGAGGAAATGTTCGGCCATGGGACAGAATATTCGCTTCAGCCGTGTTTTGCTGCACAGGGGTGAACCTCTGATGTAATTCAGCTGTCACATTTAACAAGCATATTGCACCACGTTCAGCGTCTGATATCCTCATTACTCTCATTACTATGCGGCTTTGGATAGCTTTTCAAAAGCCCAGCGCTCCTTTCATCCATGGTACGCTTTGTTTAAGATCTCTCCACGGGGGTGTGATTCATAGATGCTCACTTCCTCTTTATTCATCGTGTATCAACACTGGAGAATGCAAGTTTGTGTGTGTAAGTGTGCGCAGGTTTATGTCCACGTGTCTATAGACTAGAGATTTATTACAGCCAAGATCAACCAGAGCTCACTGAATAATGCAACACCTGTTATCATGGAAAAATATGCTGAATACGCCTCAGCTGAACTTGAAGGTGTGGGAGGTGGTATAAAAAAAGCATAAAGCTTGCTCTCGACTTAGCTTCTATGTGTGAGACAACAGAGGGAAAACATTGCTCTCTACTTTGACAAATGAGCTCAAGTCTGGTTCAAGGAGGTTTCCCTCTTTCATATAATGAGCTATGCCAGGGGAATTAACATCCACGGGGGGACTTTTTTGTGTGCGTTTCACTTACAAAGTCACAATTACAATACTTGAGCGCACAATTTCAGCCCAACGTTTTAAATTTCAGATGTTTTAACCTTTAAAAATTCTCGGTGGCTTGCCCTGATTCTCCGAGCGTGCACACCTCCCCAGCTGCCTGCAGTTCTTTCCAGGGGGAGGTGATGGATGCTGATTTAAACAAAAGTGTCATTTGTGGTCACACCAATGACAAGTGACATTACAGAAGAGACCCCCCAGCACTTAAAGAGATTGGGCTGTGGTTGGATTGCCCAGAGAGCACCATGTTAGAGGACATGCTCGTTTGTTGGGCTACTCCATATTCATAGACGATACACTGCAGGGCTGAAATGAAAGCAGTGGCTGTCAACGACATAAAGTCTCCTCCCCCACTCTATTAGGCTGATAGCATATTGCCCTCTACCCTCCTTGTGGAATGGAAGTCAATGAAATGGACTGGCAAACACTGGGCAGGGGTACATTATGGTTCTTGTTCTTCAAAGAGCACAGGTATATATTTTTTTTAAAACCCCACATCCCCCCTTCACCAACCCGTCATGCCTCCTCCTTTTCTCTCCCCTTAGAGCTGGGGGTCTAATCTCAGAGAGAATCTGGTGCCTTTGTTGCCGTGTATTTGGGCTGATCCACCTGTTTGTGGCTGAGTGATAGAATTCCATACCTGAGGGCACAGGTTTTCTGGGAGGTGCATGGGAATAAAGTCGCTGGCTATTGTTCCACCTGGGTGTGTGACCACCGCCTCGAACAAGGGAAGAAGGGGAGGAGATGGGAGAGAAATGTGGGTTTGGGTGGGGGCTGGGTGGCAGGGAACAAGTAGGTTTGAACAGGCTGCAGGGAGGAAAACAACAGACAACAGAGGACAGGTGGGGATGCAGAGAGGGTACATGTTCTGGTGTGCTGCCTTCTCAGACGAAGAATGTCACCTTGTCCTCTTTCTTTTCCTCTCTCCCTCTTTTTTCTGGTTTTGTCTCTCCATCTCTTTATCCCTCTGTCCCCATTGCAGTGCACTGATATACAGACAGCATTTTCCCTCCCCTTTCTACCAGTGCCATAAGTCTAATCTCCCTCCGCTGCAGTGGATCACTGTCTTTCAACAGACACAACAAAGAAACGCTCCGGTTCCTCCTCCACAGCATTCCAACAGTCCATCCATCACTGACTCAGACATTGCCTCCAGCCAGCGACATTCAGACACATCTCCACTGGACAACTCTGTGATCATCTTACAAACCTGACTGGCCCTCAACCAAGGGAGGAGCTTTCATTACAAAAGGAAAATACATAAAAAGATAGAAACCTGAGAAGGGAAGACAGCACACAACAGGGAGTTTAAAAGAGGACAGGGGAGATGGAGGGGAGGAATATGGAATCTGTTGTGAAGCTGTTTGTGTTTTTACAGTAGCTGCTGGATGATACAATCAGTCCGTTTATTCCCTATTAAGACTGAGTTTCTGGGCTTTACATAATTGAGATAGTTACGGTACACCAAATCACACCTACATGTAATATCATTCACCCACCAAATGTGTAACTGTAGTTTTTTTTTTNTTTTTTACCTCAGTGCGCCCTGTTTTTTCACAAATATGGAAATATTCAGAGACTTAAGGGCATACTCTACCCTACATACACTGAAAATCTTTGGAGTACCAAATGCTCCTTAGCTGAGGATGGCAGTTTATATTGTCAGCTTAAATTCACAGTTGCAATGTATTCCAACAGTGAGTCACAGCAAAAAGTATCAAATGTCCATAGAAACTTCTCATACCACGCAACACTAAAGCAAAATCCACTTTCCTGTCTTCTACAGCTGCTGTTGGCTGAGAAAAAAAAGTTACTCAAAAGATAAGACATATTAGACTTTGGCAGAGTATTCCTTTGAAGGAGAAGAGAAGTATGTAAGATTTAGTGGCTTCTAGTGGTGAGGTTGCAAATTGCAACCAACTGAATACCCCTGCTCTCATCCTTCCCTTTCCAAGCGTGTACGGCCTTCAGGTTCATTCGCGCTAGGCTTGAGCCGATTGGTGATCGGATCGTATACAGTATCAATGATTGAAGGGATGATCGCCGATAGTTTTTTCCTACGCCAATATTAAGGAAATTTTAACTAACTTACTATCAGAACTAAGATGTTATTAAAATAGTCTGTAGAATCTGCACCCTACTGTGCATTTAGAGATGTTTCTGGTGGAGCGGCATGAGCCTTGTTATCAACATGAGTGAGTGAATTAAAAAAAAAAAGAAAAAAAAGAAAGAAAATTACAAACCAGTTTGCTGCCTCTTTTCCATGGATCTGACACCCTGCATCTCTGTTCTCCATGTGCCTGCTCACGAAAACTTTGCTCTACGCTCCATAAGAGTAGTTAACGTTATGGCTGTGATTTGGATTGTGATATTAAAGATAAGATAATAATGTTAAATGGAACATTATGCTGTGATATTGTCGCACCATGCACAGACACACGGACTTTTAAAAGGGAGCCGTTGTTCGAATAAAGGAGACATTGCTATTAAATAGATTTTTTTAAATGTTTAAATATTTTAAATAAAATGTTCACACACTTTTATAAATCATCTCTTAACCTGGCGATTTTGAGTAACCCCGATTGGACAATATGAAAATAGAAACAATCACCATATCCTTCGCCACCAAATTCAAATTGCCAATTCAATGTAAAAATGCCAAAGTCCCTCTCTAGAGCCAGTTTGTCTGTTCTGGGCTACTGTAGAAACTTGGCGGAGCAACGTGGCAGACTCTATGGAAGAGGACCCGCTCCCTATGTCGATATGAAGGGCTCATTCTAAGCTAACGAAAACACAACAAGTTTCAGGTGATTATACACTAATGAAAACATAGTTATGAATATTATATTCCATTTCTGCCAATAGATCCCCCTAAATCTTACACACTGCACCTTTAAGGGTCCAGGTTTATATTAGAATTAAGGTTACATAAAATACTGTTAGCTATGTAACTATGTGGGTCAGGGTTAGCGCTAAGGGTTGAAGTTAGGGAATGAATGTAAGCCAGTGCCCTGACAAGGGTAACCACGCAGGGTGTGTTTGCGCATATTTGTGTTTGTTTTGTGCTCTCATTGTGACCCTCTCTCTGTGTGAACACTGTAGCAGCGCTGTATGCCTTGTCTCCACAGTCGGACTGCGTTGAGCTGCGCTGCGCTGTTCTCTCTGTGTTCCCATCATCCCTGGCTGTCCCCTCCCATTAGCCCTGACAGCTATTTGTCTGTCATTACTGACCTCAAAAGAGCACAAACACTCTCCGTCACCACACACACATACACACACACTAGCTGAGCCTTGCACTGCAAAATCATTTTGTGCCTGCGCTATAGTTCAAACTTAATTACATGGTGTGCTTTTATCACGCAAGGTGCCATAGAGATAAATATCACATTGGAATGTAATGAGACTGAGGCCGATTCAGACATATTTTCATTAAGCCTATTAATCCTGTCCTGAATGGGTTGGTGCAAGTTGCAGCATGAAGCCCAACATACGGCTACTCTCCCAGAGTATCATCATTATCAGAGCTGTCATTGATTTAAGGTGGAACCAGAGACAAACAGGATATCAGTCATGTGGGAAGGAATAGAGCTGTATCATTTTACCAGCCCACCTTTGCTGCCCTTGGATGGATAGATAATACAGATCCAGTGTAAAAAGAAAGGGAAAATTACTGAGTCAAAGGATTCAGCTTTGCAAAGCTGCTCACAGCGTTACAGCGTATCTACAGTGTGAATTGGGAAGGTCGCAACCTACTCTAGAGGGATCAGCCCACCAGATCCGTGCATGTACGTGCATGTCAGTGTGTGAGCACGTCACTGTGTTTGTGCGTTGTACCAGCACACAATCCCTCAACCCACAAGTAACAAAAGCCAACAGCTTCCAAAAGTTCAGTTGCAGCCGGACGAGGAGCCAGCAGGAGATTTATCTGAAGGATTAAAGGGGCGTGCATCTGCTTCTGTGGCTCAAGCACGTGCGTTGGCCCTAGTGTGTATCCTGGACACTGAGTATTGTGGAGTTGAGGGTTGAGAGGCAAGGGGAGGGCAGGGGTATCAGAGGCGGGCTGTCTTCACCCTCATTCCATCCCATTATTTTTGCATCATACCTCCTCCCTTAGCTCGCATCTTTCTTCTCTCCGTCTCTCTTGGAATCCCCAGTCAGCTCCTCTGTGTCTACCAAAGAGACAGACTGGCAATTAAATCCTCCCAGCCTTGATTCAGCTACTTAGGAGAGATCAAGGTAGGATCTTTTGGGGGGCTTTTTGGGGCCTGCCACTGTCATATTATCTCACTAGGGTGTCATTACCACCCCATCCACTCTGTCATTATGCACAATACTCTCCTTTGGGAGAGACTGAAGGTTTAGCCTACCTTATCTGTTTGTAGTGTGTGTATGAGTGTGTGTTTTTTTTTTGCAGAGCTGGTGTGCGTCTGGTGTTATTTTTTATATGTGATAATATTTTGGAAGAGAAGCTGCTCTTGAAATGGACCTTTCTGGAATTAAGTTCTCTGATCAGATTGCAAAGGGCAGCATATTTAGTTTCTGGTGTGTGTTGTGTGTGTGTGTGTGTATTGTGGAAGGATGGGAGGGGGATAATGAACTCACACTTGGTTGTCCTTTCACCTAAAAATGTAAACTATGCGTGTGAGACTTGAGGTTTTGGAAGCTTTGATCACTCATTGGAAGCAGTTTTAACTTTGTTTGACCCTCATATTGTTGCTGCGTTCCAGCATTTTTTTTTTATTCCAGCCACAGAGCATAATACCACACATGCTGCAGTCTGTACTTTATTTGTACCTTACGGTACGATGAAATTAGTAAAATTGCTGTTCTCCAAATTGGTAGGTTGGGTAAAATCTAAAAGACCTACAATTAGAGGGGAAAGTTTTACACCCTCCCACTGCTGCAGAAAAATGTACACAGACATAAACATGTTGCCTGTGCAGTTAGGCTATACTGACACTAACCAAAAAAAACAAAGCCAGTATTCATTTGTAAGCCATTTATATAATCCATCATATTTCACTGCTGGCACTGCACTGTATAGGGTTGTTTGCAGTTTTGTGAGTGTGTGTGTGTGTGTGTGTGTGTGTTTTCACGAATCTCACTTCTCACTGCAGTGCGTATATTTGGATTAAGGACCGAGACATGTTCTGACTAATATTTAGCACTGTGCTGAAGTCTTGAGTTGAGAACCGCTGCATCATTTCACAGTAACTCAGCTCTCATAACCTTTTTACACCACCTGACAAACACACGAGCGCACACACTGTCAGACAGACAGTCAGACACACACACACACACGCATACCTTACATGCAACACGAACGCAAACAGAGACGCCAACTCCCATTTGAGGCAATGAAACAAGTTTCAGCTTTCCCAGTTTTCCCCTGCATAATCCTCCCATTAAAGCGTAGCGTAACACCAGCAGTTCCAGGCAGCAAATCAAACAGATCTTTATCTGCATACACCTACCTTGTGTGCATGTATTAACCTTCATAGGAGGCTAGAAATTAGCATAGCATGATTAGAAAAGATGGGGAAGATAAAGTTCCATAGGAACATGCGGTTTTTACATTTCATTATCATTTTCAGGCGCTAAAATAAGAACTTGAAGTGGCTGCTTTGAAGTTTACAGGGCGGGCTCAGCAGCACACTCTTGTGGTCACTTACAGTCATATCTGCTCAGGTTTTGGGGAGTTTTGCATGCTTGGCATGACGGTGGAAAGCTTCACCGTGTGACTCCCAGCACTATGTGAGCCTTGTTGCACTCAGTGCTTTTTCCGATGAAGCGCATCACTACCTGTGAGTCAGAGGCTGTGAGTCCATAATTCATTCCTAGCAGAGGCTAAGGGACCTATCTGGAGGAAGGCTGCTGCTGCTGCTGCTGCCACAGCTGTCTGTGAAGGGAGCATCCAGGAAGGTGAGCAGCTCAGGAAACCAGACAAACTCTCAGGGCTAATGACCTGCGCAACGCTCTGTGCTGCAGGATCTTGAGGTGACAGGTGAGGCATCAGGCCAATCCTGTGCTTTAAATAAGTGTGAGAGACTGTGTGTTTACGTGGATCTGTGGAGGCAAACTTAAAACAGAGTCAAGCGCTTTATGATGGACTCAGGTATAAAGGCAGAGAGACATGTGAGTCAGAGGAATGTTGCCTTTCATGGGCCTGGCTGGATAATCCTCTATATGTGTAAAAGTGGGTGCATTGAGGTGGAAGTGTGTGTTAGAGAAAAAGTGAATTAAATCTTTTGGAACACTGTGTGTGTGTGTGTATGTGTGTACATACTTGGTCTTTGATGTGTGTGTTCATGCATTTGTCTGCAATGTGTGTATGTATCTGCCAGCCTTAGCATGTGACTGCTATTTTCTTTGTGCATTTGAGCAGGGCTTTTGGCCAGGCCTGTGATCCTGTTGATTGCCCTTGTGGTCAGGTGAAAGGGAGGCACACTGTCCCGCTGGGCCTGAGACGGGAAGGGAATACTGAATGGAGCAGGGCCAAATTTTCATTCTCTTTCTCTCCCTCTTGTACCCTGTGTCCGCACTCTATCACGCTGCCTCCACTGCTGAAATGAATTGGCTATTCCTGTAGGCCTGGGCACAGCTGTGTACAGCGCAGAATACACACTGAGCTGATCATGAGGGAGGAAAAGAGTGAATGAGAGTGAGAGATGAGAGAGAGAGATGGTAAGAGAAATGGAGACAGACAGACAGACAGATGGCCAGCCATCCGTCACACACTACAACCCATATGAAACAGTAGACCAGCAGGGACATAACAGAAAAGTCCAACAGCTTTGCCTGACCACAAACACTGTAATAAGTATAAGTCAGTCATTTTAGGTCACGAGAATTATCCTCCTCAGTGGTTATGAAATAGTCTGGCAACCCCAGTTTGTATCTTTGCCTTGAGTTAGTCAATGTTCAGACAGCCACCATCCTCTGAACTGTTAGACTGGGTCTGAGGAGCTGCTAATGGTGTTTCTACGGTACGAGTCTGGTGTACTTTGTCGTGTGTGCATGGGAGAGAGAGAGAGAGAGTGAAAAAAGAGGTTTGATGAGGGAGACTATGTTGGGGGTTATGTTGAGGAAGCTCCCAGTGCAGCCCTCAGTCTTTTTAAATCATCTCACTGACTCAGAGTTCTCTCAATAATGCATACATAAGCCGAGGGCAGGTTTTCTCAAGATTTAGAGCCAGCAGTTAGTCTGAAATCTCAATGCGCTGCACACACCAGGTCGATAAAGTAAATTACGAACGCTGCACGGATAATCGCTAAAGCTGCGGCGTGGCACAAAACTTTGAGATGCCAAAAAATATTTCTTGGTTGTCATTTCATTATGTTAATCCCAATCAGGTCCTGTATTATCGAATGTATTGAATCTTATGGTTTCTATTGGTAATATTCTGACATCAAACATATCAGCAGCACTGACTATAAACTGAGTATGTGGTCCTAATGTCTCCCTCCCCTCTGGGCCATGTGGAGGACAGGTGCCCGCTTCACGGCCCAGCAGAAAGGCAAGTTGGCAGCCTGACTGTTACCACCTCCTTCTCCCTGCCTCTGCTGCCAAGGACCCTGGCACATCTGTGCCTGTCCAGTGTGCCTGTTGCCAACTACCCTGCTCTCATTGTTCTCTCCTGAATGCACCCAACGCCCATGGGAAAGAAGGCTGAAAACAGTGTGGCACAACCTACACAGCCTGTTAGATAATCTCAAGACATGAAAAGATTCTCTTAGCCTAGATTCTAGAAACGGCTTTTTGTCTTGGAGCACAGACAAGGAAAACACCCGATGGTGATTTTCATAAGATTCTTCCTCCAACAGCTTCAGTTTCCAGAGTTAGACATTCACTGGAATGAACACAATCCTGCATGAGCATAATAAATGTACATAGTATTGATGGAATAATATTTTATAATACACAAAACAGTATATTGCTTTTTTTTCATGTGAAAATCATCATCAAATCATAAATATTGCATGAGGTGGGAAACACAGGCAGAGAAAACACAAAACACAGGCAGCATATGAAAATGCTATGATCCTCCATCTGTTATTTGCACTTTACTTGTGTGTTATTTTCCTCCACTTGTTCAAACCCAAACACACACACATAAAGTGAGGGAGTTAAAATGAGTCACATGGAGAAATAGGATTGGAGAGCATTGATTTGTGTGTATGTGTGTGTGTGTATATAAATATATCTATCTATATATATATATATATATATATATATATATATATATATATATGTGTGTGTGTATTTGCCCAGTGGAGGCGGGGATGTGGCCAATAGCAGATTTATCAGGGCCACGCAGGCTGGCGAATTATTCCAAATAGGAGAATCAGTCACTCTGGCCTTTGATCTCTCTTCCGCTTGCCCTCTAATTTTAACCCTCCTTCTTTTCCCCCCTACACTGTCTATACTGTGCCAGTTTTCATCTTTAACGCTTTCCCCTCTGCCTCCAACTGCGTATAGCCTGTTTCGTCCTTTGTCTGTCTCTCTTACTGTTATCTCTGTATGTGTAAGGAGTGTGAGCATGGGTTTTTTGTCTTTTTTTTATGTAAGTGTATACACACATACATTTAAATACTGCAATACTTGGGAAGGCCCTTATTAACATACATTCCCTGGCCATCAGTGCCAATCATTATAACTACATGCCTAACCAAAACCCTTACTCTAACCATAATCTAAACCTAAATCAAATTCTATACAAAAATGTCCTCACTCTCAAGATCCAAATCTCAAAATGGTCCTCACAAAGATAGAACCATACATAAAAGCGCTCTCACACACACACCCACACACATTTCACTGGCTGCAACACCGAGCCCTCTGGCGGTGTCCCGCAGGCCGTTTAAGAGCTCTGATTATGGCCCCTGCGAGCCTGGTAGGATTCCTGGCGTGTCAGAGGGTTTAACAACATCCAAATCACTGTCCGAGTCCTCTCAGCTCTTCCAGACTGGCCTGTCTGTCACTGTGTCTCACTCAGCCATCCACACAGATCAGACTCCAAAAGCCAGTAGGGAGAACAGAGGGGGGGAATATGGAAATGCACAGAGTAAAGACACTGTTTTGTCCTCACTTATTTCTGCATGCAGTAATTAGCTTTAGCTTTACTTAGGGCTGCAGCTTATTTTCATATGGATTGTTGATGATTTCTGTCCATAACTGTTTCGATTTCTCAGTTAATTACTTCATCAGTTTGTCCATAAAATGCCAGAAAATAGTGTAAAATGCCCATCACAATACTCTGAAGCCAAAGCTATGTCTCCAAATTGCTTGTTTTGTTCGACCAACAGTCACAACCCAAAAATACTAAATTTGGTGTAATATTAAGGAGAGAAAAACAGCAGCAAATCCTCACATTTGAGAAGCTAGAATAAGTGAATGTTGATTTTGCGTTTTAATAAATTATAATTGATTAATAATTATAATCACACATGTAGTGTACAGTAGCAATGCAGTGTGAACATTGCCTGTGGTTTTATTGTGTCATGTTGTCTTGTTCTGTTGATACAAAACAGCTTTTATTTAAAATAGGAAACACTTACAACTTATCATTTAATTAGCTCCGGCTCTAATCCAAGATTTTGTCAATGTGCACAGTAGAGCCTGGTGGGACCACACACAAACATTCACTTATGCACACACACCGCACAAACACATATACGCACAAAAACTTGCGCAGGTCACACAGGCACACTCTTGCGCCATACAGCGATTTGTTTGATTTACACTGTGAGAAGATCCCCAAAGAGACGTTTAAATTAATGGGGTAATTATACAGTGGGAGAAAAAAGCAGCCACACTCTGATTTGTGCACACTGACAATACACACATGCCTCCACACACACACACACACACACACACACACACACATACAGTATCCCTGTTGGGACAGGCTCTGTCTTTGCTCCAAGGACAACTGCTCCTCTCTCTCCGTTCTGATCCTCAGCTCCATTCACTTCTTCAGATTTCAGCTCCTCCTGCTGCTGCAGAGACACGTTCTGTTCCCAGGTCAGCCAATCCTTCTGTTTGTCTGCCTGCCAGAGGCTGCCTGACCCACTGCCAGTAACAGTCTCCATGTTCAAGTGCAGACTCACTGGGGAGCTGCAAACATTACTACTGTGCAACTTCAGCTAACAGAGTGTCACTCCTTCCAAGCACAACACACACACGCGCACATGCTTGCACAAAGAGCCACAGACACGAACGCAGGCCATGTATCAACATGCGGTATAGTGTCATGATAAATGCAGTCAAGAGGCAGTGTATTAGTCACGTTGTTAGTGGTGCAGCCCCAGAGGAGGAGCTGCCTTCATCAGTCATCGAGGTAGAGGTGGAGGAGAGAGCAGCTACAGGACCTCCCATCCTCTCTCATCACAACAAACAGCATCTAGGAGGAGCTCAGCTTAACAGACTGACTGAGAAAACTGGATGTTTGTATTTCTGAGAAATTTGTGGCTGTGCATGCTTAAAAAGGATGTGAGACGCACAAAGACATTACTTTTCAATATTTATGGAAATGTAACACAAATGTGTTTGTAAGATAGTGAAGAAGTTAAGAGTGCTGAGTCAGTCTGATGAGACAATGATGATGAGATGAGTGCAATCCACCAGCTAGAAAAACCAACAGGCCACAAACTTGTTTCTAGTGGTGTAAGAATAGCTGTGTGTGCGAGCATGGGCTTGTGTGCATTCATACATGTGTGTGCTTGTGTATATTTGTGGTATGTTCAGTAGAAGAAACTTACATGCCCAACTAGATGTAATGATGCAGTCCTCTCCACCTCGAGGCCCACAGATGCGCAACAGAAGGCAGCTGGGCTTCAGCTGAGGCAGCACTTTCACTCAGTCTGACAGTCAGTCCCTCTCTTTCTATCTCTTTCTCTCCCACTCTCTCTAATCCAAACTTTGGAGACTGCTTCTGCTAACACCACATCCCCCTGTGCGGCAGCCATATTATTTCCTCTGATCACATTCAGTTGACATAAAGCTTGATGCAAATGCAGAGGTGTCAAATAATGCACACATTACCATGTGAAAGTGTGGAGGCAGGTAGAAACGAATAGAAGTAGGAAGCAGAGCGAGGGACGGCAAGTAACGGAGCGAGAGAGTAGCTTAGAGCAATCCCAAAAAGGAGAGCGGCAGAGCTTTAAGTCTCGGGGGAATTTAAAAAGCCACAGAAATCCAGTTGCGGATATTAAGAGGCTTAATCTAAGAGCTTGCTGAGGCTGACTTTTGCTGTGTGGGCCCCATCACTATCATCCTTGACAGAGGTTAAAGAGGAGACGAGGAGGGATAAGGAGGAGAGGAAGAGAAGGCAGATGGGAGCAATGACGAGAATAGGGAGCCGTGTATCATTATGACAGCCTCGCATGTTTTTATAGGAGAATTAAACATTGACATAGTGCACAGGTGTGTGTGTGTGTAGGGTATCCTTGCAGTTTGTGTTCATAAGTGACTGTGTTTTTCAGCTCCTGTGAAAATCTACTCAGACAGCATGTTGGATATAGTCAAAGCCAGGGAGCATGTGTCAGACGTGAGTAGAGGAATCAGCGTCTATGATTCATTAATTCCATAATTAGACACAACCAAGTGATCCAACTCTGGTGCACGAGTCAGGATGACATAAAGCAACACACGCTGAGATGAAACTCATTATCATCAAGCTGCAGATATCTCCCAGGAGACGAGAGGAGAAGAGAGGAGACTGGCAGGCAGGTGGATAAGAGGAATCCCCACCGCCTCTGTGGCATTCTTTTCTTCTCCGAGGCATTCCTGCTTCATTTGATGTGAATGTTTTAGTATAATGAAATGCTTCGGTGATGTGAATTCTACAAAGCCCACAAAACCCTCAGTATCACAGCATTCATGCGCAGCACTGTGCTGCTTCAGTCTTGTCAGCTTGTCAGGAAAACCAGAATGTCTGTCCACAGCAATCATTCGAGCGTCCTTAACGGCACAAATGCTGATTTTTCTCACAGTTTAGAGATTGCGTGTTCCGCTGGGGTGCCACATAGCTTTGCTCTGTCCGCAGAGAAATAATTGCTTTGCAGTGCAATTATGGCTCATTGTGCTTTTTGGAATTCACATTCCAGGAAACAACAGCGTGCAGCCTGTAAAAAGCTACACAATTCATTTTTTCTCTCTGTTTCTCTATTTTTATTTTATACTTTATTTAAGTAAGTAAGACGTTTATTGCCAGCATTTATCTTAATTGTCAAGACAAACATGAAAACTGCTCCAAAATTCTCTTTTGTACATATGAGTTTTAAGAATATGGATATTTATGTATCTCTATCTTTTTTCTTTGTGTAGGAGGCATAAACCGGGCCGGGGCGGCGGTGCCGACGTTCTTGCGGACCCCCACGGTGATCCAGCCCCACCTGGACATGAAGCCCTTCTTGCAGTTCCCCATGGAGACCCCCCCTCCTCCGCACAGCATGAGCCTCTTCCACAACTTCAACACGGTGAGAGTTGATGCATGCAGACACAGACAAACACACACATACTGCAGCCTCTTAACTTGCCCAGTGCGATAAGGAAAACACACAAGAGGGACCTGATTCTGCACCAAAATTTGGGAAATGTGTATGTGTATTTACCTCCATAATGCTTTCACATGCAGTGTTAATGTTATTACTGCCGTGCGTAATATAATTTTCAAAGGCTTTAACAAGCTTTAAATGTGTCCTTAAATTGCTGAGGTGCTGCTATACCCACACCAAGAATGTATGTTGTGTCTGACCAGCCTCACTAAAAGGAAAGCAGGGAATTCTTAAGACTGTATTATTTCATGTACGCACACTTCCTTTCAAAGCACAGAACTGAAGAGCAGTTCTAAGGCCATCTTTAGAGCCATGCACTTCAAACGCCACAGTTTGTTTGATGTGGTATTTATTTTAACGGAGAGGAATCTTCCTGTTTCCCCAGGCCCCGACTAACATCTTATCATTTAGATTAGACCGTAGAGACATTTAGCATTTCACCAATTCAGCATAATGTGCCGCCTGCTCCTCCAGACTCCATCAGGGAATGCCAGCACATTTCTCGTCAGCAATATGTAAAATCAGTGAACTTTGTATGTACTGCATGTGGAGCAATGCTATTCTTGCACCATGTCTGCAACAGTGTTGTTCTCTGCATGTGTCAGTCTGGCATACTTGGCTGCAGCAAAGGAGCGAAATCTCCTGCCACTAATAGGAAAATATCTGGCACGTGCGTGCTTTGACCACTTATGGTACTACAGGGATGGTAACATGAGTCCAGACACTGTTAAACACATTTTAATGATACAGTCATTTTAATAGCCCTCCATGGGCCATGACATAAGTGGAAGCATTCTCACTGATGTTAAAACTGCAGTGCACCCAGCAGACATGGATTAATAGAGATAGTGGAATGATGCAGGCACTCACTTTCCACTCCTGCGTCTGCTAGCACAGCCCTGAAATCATTCCCGCTCGCTCTTTCTTCATTCTGTCTCGCTGCCTCTGGAGCACTCCTTCTGAATCTCTCTCTCTCTCTCTCTCTCTCCCTCACTCTGTAACATCCCTCCGCTCCCCATCCTCCTCTTCAGAGCGTTAACTACGTCTGAAGGTCCACAGGGATGCTGTGAATGTTAATAGCTGTTGCTGCTGATGACTGCGAGCCAGCCCTGAGTGGTGTTTTGCAGCCCTGTGGCCAGGAGATGGGGCCATAGGAGAGGCTTGGAGGGCATTCTGACCTTATAGTTCCACTGCATACTGGCACATACACATGGGCAGTACTTTAAATTCTTTTACTGCATTGCATTAAACGTAGAAGTGAATGACTGACACACTCACCCGGATAGTACAGTTGATGTTTGACTGAAAGGTCCAGGGGAAGAGCATGTGATGCCTGAAGTAAAAATGCGAAAATAAAAGATACAACTTTGTTTGCTGCTAATGAAGGCTCCGTCTTGATGTTTTCCTACGGAGGAAGTCACGGCCCTCAGCTTTCCCAGGGATGTTTTTATGTTTAATTCAGTGTTGTGTAGTTGAGTAAAATTCATACAAAAAGACCTAGAGTAATAGAGTAAGTGTTTGCAGCTCTGTTTACTTCACTGACTATATTTTATGGCTTGTTGGGCTTTTAGGCAGAAGAATGTTTAAACAGAAGAATGACTCTGCTTGGGTCTCATCTCTTTCATATAACTGTATGAATGGAGGGTGAACTAGGATTATTTTGCATTAAAGGCAAGATGCCTCCTGGCGTCCGTCTGCACCAACACACTGATAAATATGGATATGCACAATGCTTCAATGAAGACACAGCATTATAGCAGCAATAACACTGAGAAATATTCCCGTACTAAGCTGGCAGCTAGTTATTCTATCGTTCTCTCTTAATAAGTGATCTGTGCTCCGTTTGTACAGTCTTAATGAGACTCACATTGAGGGTTATTAGCCCCATAGTAGAGGAATGGCCTCTCCTGAAGCCATATACAGCTTTAATGGTCCTCTAATGTGATTTGTCCTCCACCTGCCTGTCTCGCCCAATGTGCCTCTAGACAGTGACGAGGCTGAATTATTTATCTGCAGCAGCTGGTCCTGATACAGACGCACGCTCACACACCTCTGAGCCGAGCTGCCTGCCCTGATGTGGACTTGCGCTGCACAGGCTGCACAGTCAGGAATTTTCGATGAAGGTGTCTAATCATGCAGAGCCACGTGCAGACTTGTTGAATCTCACCTGCGTTTGTCCTGCTTTCATCTCTTTTTTTCCGCTCTCTTCTTAACCAACTTACTCTCCAACAGCATGAGTCCTCCTTCACAACTCTTTTATTCCAGCACTACTCTTCCCCAGGCTAATTGACTGACGTTTCCTCATGCCTGCTGCCTCTACAGGTTTCAGACTGGGGCTAATTAATCAAAATAGTAACCATTTAGAATAGGTTTTGTTCAACATGGGGCTTTATCAGATCTTATGTGTACTGATGTCTGACTGAAAGGAATCACATATGTCATCAAACCACTGTAGCAAGAAACCAGAGAGGGATAGTATTGTGTGGGTGTGTATTCATGTGTGGTTTGGTCGGGGGGTGGTGGGTCGGCTCCAGTGGCTGATGATGACATTTGATAGATGGCGTGAACTTGGGGGAAGAAGGGGGGTCGAGCAGGAGGAGAGTGGGGCCCACAATCCTGGCTGCATCTGGACAGATCGAGCATGCATGGAGAAGGGGGGGAGAGAGAGAGAGAGAGAGAGAG
>NTHP01000586.1:165663-191844 GCA_003416845.1 Oplegnathus fasciatus
AGGCTGAACAAAAGGGACAGGCACTTGTAAGGTGATGTGTCAGTGAAAAAAAAAGAGACAGTGAGGCAGAGATTTAAGAAAATCCTTACAGCACACTTCCTACAGCATTTCAAAGAGAAGCAGAGAGTGTGCCACAAAAGGAAAAACAAAGAAATCTTAGCTGGCAATGCATCACTAGTCCTATTTTTTTTTTGTTGTGAGTTAGTTTGTATTCAGCATTGACAACCAACAGGGAGGCTGAATGAGTGAGGAAGGTGCACCACACACTCTCAGTCTCGCACATGCACACACTGGAGGACCAATGCAGCTCCAAGCTTCTACAGACCCAGAGGAGAAGAAGGTGAGTACCTAAATGCTTGGAGCTTCTCGCAGTTTTTTTTTTGTTGTTTTTCACCCAACCGTGTCTTAATCTGGGCACAGCTCAAAAGTACTGTAGAACTTAGAGCTTCAAAGGCTGTTTTTATCTGGCACAGTGCAGACTTTACTGCGACTGCCAGAGTGGTCCCACCGAGAGTCACAGAGCAGTGCATTCCTTGTTGCTGGAATTCAACCCTTCCAAACATTTTGTTGCAGGGAATTGATCAAACACAATAGAAGAAGAGAACGAACACAAAGAAAGGATGAAAGACTGAAAAAAACAGAGCAAATGAAAAAGAAAATAAAGACCACAAAAGAAGATGTTGGTGAGGTTAGGTGCATGCTGTTGTGTAGTGCCAGGAGATGCTTGGTTGCTCTTTGGGCTGTTTCTCCGCAGGAGAAGCTATGTGTTAACAAAAGGCATTAGGGCGTTTGGGTCTTAAGGCTCTGGAGAGCTGTTGACATGGCCGCTGAGTGATGCTAAAATCAGTGGTCTGTGTGGTTTACTTACATCTGCCAGGAGCTTTCACCACATTCAAACAGCTCCACGCTCGAACTGACACAAAAGTTTTCCAAAACTCCCTCAGTTGACTTTTATTAGTCAAGATGACATGATATATTATTTACTGATTAGATTTCAGAGATTAAATGGATTTAATCATAAACTATTAATGCTGGAAACACAGCCAGTTTGAAACACAATTGCGGATTTTCTCAAAATTAGTCAAAGCAACAGGGTGAGTTTTGGAAAATCCCTTGTCAGTTACATCACAGTGCTCTGCTCCTGTTTCATGAGGACATGTTTTAGCGAGCGTGTGGGTAAGAGGCCGTGTGAGCTGCCGTCCAAAAAGGCTTGTTGGCAGCGGGATGGTGTTTTTAACAGCTGAATACACTGGATGGATCGTAGCTGACCCACACCCAGAGTACAGCACTGACTGGCTGGGGAGAAGCCCATGAGTCATGTGTACAGTTACTCCACCTAGCCTGTTCAGCTCTTATTAAACTTCCTCAGGAGGGATGATGATGGGTCACAGCATGGACACCTACATACAGTATTTAACACGCAACTTGTCAGTTATGTTTGCTTGCAATGTGGCAGTTGGAGTAACATCGGGCAGGAGTTTGAAAGATTTGATAAAAAAGCTGAGTTGGTTGTTTTGTTGTCTTCAGCTGGCTAATGCATAGTCACTGCTGAGCTATTCATGCAGTTGCTCAGACAGCTATCGTCCACCTACGTCATTGCTCAATATCCGCCACCCCCCTTTTTCTATCCATCTAAATTCATAGCAACAGCGGCAGTAGAACCTACTTTCGGCTGTTTCTGGGGAGAGAAATAGAGGGAGTCATGGAACGTGGAGTATGGGAATGAGGGCCAAATGAGATAAGAATGTGCGATGTGAGGATGTCCGGCCTGGGCCTCTTTCTCTCTCTCTCTTTCTGGGCTCTTTCCCATTTCACCCCCCTCTTTCTCTGTCTATCTGTCCCAATTCATCTTCCTCTCCCACTCTCTCGCTCATTCGCTCCTCCAGATGGTGTGTTTCTGTACCGTCCTGTCACCCAGCTAAATGTCTCAGGCCTCCTCCCAATTTCTTTCTCTCTCTGTTTACCCTGTTTCTCTGGAGTTGCCAAGTAACAGCCACCGTGAAGAAATTCAAATTGTCTGTGCTGAGTTATGAGAATATTCACTTCAGTCACTCTTTACTCTCCATCACTCCTCAGGCCAGAGTCTTGAGCCATTTGTGTATTAGATGAGACTATGGCTCTGGGTGCAAAATAGCTTAAGGGAGAGCTTGGTGATTAGCCAAATTAAATGTAGTGATGAGCCAAATTGAGTAATTTAGAGTCTGTCGGGCTCTCCAAACCAACAGGCTTGCATCAGACTTGGAGGACTCTCTGGAACATTCCCTCACTGCCTTACGAATTCAAAACACTCAGCATCCTATCCATTTTGCTCCTCAGGCCAGGACTTTTGTTTCTCTTCATTCCTTTTGTGTACCCATATAGTACAGTGCCACATCATCTTATAAATTTTGCCTGCTTTAGCTGTAGACACAGTGCCAGACAATTGTCTGTGGTGGAAATCCACATCAGCCATTGACTCCAGACTAATGCTAAGGTCAATTAACAATGATCGCTAGATAAATTCAGCTTCAAACATAGATAAATATGGAGCCCTTTTAGATCAGTACAGGCAGGGTCTTTTGTGTCTGGAACAGAGTTTAAGTGGGTGGCTTAACCACCGACACGTTGGAGAGCTGCTAAAGCGAGTCAGTTAAATTTATACGAGGTGCTTAACACCACGTAGATGATGGACGTCCCAGCTGAAACAATTAGCACAGGGACAGTATGAAGCTACAACCTGGTCAGGATCAGGAGTCAGAGCTTTGGTAAGATGCAACAGGTGTCTCAGTTGTAGCAACACTCTGTCAATACTGTTGACCTCTGTTTGCTGAACATAAACACAGACATACAGTAAACACCGGATAGACGTTGTTAAAGCTCTTGTCTGTGTATTTTATCTACCCTATCTTATGTGTTCATTCAGACTTTTAGGTTTAGTCTCTTGGGCAGAAAAACTGAGGGCCTCTCTACTCCACAGGCCTCTACCATCTGTGGTAGAGGGCATAGCACATTCACCCCTTACATCATTATGATGGACTGGCCTGTCGACTTGTAGCACCGGGACCTCTGGAGCACAGAGCCGCAGTAGTAGTAGTAACTGAGTATGAATTATAGCTCACAGACTGTTCTCTCTCTCTCTCTCTCTCTGCCTCTTCCCCTGTCATTTTCTCTGTCAGATGGATCCGGTGCAGAAGGCCGTGATCAACCACACCTTTGGAGTTCCACTGGTCAAGACCAAGCGGCCAGTCATCTCCTGTAACGTCTGCCAGATCCGCTTCAACTCAGAGGTACAGGAACATAAAAAAACCAACACGTACGCAGTATTGGTCTCCCTCCATCTTTCATGACGTCTCCATTTCCCCCGTGACATTAAATATGCTGTATCACGCTGTTTATACACACACACCTTTCACCTCGTACACATTTTCTTCAGGAATGCATCGGAGGACTTTCTGTCCTGTTTTCTCTCCCGAGAGCGGGTATTGACATGGAGGATGTGGTGCATTTGTTTGGGCTGTGTTTTGGCAGTTGCGACCCCGCTGGAATTTAATTTGTTTCAGTTACAGTGTAGAGTTAGTAGAAGCAATAATCACAAAGTCTCAAGAGCTGCTGCAAGAGCCGAGAGAGGGAAATAGGATTTTTGCCTGCATTTTCAAAGAGATTTTCTCTCACCCGTCAACACCGACACAGCTGTGATTAAGATCTTGAACACGTGGAAATTCACATCAGCATGTCATGTAGTAAGAATCAGTTTAACTGCAGCAGGTTGTTTTTTTCATGCTTTTGCATAATTTTATCAATTAATTTTAACGGCAGCTTCATCTGTTTGTGCATATGGTGCAGTTTATATCTAAACTCATAATGGGAGTTTAATGGCACGTTATACCCACGGGCAACTTTCATACATGACTGATGACAAATGAAAAAAAACATATGGAAGTATTTTATGTGTTGTGGTGCCAACCCATTCTCAGTCTTTTCTTCTTGCTATAGACGAATAGGATAGACACATGACAACATCAGAGCCAAATGTCATGTGTGCAGTGTATAATTTGGCTGTGATTCTCCTTATTCAGTGGTGCAGACTGGTGCAGGGCCAGGGCGTACATCCATCCACAATACACAACATTAAGGAGTTGACCAGTGCTATATATACTCTTCAGGTCTACAATCATGGTTTCCATGTGGTCAGGGAGCTGCAGGGCTGTAATCTTGAGCCTACTCTTTGCAGAGTTCTCTGCTATATATCTTCATAGACACAGGAAACAGTTAGACAGAGATGTTTATATGATGAAATACTTTGAGCCCCACAGCTAGTGATCTAATAGAGGCTTCTTTAGTAATGTCCTGTTGGATATACAGTAAATCTGTGAAGAATTTAAAGAATTTAAATATTTAACTTAATGGTTAAGATGTTGTTTTACTAATGACAGTTAAAAGGAAAAGACATGGAGCAAAGTTACAAGAAAGCACTAAATGTGTCCACAATCTACTGTATTTTTTCCATCATATCTAGTCAATATATATATATGCAAGGCAGAGCATTTCTGACTGGAAAGCATGTGCAGAGTGGGTCAATGAATACTGTTTATAGCAGTTGGCCACACTTTACCTCTCAAACAATCATTTCTGATATTTTCTGAGTGATATCTGGCCCTAGTAAGATAACTAAGATAACCGTCACAAACTACAAAAGAGTATACAAAATATTCAGTTAACATGCAATAAAAGAGTTTAAAATTTTTTTACTGTAAAATGCATAAACAGGTATGATTTTCCTAAACTATCTAAAAATGAATAACAATAAATGTGAAAGCGTAGATTTAGGTTTCATGAGCATTTGGTCTCCCTGCTTAATCCCATGTCTTGTTTATTTGTGCACATGCGTGAGAGGTAACAATAGGTGACTCCTACAGCAGCCTTGGCTTATGTCCTGCCTCCTGACAGATAAAAGACATACACATACACACTCTGCTGTCTTTGTCACTTTCACTTCCAGTATACACGAGGAAAAAAAAGCACACGCTGCAGTATATCAGCAATGTCAAACTTGCAGCGGGCTGTGTGTAGTTTGTGCTGTCCTACTAAGCTCGGCTGGAGAAAAACTGTCCTCCATATCGCCATAGAATGACTTCCCACCCACACTGTTCTCTTTTACACAATGTCAAGTCAGGATTAATATTTCATGGACGAAAATAATAAAGCAGGAAACACTTCGAAGAATCCTGTGCTGCATTCCTCGCCTCATTTTTCCAGCTCAGTGCTCCGTCTTGAGGAAGAAGATTATTTTGCCCTTGATGTTGACATTTCTCCGTCTTTATCTGCCATCTGTGAGTTGATTGGGTTGCTTAGGTCAAAGCAAGCGATTGGGGCTTACCATGTAATGTCATGATCAGTGTATTTGTCTTCAAAGGATCCACTTCTGCCTTCCTGCTCCCACCCCGTGCTCCCCTCATTTCACGCATCATTTTGCCATCATTCATTCGTCCCATTTGATCTTTCTCTCTGTGCCTCTCTTTCTCTGCCTGTCTCTCTCTCAGCAACCTTCTCCCCCTCATTCTATCTGTCTCCCTCTCCCATGCTGCATTATTTACAGTGAGGAAATGCCTAAAATTGCCTGCCACTACTTATTATAAGATGCATTCGTCAAGGGCATGGATTAGTGTCTGGCTCTGGCAGCCCCAGTGCATCTTGGGAAAGTGGGAGAGAGGAGACTTGGAGGGAAAGGAGAGGAGAGGAGGAAAGGATGGGGGCGGGGGGAGGGTTTGTGCCCCACTGTCCCTGCCTCGTGTGGTGGTGTGAGGTGTTAAACGGTGGTTTATGCAGAATAACCTTGGTGGGGTGCTGCATTAGTGACATCACAGGCTTTGTCGCGCTGCATTGACCAGCGTCACAGCTGCTGCAGCAAGACTAGGCTGATATGCATCCCTTATTATCTTCCTCTTCTTCTCTACTTCCCCCCCCCTCCATTCCACTCTCCCCTCACTGTGTTTCCTGTTTGTTTTGTTCTTGTATCGGTCTAGCTGTTATTTTCTCTCACTTTTTAACTTCCTCTCCTTTTCTCTCCCTCTTTGTCTCATCTGGAGCTGCAGCTGTAGCTATGCTGTAACATCACAGCTTTCCCCTCGGAATGATAGTCATGCTGGAAAGCACTTGTTCAGTTTGAACCCTCTGTATAATGAAACACAGGCATCACAGGCTGATGTGGTGCAGCTTTTCCACTCTTTGAGATTTTTGTCTCTTTTATATCATTCACATTCTCAGTCCAGCTCTTTACATCACCTTCCTTTTCTTGTAGTTCCCTGGCTAGGCACCATTTCCCCTTCATCTTCCCTTCATTCTCCTTCCTTCTCCCCATCCAGGACCTCACACTGATACTCAGCTGCTTGGCAGTTGATCCCCTTGGCTTGGTGGGAGGGGTTAAGAGAGCCTCTGTGGCCGTTTCACCATGCACTACCATATACCTTTCTATCTCCCCTCATTCCTTCCTTCATCTGAGAGATCGCTTCTCTTTCAGCAAACCCCAGACCCACCCCCCTTTTGCACCCACAGCTCTCTCCACCTTGATCCACCAGCTTTGCTAAAGCAGCTCCTTAAGACCCCTTTGACAGGGTACAGTTACAGAGGGTCTGCTATATCTGGAGCCCAGTTTGTCAACGTGATTTACAAGAAACATGTGATCTTCTAAATCACTACAGCCACTGCCCCTGGTTTACCGTGCCAGCTCACGTCCTGGATGCCATCAGACACACATATACAGCTAACATACGCAACTGGGCTCACGAAGATAACGCATCAGCACCCCCTGCCTCCTTTGTCAAGCCAGTCTATCACCACTCCCAAGCTTGTGGTCAGTGTGATGTTCTAAGTGTCAGTCAAATTCTCTAGGCCTTTCAGCACCTATGGCAGCTGTCAGCTGCTCTTCAAGACCATGTCTCTCCCTGGCAACTAACTGTAATCCCGCCACTTAATAATCATCTTCATCATTGGCCCCTTGATACAAATATTATTTGGCCAGCACAGCACATGACATGACACATCTGCTCAGTCGACATGCTTGTTGAAATAGCAGGGTGCCGTCTGACTCAAGTACAGCACTGACATAATGTGTCTGTATCAGCAAGGAGCCCATTTGTGTTTGTAATTGAGGGACACTTAAACCATGATAGAGGGGAGATAAAGAATGAGTGAACAGGTGGCAAATAGGCTTACATGAATACCCCCTTGCCCACCTATGTGCGTGGCTGTGGATATGTATGTGTGTGTTTTTGTTTCACAGTCACAATACTGTGAAGCTAGACCGCTGGCGACAGCTCGGTATAGCAACCCTACATCTCATCCGCCATGTTGTCCCCGACTCACATACCTCTGTGCAGACACACAAACATACATGGACTAGAGACAGACTCCCCTGATGTCCTGGTAGTCTCCTGATGAATGACTGTTGTTTACTCTCTGAACAAACACTTTTGCTAGTAGCCAGCCTTTCATCAGGAGATTAGCCACACCAGCTTCTGTAATAGATCTCTGCACCATTGTTTTCCTTTGCTGGAATGCAGGATGATCTTCAGTCCCTGAAAACCTCCAGACTCAGAGTCCACATCCCCATTTTATCTTTTTATGAGATATTACAGGGTCTTTGCTGCCTGGTAGCATGTATATTTAGATTTTGACCACTACACAGGCAAGCAATGACCCTGTTCAGTGAGCAGCTGAAGGCGATCACAGTATTTATGTTGTAGGAACCCGAGTATGCCAGCCTCCCATTGATAATGTGGACTGTAATAACTTGTGTGTTGTAGGAGGGAGGGTAGTGTCAGTGCAGGACTTATGGGCCCTTCAGGCAGATAGTGTGGCATCCCACTGACCCCGAGTTCAACTCCCCTTGGCATGTCTGTCAGCATGGTTGTAGTACTGAAAGCTGGAGCCAAGTACTGAAGTTTATACTGCAGCTGATGTGTGTCAAAACTTTGAGCTGAGCAGTTATATCCAATGTGGACACACAGATGATCCAAAAACAGATGCACTGTTAGTCTGAGTATACTGCATGATAATTTATTGTTAATTTGAAAACCTGACAATAAGATAACTCAGAGACAAAGGGGACAGACAGGTCTAGGTCTTGAATGTATCCATCACTGCATCATTGCATCTATTTGTTCCCATGCTTGTAATCCATCTATCTATAAACTGTAAACCTGCCTGCTGTCTGTGGCTCCAGTCCCCAGAGTATATTGAATAACATGCTATCATAATGACACACATGCATGTGTGTGCGGGTGTCACAGTGAGTCTAATCCAGCCTGCAATGTTTTATTCACCTGTTGGCATGTTTTTTTTTCCGTGTCTCCTATAGAGCCAGGCGGAAGCCCATTACAAAGGAAACCGCCATGCCAGGAGAGTCAAGGGCATCGAGACCTCTAAGAGTCGTCCTCAGGAGGGGGACAAGCCTCATACTGTGCCCCCTACCTCCTCCCCGTCTCCGCCCGGAGCCCCTGGCACTGCCCCAGACAGCGAGCCCTGCAAAGCGGGTGAGAGAGCAGAAAATAGTAACAGTAGTGGAAACAGAAAATGTGCTTGTGTGAATTTGTAATCATTTCAATCTGCGCAGAACGTTCAGAGATTTATCGTTTTGCTGGAAAACGAAATGGAAAATGTGCAAGAATAACAGAGGCATCTAATCACAGCGGCTTGTGTATTGTTATTCTTGTGAGCATATCAGCTCTCCGTGTGGTCTGATGTGGGTGCAGCAGAGCTTATGGTCAACAACACAGTCCCACAAACCTCAGAAACTATTTGCACTGACAGTGGTGTCTCACATATTCACTCACATTCCCAGATGTTTCTTTCATGAAAGATTAGTAGCTGAACAAAAATTTTAGGAGCCAGGACTTTAGTTTAATAGTTTGCTTCATTTTGAAATATTTGAATTCAGAATACTGAGGAAGTTATTTGAAAAGTGGGGCACTTTTGATGAAGCAATAAGTTCCTTTCTGTGGCTCTGGACACATTAAATTACACTAAGAAATTAAATTGGGCCTTAACCTCAAAGCGGTGGGTCCAAGTCAGTCTGAATGCAGCTATAGTTAGTAAGTTCTGGCAAATGCTTGATGAAAACAGCCAATGATCATATGACTAAAGAGAAGCAGGTTGATGATAGGAAAATTAAACTAAAAACAGAAGGAGTCTGGCCCCATTTTCCAATAAGGTTGAGAAGCCTAAATTGGAATCCTAGCACAAACTTAACCAAATATATAATGTCCAGTATGTATTCATTGCATCTGCTAGTGACTGATTCAGTTCATTACAATTTTTTCTGTTTGAATTTAGGACAATAGTGATGCAAGGGGATGGCCTTTAATTGATCTTGTCTTGCCAACAGCTGATTAGCACAGAGAGGAATAGACTAACCAACATGAAAACCAGACGTCAGGTGTCCTGCTCTCTGAGTGACAGGTTGATCAAAGTAGAAGCTTCATTACTGTACCACAGACAATCCTCTATTATTAGTATTAGTGTTAGTCCGGTCTAACCACAGCAATGCTTTGTTCAGCTGAGTAATGTAAAACTAGTTTGGTGTCCATCCACTTAGACTGTGAGCAGGTGAGTTGGCATACAGTACACATGGCATGGCAACATGGCAGTTTCTCGCTGTGGCATGTATATGTTTGTGTGTATGTGTTTGCACACTCCTGAGTGAGTTATCGAGAAGTCCAGTGCCATTTGCCACAGAGTCAAAATAGATCGTGTTGCCTGAGTCCAGGGTGGTGGTAATGAGTGCTAAGACTGATTGAGAAAAATAAAGATGACACCATTCTGGAAGAGTCTGATAGAGCAGAATCTAAGCCGGCATCTGAAAGGACCGAGAAAGCAGCTGATCTGACTTGAAAAGAATGAAAAGTAATTCACAGTTGGCAGATCAGTTTGTTAGTTGGTAAGGATGCAGGGCACAGTTGAGGCGTTGCAAGCTCATTCTTTAACAGTATCTCTTTGACTGTGTTGTCTTAGTCTTACTTTATGTTTCCCTGTCTTACTCATCTTACTATTTCAAGCTATAATTCAGTGGCTGGGTACTGTGTGCCTCTGCCCTTCTCCTTTCTCCACCCCGAATTTTCCATTCCCTCAGTGTCACCGCTCTGTCCTTGGATCACACACGAGGCAATGAATAGACCAGCCATGTTTTGTTGACATTTGCAAAAGTTTCTGTAGCTGACTGTTTACCAGACATTTCCACCTTATTGACAGGAGGGCACAGAGCAAACACGATGAATGAAAAGATGAAACTCGGGTCAAATAAAGGCCAAAACGCAACAACATTTCATTAGCATTTCACTGTCTTTGACTCTTTTTATATCCACTAAAACAACACTAAAGATTTTCTTTTAGCTGATCCCAGAGTAGTAAGAGGGCCAGTCCTCTTCACACTCTTTCCCTCATGGGGGATCTGAGATCAACTCCAGGCCGGTCGCCATTAATGAGACTTCCCGGGGTGAACTCCAAGAGCATGATGAGCCAAAACAAGCCTGCCATGATCGAGATCTGAAAGTAGCAACATGTGAAAGAATGCCTTTTTCCATCCAAGCCTCTTTCTCGTGACCCTGGAACCTTGTCTCTTCCTGGTCTGCCTGCATGCTTGCTTGTGAGTGTGTGATTGTGTGTGTGTGTGTGTGTGTGTATTCATGTCCTCAGTGTGATCCTGTCCCTCTGCTCTATAGTATGGGGACAGATCTCTGGGAGCAGGCAGCTGTGCGTGGCCTCAATTGGGAAAGCAGCGTCTGGAGGACGGACACTGTGGCTTGGCCTGTGGAGACTAACATGGGTCACTCTGGGGCAGTTACTCTGAAACTGACAAAGACACATTGGCTATACACATAATGCATGTGTGCACATATACACACATACACAAACAATGTGGTCAGGCCCATGCAAGCACAGAGATGGAAGAGGAAAAGATTTCCCACAGTGCGAATCCCTTACAACACAGAGCAGCATTTGTTGATGTTGAGTGATTTTTCCTGTGAATGGTCTGTTTGTTGATCTGGGGTTGTATGCATGTATGGTCAGTCTTCTGAGACAGATATGATACAGTTCAGTCTAGCATTGGTATGATGACCTTCTCTTTTATACTGCATCATTTCTCATTAACACATCAAATGCAGTCAACAGTGATGACCATAAACAGGACACATTAAGACCTTGCTGAAGGCTAAAACAGTGAAAGGTCAGTTATGGCATACTGTTTGAATGCTATTGGTTCCTTATCCTTACGGCTATTGGAACAGGTCACAAGCTTTATAGCCCTCAAAGGGTTTGAGGTCAGAGTTGCCCCCAAAGAGGAGGCTCTTGGCTTTGGGGGATTTGGCCTGGTTAGCTGAGGGTTTGGCTGGGCCTGCGGGAGATGGAGAGGCAGCTGTTTACTTGGAGAGAAACTCTGCTCTTCCATCCCTCCCTCCTTCCCCTCCTCTTTATCCCTCTGCTGTCTGACACTCCCACTCTAATGAAGGGCCCTGTTAAAACCACCCTGACATTATAGCACTCTTTAGTCCACACAAACACTCGCAGTCGCGCACACACCCAAGGTCAATTAAACAGATGACTTTCATGTGAGGACTAGGGTTGCATGGCTATGAGGCAACTATAGTATCGAGTTACACAGAGCTGATATGTTTTTCGCCCTCCGTCTGTATTTGTTGTCGGTCTTGGAGTTTAATTTTCAGGGAATTCACCCGTTTTTTTCCTTTCTCTGAAGTGGGCTATTTGGTGAGATCTACCTGAAATAATCAACATAAGTATCAAATAAACGTAATTTGCATGTATGTGAATGTGTGTGTGTGTGTGTGTGTGTGTGTGTGACTCAGAGTTCGGATGCAGGCCAGACTGAGAAAAAGGCACCCAACTGCATTATGAATGAGTAAGGCCAGCATTGGGTTTCGTCGCTCGTTAATCATTAAGAATGGGTATGGGGGGGAGGCACTGGTGGCAGACGGAGTCATCCTGCCTAAGTAACCCTTACCCCTGATCTCTCACATACACCAACACACCAACACACACATGGAAACATACCCACCTACAAACTGTCATACCCACACAGCCAGTACGCCAGTCCTGTGTTAAACCTCCTGTATGTTGATGACTTGTAACTCGCAATAATGCAAGCCTCTGTAATCTGTTTACCTTGGTTTGAATTGCACCGCTTTGGGTCGACATTTAAAATAAACAAAGCGTATCCATCACTGCATAATGTTCCACCTACACACAGGATTGATTGCAGCAATAACTCTGTTTCTCTGCTTTCAACTTTACATTTTACACAACAAAGTTTACTCGCTGTGTGTTTCCCGACCCTATGGGATCACTTACATTCTTTGTACAATAAGGAACATTTGCTTACATAGGCACTCCTGAATATACTGCCTTCCACACCAATTCCACAATCAGATATTGTTCATTTCCAAGAAGCTATCGCAGACAAATTTCACACTTAAGGAATCACGATGAACTTTGACTCTTGCAGCAAACAACGGAAGTTATTTTGGTCTGAATTTAAAGTAGTCTGTATTAAATCCCACGGCTTTATCAACAAAACCTCTCCCCATGGACTGCATACTATACATAGCTTTAATTTCCTGAAGTGGATTAAGGCAATGCAGACACACCAGGCTATAGTGTAAAGCATCTGGACTGAGTTATCTCCCTCTGCTGACCTATCCCAGTGAATAATGCCTTCTTCTGTTTGGCTATGAGGCCTGCTAGCAGGGGAGAAGGTCAGTTAACTGCCTTATCAGTGTTTAATTAGACTTACAGCACAGCCCTAGTTTCTGGAGAATCAAGTAACTCTGACAGCGGGATTCTCAGGGCAAGAAAAATATAGCAATTTGTCTCTGCTACTCTGAGAGAATAGCAAATCTAGAATGAATCTTTCATGCTTTTCATTTTAGTCAGTAAATATGACAAAAAGAAGATAATTTTGGGCTGCTGGGACAGACAGTGAATTACTGTGGCTACAGAGGCCCGAGGGTTTAGCCTCAAGCTGAACTTGTTCTAAGGGGGATGAGTGTAGGAGACATTCACTGTGGTATGAGGTGAAACAGTGACTGGATGTGATAGTTTGGTATGGCAGACCTCCAGGCCATCATGGATCGTGAAATCCCTCATTACTATTTGGCCAACCACCTCTATTCCTCCCCACTTGATTTTAACTCAAACCACATGTTATGGACTCTGCGGATTCTGGGTTGGTTTCTCGGCATTGTGATGAAGTCATGTGCATGTGTACGGGCCTGTGTGTGGGCAAAATTCAACAACAATACTGCAGAGAACTGCTATAGCTTTTCTATCGTTCTGCCTTCCTGCACTTGCAGGTACAATCAACTTAACCAGCTCAGTCAGCAATGTACTGTAAGTGAGCACACAAGCACAAGTCACAAACTTCTCCAAAGAGCACTTACCCTCACACTGTACTTTGATCCAGGCATGGTTTATGGACTCATCAATGCCATATAGAGTCAGAGTAAGAAAGATTCTTTTTTTTCTCTTTTCAACAAAACATCTGTTTGACGCTCTGTGCAGCCAGCAGCTTTGCAGCTGGAAACTTCCAATATGGAAAGAGAGGGAATTTTGATCTTGGAAAGCAGTGGAATGGAAAGCACTCACAATGGCATTTTCATCGGAGATGATGCAATGGAGTATCCAGAGCGACTCTGTACTGTAGATATATGATACACAAATTATCATATAGTCACATAAGATTCACAGGGTGGAACAAAAACATAAACATATCACAGCCCCTATGTGACTAAATGACAAAGCACATGGGAATCCTTAAAGGGAAATTGAGCAGTTAAAGTCAGTATTTGTTTTCTTCCCAGAAATACTCAGTGTTATCCCTTTAATACCATAATACAGTGGGGCTTTTCCATTGCCTGCCCTCGGCGCTACATCCTGTGGAGTTTGGAGAAGGGCCTGCTGGTCCCTGCTGATGGGGGGAGTTCTGAATACCCCACCCAAATTTAGGGGGTCTTTTGTCAGCCAACACCCATTGCTTAGTGAATACCGAAGGCATTGCGTATGGGAGTGGCTGACCAGAAACATGTGTCTGGAAATGTATGTATAGACATGTCCTGTGATGAAAAAGACAGTCAGGCAATCAAACACACGCTACAATAAGAAATTAAAACTACAGAGAGTGAGCGGAGGGAAAAGTGAGAGAGGAGCTCACTTAATGATATTTTCTTTGGACTTCATGTCTTGCCCTGTGACAAAGCAAGTGCCATTTTGCTTCAATCCGAGCCAAAAACAACAGGTGTGTGGGAAAGAGTCAAAACGTGCACAGGCTGATGTATCTGTTTCCTATTTCTCCCTTCGGAAACATTTCAATAAGATGAGACCACATCAGTGAAAGATTGGCTTGAAAACTTCAAAAAGCCTAGAAACATATAAACACGTGGCCATCCCTTTACACATATGGGACATACGTTTTCCTCCCCTGATCCACTTTTTATGTAATTTAAATTAAAAGGAACTCTTTTAACCAATTATGGTATATACAGTAGGAAATAAAAAGCACTTCCGTCTGCAAGCGCTTTATGTTGGTTTGTCTGATCTATGCAGCAGACAGTGCCGTCCGTCCACATTTAACTGGGAGTGGTTAGAGATGTGGTTTGACATAGCAGAGGCTTTTTTTCAGGGGAACTTTGCTTCAGCGCAGAGTTTAAAGACAATGAAGTCTACAGTAAAACACTTTATTGTTGAGTTATGTAATTTTTGGACTACAGAATCAGTTATTTCATTGTTCTCCGCACTGCATTTGACATTTATTTTCTTTCTTTCTTTGTTTCTCTCTTTGTTTTTGTAGATGAAACACGGCCTCTGTCACAGTTAAATGGGCCCCTGCTGGCCCCGGGGCCCCTTCCCCCTCTTACCACCCCACCTACCCCGCCCATGGACTCCCCCGTGCCCTCAGTGTGCCCCCTCCTGCCCACCCCTACTCCTCCCCTGATCCCCCCTTCCTCCTCCTCCCCAGGCTGCAGCAGTGGCAACGCCAGCTCAGAGCAGCCCGGATCTGGACCCCCGGTTTCAGGAGCTGCCAGCACCTCGGCCTCCAGCAGCCCGTCCAATCCAGAGACAGAGGAGGACAAGGCCAAAAAGCTGCTGTACTGCTCACTGTGCAAGGTGGCTGTCAATTCCTTGTCACAGCTGGAGGCTCACAACAAAGGTGAGTTCATCTGTGAGCTCTGATACGTTGAAATTGCTGTTGCAGCAAGTATCTAGCTATCAAACCATGTGGGATTAACTGTGACGTCATTCTCCTTGGATCTTCTGTTGATGGAGTATGAGTTTCGGGAGGTGGAACTTTCTCCCTCGTCTTTTCAGTTATGGTTGGATTCTTCTCTGTTTACTCAAACCACACAGCTGTTGTTGTTGCTGGAAACAAAATCTATCACATCCTGTGTGTCAGAGGAATCTCGCCAAGAAAGACCCATTTTGCAACTTATAAATATGTTGTTATGACTGTCTAACATGGAATTAAAGAATTACTGCAAAAGTGTAAAACATTTGCAATGGTTGTTAAAATAAGACGATTAGTGGGTTCAGAGAAATCCAAATTCACAACTTTGAAAGTTTAACCCAGCACTACTCTGAAATGATGTGGGATATTTAAATTTCTGTCACAAAAATAAAATATTTACTCCATAAAGAATATGACGCATTGCAACTGAAGTTTTAGTAACATTAACTTAACTAGTTATGTAATGACACTTGCTATTACATTAAATGATATTTATATGTCAACATATATATATACAGTATATAAGTATATATCTTATTTTATGTCAGTATCGTTTTTACATTTTACATTCCATCTAAAGTAATAATCGCTAGTTATCATGTGCACCAGCGATTATTGCAATTGCTGCTTTTAAGACCATTTCAGAACATGATTGATAGAAGGATGATTGGTATTTTAATGAGTCATTACAGCTATTACGACACCAGGTGTCTAGAACAATGTAGACATTTTTTTTATGAACTGTGTGGAGGTTGAATCGTGTGTTAATTCAGTTGGCAATATGAAATAATACAAATAGACATTATTTCTCTTACTTACTAGCTCCTCACACTGGCACAAAGATACACAAACGTGTAGTCTAATACCTACCTACTTACTGTCAGTGCTACCATCTCAGTTAACGACTTGACTGCGACCCAGCAGAGGGTACGGAGAAGAACACTGATCAGCAGATAACTGATCTGTTTGACAGTGACAGGCTCGACCTATGTAACCAAGCACTGATCTCCTGGTTTCAGGAGCTCCGTCAAGGTGCCTCACCTGTGTGTGCCCGCTCTCTCATGCAGCACTATGCTAACACGCTCCACTTTCTTCACCCACACAAGACATAATTATTTAAAAGAAAACTCTCCCCCGCTCAAACATTGATGATTTGTCTTGTCATTTGCAGCACACAGCACAAAAAACTGTTCCCCCGTAGCCTGAAGCCTTCCACTTGAAAAAGTTGCAGAGGAGGATGGTTAAGGCGGGCAACCACTGCATGAGGGATTTAAGGAAGGAATAAAAGAAAAATAGGCTGCTATGTGGGTGAGCTCACCACAATACCAGCTTCGACATTCTGTCTGACAGCTGTCACACATGACGACACTTTCTCAGGGCTCCAAATACCCCTCTGGTGCCCGCTGCCTGCTTTAATCCTTTATGCCCCACCACCTTAGCTCTCCCTTCGACCTCATTTCCCTCTGAGGACATTTTGTATCTGCTGACCTCCACTCTTTATTTTCTGTAGCCATACATTCTCCTACACATGAAGAAAAACTACAGAGACACAACAGGGAGGCACAATGAGGGACTGACTCAGTGTAACTTTATCCCACTTGGCTTGAGTAATGTTTGGTACAGCCAGCTCAGCCAGACATGAAAGCAGCCAGCAAATACCTCTTAATGTTGGATAAAGTATTAATCAATAAAAGTGCAATCACTGGCACCATTAATGGTTTACATTAACCTCTGGAAGGCCTTTGGAATTCATGCTATATCGTGCGCTGATTTATTGTTTATCAGTCTAACAACTACACAACAATAAATGTGTGTTACATCTGCCTACTAACATGTTTACGATGTACCCGCACATGTAAGTATGAAAAGAGATCACACACACACAGAGGTCACGGCCTGCTGTCAGCTAGTTGGCTCCAAAGTTCAGCCCCTGGACGACTACAGTAAGAGTTGAAAATCTATGAGGGAAACGATCTGGAAGCAATCACCCTCACTCATTCTCAAAATCAAAACTGTGCATGTTAGCAGGGTTCAAAAATAAAAGCACATGTCGCCCAGACATCGAGACATGAGCAGCGTGCGTGGCAGAGAATGAACAGCAGAAAAAGAAAAAAAAGAGAAAGTATGTTATGTATGTAATGTTATTTCAACATTTATGCAAGACTTTCCTGTCAACCCCTCGCCTATTTTTGTGTTTTCAAATGTGCCTTGTCTGCTTGTGTGTTGATTTACACTATGAGTCAACCTTACAAAGACAAAAGATCCACTGGGCCATCCATTGTCAGACCAAAATAGAACAAAGGCAAAAACAGACACCCCAAGAGCACATTTCTGGCCACGAGCGAAATCTGTCATTCCAGCCCCTTCCTCCCCAGTGGAGCCCACAGCCTCCATGTTCCCCACCAGCCCCCCACCCCACCCCGATGATTTCTGTCTTTTCTGTAACCTTAACTGTGTTCAGAAGGATTTTGGAGAGTGACTCAAACTCAGAGTCAGAGCCAATGACAGTGGGATGCTTTACTTTGAGAGTGAAGAGGCATAACAGTGGTATAGCAAAGGTCGGGGGTTAATGGGAGGGGCATGACTAAAATTTTTCAGCCAAGAACAAAATGTGTGATTATTTATGAGAACCTATTCACTGTTTGGCGTGTTGCTTTGCAGTTCACTTGAAAGGGAAAGTAATGTGCAAGAGCAACTCTCTGTATGCTGTTCCTTTGCAAATTCAGCCACCTGGAGTGGGATTTGTTCAAATTCAGACAGCACTGCATATAGAAATACTGCACGAAAATGTATGAAACATGCAAACCCACAGTTCAGAATCTCTTGTAAAAGAATGTTAGCAGGTGGAAATCTTTTCTTGACAGAATATCTTTTTTGAATTGCTGAATATTTGCAAAAATTCTATTCTTGCTGGAATCATGGTTGGATTAATACAGTAGCAGGGCATTGGATGGACTCTGGGGGATCAGACCATTAAGAGGCCTGACTTTAAATGTGACTATTAATTACTTGGTATTGCCAAGAAACACATCTATTGAGTTTTTCATTTAATTGTTTTGTGTTTAGTGTTACACACACATTTGTAATGAAGCAAACCCATATTTTGATTGCTCAGCAGTATTAATGATTGGTATAAACATCAGCTGTTTATCCAGAAACATGATCATATCAAGTGTTGTACAGCATGAGCCTCATTCAGAATCATATTTTGACAAAATACTGAGCTACATCTCTTAACAGCTTGTTAAAATATTGCTATTTCATCACATAAATATTTAATGAAACAATAAAAAGTATAGGTGTCACTGCAAATCCACCATAAGAGCAGAAAAACCTGCTTCTCATAATAACTCGGCCTTAAATTTCCAAACTTTGACATTTACAGTCAAAATTATTGATCTTGACAGGGAGGGCTCAGTGGTCCAGCACTGTCATTGATGTTGGCACATGTGGCGATTTGATTTAATACAGTGCACACTGTATGACCTTATCTCACCCACTCCAGTGAATCAACCATTACCAACCAGTTACTGAAATGTTAACGTTAGAGAGGTCTTTGAGTTCATCTTCCAGACCACCAGCTTCACAGCTGTCTGACTGCAGCCCTCTAGTGGTAAAAACCTAGCACGACAACTTTATACAGCACCATGCTCTGTATGTTGTGCATATATGGTCACTGGAGAATCAAGCCAGTGGCACATTTTCTTTTCTTTCATGCCCTGATATTTGTCATTGTCACTGTTTCTCCATCAGTGCTTCAAGATGAATAGAAATGCTGCCCAGACTCATTTTACTTCAGACAGATGGAAGCAGCATGACTCATATGTTATAAATAGTGATTCATCTCCACTCTATTTTTTTCATTCTATTCTATTAGCTTCTAAATGTGTAATTTCATCTTGGTTAATGGCATTGCTGACCTGTGTTTTTGCTTATGTGTGTATGTGTGTGTGTGTGTGTGTGTGTGTGTGTGTGTGTGTGTGTGTCTGTCTGCTTGCAGGTACCAAACACAAAACTATCTTGGAGGCACGGAGTGGGCTGGGCCCCATCAAGGCGTATCCTCGCCTGGGCCCCAAGCCCAGTGGAGAGCAGGGAGGGGGGCCGGTGGACCCCAACACTCAGGAACGAACCTTCCACTGTGAGATCTGCAATGTGCGGGTCAACTCTGAACTGCAACTCAAACAGGTAGGAGGAAGAAATCATGCACTGTATGTATTTTTATCATTAGACACTATGTATCAATTGTGTTGGATAGTTATCTGTACAATACTTTATATACAACATAACTGGCTCTTATGAAAGTCATAAGATGACTTTTTTGTGCTAACAAGCATTTTATGAGAGCATTTGGGATTGCCATAATTATTCGATTATGGAGCAAATTCTCTTTTCATTGCTGCACATTGTAAAATCCAGAGTCTAAAGATATAATGAGTCCCAAAACTGTACATAACTCTCAATGTTTTTTAATCCTTTTTTGATGGTCTAATATGGGAAATATTTTCACTTAGGGAAAGTGGGAATAACTTGTGTTCCTGTGTTCTTTCCTTCCAGCACATATCAAGTCGAAGGCACCGGGACGGCATGGCAGGCAAGCCTAACCCCCTCCTCAGCCGACACAAGAAGCACAGGGGAGCTGATCTGACGGTAACCTTTCAAGTTTCACTGTCGAATTCTGACTCCTCCTGTGACACAGTCAGCAAACCTGAGATCCACAGATCAGATAGACAGTGATAATCGAGAACATGAGGTCCGCAAGGCCTTGGAGTGGTTATAGTGTGTTGGTTTGATCCCTACAAAAGCCTGCCAGTCGTTCTGTTTTTGGCCTCCTAAAAATATTAACTCAATTGAACTGAAACCTCAGCATTACGACAGATCAAAAGAGTCTGGAGAAGAAGGTCTATATATGTTTCCCCCTCCATGTGTTGACCTTCTGGAACTAATCATTTTATCCTTCTCTCTCTCCTCTCTCTCCTGCCTTGTGTCTCTTTGTGCACCCCCTTCTCTTTTTAGTCTTCTTTGACCTTCTCCAAGGATCTCACCAAAGCTTTGAGTGCAGGGCTCTTGCCCAGCCCCTTGGCCGTTGCTGCAGCAATGGCCGCTGCAGCTTCCTCAAACCAGCTGGCTCTCCGTGCAGCAGCTCCTGCGCCCCACCCGCACCACCACCTATTGCAAGGCCCGCCTCTCAGCCACGCCATCCTGAGACCCGCCCCCGGGCCCATTCGCACCACCCATGGGCCAATCCTCTTCTCCCCTTACTGACACATCACCCTCTGACTTCGGCCAGTCAGGAACAGCCACTCCAAAAGCACACTGTGAAGATACAAACATGATCGACAAACAGCAATTGATAGAGGAAAAAAATCCAACCATTTAAATATTGAACTGAGAGAAAGGCGAGGGAAAGGAGCAGCGGAAAGGAGTAGAAGTATATGTCTCTCTTTCTTCCCTTTACCTGAAACTCTCCCTCCATTTCAAAGACTTCTGAGTGATCTGCAGATGGAATGAGCAGAGGAGAGATTTTCATTATGCATTGAACTCCCTTGTACATCTCTCACCTCCCCTGGTCCCTCTCCCTTGCACTGTGGCCCCGTCATGGCCGCCTCTATTAGCTACAGAAGAAACACATGCAGACTAGAAACATTAAACCACATGTAGTGTTACATAATTATTCTGGGCCAGGTTGGTTTTCTCCTGTCGTCACGGCTCAACGTGTTCTTCTCATCCTATGCACCTCAAAAACCAAGACAATAATGTTATGTCAGTAGGGTAGCTGCTTCCATCGGTCTTTGCTGTATGCGCCACATGTAGCTGTGGCGGCCTCCGCGGTACTGTACATGTCCCCTTCTGCGCCGGAGGCCAGCAACTCTTCAGTTTGTGACACTAGGTCCTCGCTAGAAACAACATGACTTCGGCTGACAGGCAGGTGGTAGCCACATCTGAACATGTCTGATGGTTGGGGGTGGGTAAGAGAGCAGAAAAGTGACTGTAGGGGATTGCACTCCCCTGTCATTTCCTGAGAGGGTGAGGTGAGAGGAGGGCTGGCACGGGTCAGCAGATGGATCGACCCCAGGCAGCATGCAGACACACACAGGCCCAAACGAATCTGTGTTTTAAAATAGACTGCACCAACTAAAATCGCTACAGGGCAAATCTGCCATCCTCCATAACAGTCAGAGAAGGGCCTCACTAAAGGGGAGAGAGGATGGGAAGTCACACATTGGTACATACTGTACTGCTGTATTTGATACATGATCCCTTCAATCTTCACCTTAGATTGCGTTTGATGGCACTAATCTGTTCTTTTACTTACAGTAATGAGACATACTGTACTGGAGAGAGCATACTTCATGTATGTCTTTGGTGAGACTTCTGTTCACAGTAAGTCATCAAAAAGAAGGTTATCGTCACCCTCACATCTCCCTTGCCTTTGTTCGCAGGCTGATTCACTGTGTAGGTGGGGAGGTATGAACTAGGCGCGACCCTGTGTACTCATGTATTTATGTCATTTCTGCATGCAGCCTCGCAATAAGATCCTGCAGGGTCAGGCTTCTGCATCATTGGGTTGAACTCTTCCATTCCTGCCCTATCCTCCTCCTCAACTCCCCCATCTCCAAAGGTTCATTTGAGTGTATAGCAGAGGGCACATCGACACTGGTAACCAGAATGCTCAAAGGGAACAAATTACAGAGAGGAAGATGAAAGCCAAATACATTCTTGGAGAAATGATCTTGAGCTGGAGTGACAACCGAGCCAGAAGCCCAGAGAGGCCGCCCAGAGCGCGAACCGAGCCGTCCAGCTCAAGGCGTCTATCGATACTTCCTGTCTTACAACTGAAAGCCATGAAATGCACCATGATTTGTTTTCTTTTACAAAGACTGGTGAGCACTTTGTTTTGTTTGGTTTGGACTGTTGGTTTGCATTTATATCACATATAAAAAAAAAGAACAAAATAGAAAACACAATAAAAATATTTTTGTAAGTAGGTAATGTTAATAACTGCATCCATGAAGGGACAAGAAGAGAGGGGTGGAATTATTGGATTGTGGATTATATAAGTGTTGACTCAGACAGACTGACATACAGGCAGACCAACCGACTCAGCGGGGAGCCACAAAGGCTAGCTAAGCAGCAGCAGACCTATCTTGCTCGACAGCTTGAAACTATCACCCTTTTCTGAACGAGATGTACACTGTGCCCTTTCATTGAGAAGCAATGAGCTCTAATGTCTTACCTTTGTCTGAATATTGCAATGCAATGAGCAATTTTTATCAGAGTGACTTGTTATCATTGTGACATGTTGTGACATGTTGTCTGGAGTCATGTGTAAACTGGGAGCACGCCAGCTGACAGACTTTTCTGTTCTTCCATGTGGAGTACAAGCCCTCGAAGGGATTGAGAGAGGGACAAAGAGAGACAGAGGTGTAGCTGGGCTTAGGGACCGACCCTTCATATTAAAGGGCCTTTTTACTACGGTAATCTCTGCTTGGGGAACAGGGTACAACGCCAGGTATCAAGGGATTAAAGCTAGATTTGTTCAACAGGCTTATTTTTTAGTTGGACTTACTGAGATGCATTTTTTTTTTTTCTGTGTGTGAGAAATGTGTTTAAGTGAAAATCCTGAGGAACATTATCAATGCCATTACTTAAAGAAGAAGCTGGCTTGGTGTCAGCTTCCACCGTTGTGCTCTTTTCGTTGCTGAACAAAAACCTTCTTTGCAGAGTTCATTTTGTGAGTGAGATACTATTCCAGGATCCGTGCTCTCCTTCCTGTTGGTGTGTGTACCATATGTATTCTAGTGTGTGTTGGGACCTGCTCTCTCCCCACTCCCCACCAATCAGAGGCAGAGGCAACCTGGAGCTATAAAGTGGCCTAACACAATAATGGAGACAAAAACCTGCACACGTTTGGTTTGGGAAGATTGATCGATCATCCTGGATTCTATCAGAGACTTGATCAATGACCCATCCCCAATCAAAGTACTGCAATCTTGTCCCTGGTAGGTCAGTCAAGTAGCAGCACCACAGATATGTTCATATTGTCTTTGATATGTTCATACTGTGGTGATTCCCACTGATTCATCCTCATTATTCACATATGGGAAATAAATGTTAGATTCCTATTTTCTGGGCAGGTATTTCATGTTAGCTGTGTTTAGGCTACTAGCCTTAGCCTTATTCTGCCCTCAGCCTCTCCCAGAGCAGAGAGAGAGATGGAGAGGCTATGGTGTAATTTTGTCTTGCCAATAAAGTTATTTTTGAATTTCATTGTCAAGAGGGGACAAAGAGTTTCTATGGCGAATTGTAGCAATACCTGACTCATTCTGGCTACTCTTGTTTATTGCAATAAGAAAATTAAACAATAAATGTGTATGTGAGTAAAACATTATAAATGTAATTTAAATGAAAAAGAAACTTTATGGTAAATACTATTGGTATCAAGAGAAACCATGGTGGGAAAAAAAAGTAAATGTCAATAAATCATTAAATGAAACAAATGTCTTCAGAGTTTTTATGAATCAGTCATTGTGTGGTCCAACACCTTCTATCAAATGTCATAAATACTAGAAATATCTCATACGGCATCTCTAATACATGTCCAGACTCATCTCTCAGTGCATCACAGTCTTAGTACATGTGTATTCCACTAATACATTATGTTTCCAGAGAAATTGTGCCCTACAGCAGATTTTCATCATGTTAGTTCACTTCAAGAAAACAAACAATATGATTTCATCAAGTGAGGTTTTTTTTTCAGTAGTCCATTGAATTGGAATTGGTGACTGACTCATAGATAGATTTTTTTCTCTATGACATCAAAAAGAGTTTAAAATACTGTAAATGCAGGGTTTTCAGCTGTGAATCACGGTAAAATCATCACTACTCTCATAAATTAGAGCTGGCTATTAACTGTCCATGGAGAAACTCCAGGATTTGTCCCAAGATGATATCATCGCTACAATCTGGTCTCTGTGCCTTTCAAACAAAGGAAAGACTTGTTCACATCTGGTCAAAAGACACCCAGTTTACCATTGTAACGTCACAGCAGCATGAATTCAGAAAATTGCCTTACATTCATGTTTTATCTTTCCGTCGGTTTCCCTTAAATTTTCCTTAAAGCAGTGGTTTCCAACCTGAGAGAAGCAAGATGATTAATGGGAAAGAAAAGAAGGAAAATATTGTTCTCATACGCAAATCTTTCAGACTTATCTCTAATTTTTCGTCATTTCTTGTGAAATACTGGAAAGATTTACCTCTTCAGGCCTGTACAAGTTATTTATGAACCTCTCAACTCATTCAACCTGTGGCATTGTAGCAAGCAGACAGGGCATAATTTTAAGGGGTCAGCAGCCAAACAGGTTGGGAATCACTCCCTCAAAGTATAGCTTTAAATTATTACACCTTTTGACAGTACCACTATCTGCTTGTTCCAAATAGAAATATTCATCATATATGTATTTTGAATCATTTTATACACATTTGCCAACAATTCAGTCTAACATGCTGTACATGCACTCAGTGGTCACTTTATTTTAATGCAATCCAATACAGCTGTCTTTACAAAGCTCATAATGTTACATTTTTTATAATATTGTCAGAAATGTTCAACTATATGTTTATTACTGAGGTCATAGTTGGTGGTGAGTGTTTGTCCTCCCCATTGACACACATGAGGAGGGTGGACTATTTGAAACACCTCTGAAAAAAGTCTAGTAAAAAAAATAAACTACTACAAACTATGACCTCCATTTGAGTATTTGACCATGCAACATGCCTTTGTAATGGGTCCAACAGAAACAATAGGATAAACACTGTAACTTTTTAATGAGTAATTCTCATCTCAGCTGCTATCAGATATTGCTGAATCTCCTTTGTGAGCAGCAGATGCAACTAGCAGGAAGAGTAGCTGACTGGTGCTGCATTGTACTGTCTGATGAAGAGCAGCATTGTTCTGTCTGGAGAGCGTTGCTGATTTCCCGTAATAGACAGGCCTCATGTTGTTCCCCTGTGACTTCCTTCAAGCGTTCCTAAACAGAGTGACAGCTTGCCAGCACTTCTCTGCGTTTTGTAACAATACACAACTAAGCCACTAGATGGTCCCACTGTCACGACTGAGACTTGAAACACTGCAGTGTAGCTGAAAAGAGCTGTTCATTGTGCATAGCATAAGCAGTCAAAATTATTCAACACATTTCAATTGTGTGTGTAACACTGCAGTGTTTTGGATGTAACAATGAAGACCGATGATCAAGGACATTTGGTACTGATACGAACTGTATGCATAAGCACCTGAATCTGAATATATACAGTATATAGAGCTGCCCTTTCAGCTCATATGTAAAAGGACAATACGCAGCCATATGGCAGAGAAAAAGCCATGAGCAGACTGGACAGATGGTTGCTATGCTATACTTTCTTTATTGCCATGCTTGTCAAAGACATTGTAAAACTAAATGACCCATAAGACCTACTCACCTACTCAGAGATAGATCTTTAGATGGTATGTTGTTATCTTTAACAACAGTGCTGCAGTCTCAGGTATTTAGACATTTCAACTCTGCTGAGGTATGTATTCAAAGGCAAATTTGGGAACATGACCATGTTGTTAAACAGTTTTTTTATTATGGGGAAAAATATGTTAGAACATCTATTAACATACTTAACTACCCAACTAAGATTAAATAAATATCACACTGTCTTTTGTATAATTTTGTCAATCATCCTAGTGGTCAAAAATGGTGGTTCTAAATGTTGAATTAGTAATACCTCGAGCATGGCGTCTTCTTTTGCCAGATATTTATACCATTAATTAGTTTAGTTTTGTCAGAACAAGATGGAAAGAAGACAGAAAGAACCCTCACACTGTTTGTTCCTCTTTTTAGGACAACTTCTGTTTTTTTTCGTTTTTTTTT
>NTHP01000586.1:199554-228564 GCA_003416845.1 Oplegnathus fasciatus
CACATCATTAGTTTGTCCTGTGTAGGAGCACAAGTTGTGACGTATTATACTGAAGTGTTTAGTGGAAACGCGGCTAAAGCGTCGGTATTTGACAACCTGGGTTGGCGGCTCTACCCAAGTCGCTGTTTGTTTCCCATTTACAGAGCCAGGGCTGTGTATGAACACCGGACTGTTTTTTTCAGTGCACACACAGAACCGAAAGCTAGCAGACCGTGAGGAGATATTCACTGAATTTGACAAAAACTGATGAAGGCAACTTAAGCTGCAGTTCCTCCAATGGCCACCAAAGTCTGGCTCCTAGAAAATTCCAACTGCGTTGACATCATTAGAAAAACTTCTTATTAACCCAGAGCATCCTGAAATGAGATAAATAACTACGACTGTCCACGGTGTTTGGAGTGAATTTCACTCCAGCGAGGAGACCTCTATTTGTGAAACACAAATTGACGACATGAGCTGGTGCTGTCAATAGCTGCTTTAGCTTTGCCTTCAAGAGAAACAGAGCTCTCCTTGATGTGTCAGAATTGATCAATAGCTGACCCCTCATACCATGAAAGCAATAAAAGCTTTGTCTTGAAGGTAATGCGACCGGCAAATTAGGTGAGTGCCCCATAAATAATGTGTTTCATTGACTTGGTCTCCTGTGAAAAGAGACCAAATGGAGCTCAAAAATGCCAGCAGTCATTCACAGCCAAGTTTTTTATTGTTTCTGAAATTACCTTTATGCAGGACTCACCTTTGGTCCAGTGTTATCATTTCTGCAATCTATAATATGTATTCTGTTTTGAAATTCGGCAATCATGAGCATGCAGCGGGCATTAGCCAGTAGTGGATCATACACTCAAATTTCTTGAAGCTTCTTGTGTATGTAACATTGAACGTACAAACAATATCAGCAAATAAAGAACAACGGACTAATCCAACCCCCTCAGGAAATGTCTGAGGTTATTACTATAGAAAAGAGCTCAGATCAGTGTGGCCTATTGTATTTCCAGCACTGTCATGGGAAATTCTCCACATTGTCTCATGGGTACCTGTCACATCACAGCTGAATTAAACATGTGCAGTTTGGTGTTTATATGTTTATGTGTGTGTCTGTGCTATCTCTTTAAATTTTCATGCTGTCATTACTGCATGTATGAACATAAATATGCCTACGTGGATACACACAGAAGAACACACAACCAGCAGGAAGTGACAAATCACAAGATTCCTAATATCAAATGTTCAGATTCAATCAGAGGGTCAATAATGCAACCGTGAAGCTTTCCAATTTCTGTCTCAGTCACTATGTTGCATACTTTGATCTCATGATTGCATAATTTCCCTTGACACAATTTTATGAGCAGGCGGGACAGAATGAAATAAGCAGCAGAGAGAGGTCAAGCCCGGGCACAGTCTGTCAGTCTAATATCCAGGTATGATGGAAGCTCAATTGCAATATTGCCGGCTCTCATTCACACCACAGTAATGAGCTATAAACTCTATATTACATCTCCATCATCCACCCAGAACTCTAAAAACAGACGCCTCCAACATGGATTCAACACAAAATATCAATTAAGAGCCTGGTCTCCTGATCTCAAGACAGTTATGACTCCTCAAGAAGCACTCAATTCTCAGTTATAATAACAAAGCTGATTTATTGGTTGGTTTGGCAGCTCAGTGGCCAGACTGACGGTACTTTCAGTCACCAGTTAGGGTGCTGAATTCATGCATTAACATAATGTTTTCAGTGTAAGTTCATTTCAATTAATTTTATGCCTCTTAGTGGTTATCCAGTCAGCTTACTGGAATATGTTTGAGGGTTTTTCGGTGAGCCATTGATCAGCTGTCTTACCTGTTATGTCTCTCTTCTGTTATTGAAGCGAATGCTTCACTCCTTCGCTCCTCTGCCACGGGTGTCAAGGCCGTTTCTATGGCTCCTCTCCCTGATCTCTGATCTGGCTACAACTCCTTCAAAGTAAGTTCACAGACATGGTAAAATCCAAAAATCTTTTATTTATCAAAAAAAACCCCACACATCTGCATTTTCTTCAATTATTTGTATCCCCAATTGAACAATATGTAAATGGCTGCAAATATAACAAATCCAGTGAGTTTCTGCAGAAATACACTGGATTGAATACCAACAAACAATATTCACTGAATGCAAAAACAAAACTGTGAGTGGTAACAGTAGTAGCCAAAAGGTTTGGAAGTTGGCAGCAGAGTAATGGCCAAATGGTAGAGGAAATGAATTTATGAAGCATGAAGCGCCTATCACATCTCACCATAGCAGAAAAATGGCAGCATTTGGCACCCCTCTGCAATGAAAAATATTCATATCTCGGATATGAACGTGTTTAATAATAACTTGTCAAATTAAAAAGCAAAACCCTTTGGCAACAAACAAAAAAAAAATTTACAGTGCCCGAAGTTTGTCTGATTTATAAAACTGGTCCTATTCAGGATAGAAAGCACAGTTCTAGTGTTGAAAACACAACTCAAGCATCTGATTGCACCAGTTTTATCGACTACAGTGCAAATAACAGGATGCAGGAAGGACACAGTGGAAGAGACATTGATTGTCCCTGTGATGAACAGGACGCTAATGTATCTTCTAGAGTATTCTCACTGCATGATGAGTAGAAAATAGACAGTACTGTTATCAGACAGACCAGAACAGTCCACAAATCAAAAAAAAAAAAAGAGAGATTCAAGAGCCTAATCTGAGTCTTATTTTCTCCCATAGGCCTCAGTGCCAACCATCGTCACCAAGAGAAGATTAAAGGGCACAAAAACCTTTTGACAAGAGGGGAGCAGAAAAACACTTTTAGGAGCTCTTTGGAAAACACTGAAAAAAAAAAAGAATGTGTTTTGGTTTAGCCACACCACAGCTCACAGTTTCACATACTCAACACGGTCTAATGCAAATAGACTTTCAAAGCATATCAGCATCCATGCCAGTCTTAAAGAAACAGCCTTCAAATTAACATTTAGATGGAAGTGACACTTCAGGACCTCGCGAGTCAGAGATCAGGGAGGAGTGGGTGGAATAAAAAAACTGCATCCATCAAAGTCATTTGGCATGCCTGAAGGAGAAGTATAAAATGGACCCTAAGTTAAATTCCTCCATTAGATTAGAGCCCATTAACTCAATTATTGACAGGTGGGTCTTATGATCTACCATGGAGAGGCCTGGAATTGTCTAGATCTGCTTATTTTAGTCTTTGTGTCGCCTCAAGCAAGAGCGAACAGCAGGGACGGCCACTGAGTGTGTGAAGGACTGTTACGGTGTTCACACATGTAGAATCCCCTTTGGACTTATTGGCCAGAGATTCCAAGCTGTGCATACAGGCCTGTATACAAATATAGCTTAATCTACATCCTGCAATTTCTCACACATCTTCGCAATCTCCCTGTCTCTTCTCACCCTCGCGCACTCTCTTTCATTCATTCTTTCATAACATCTCTCCCATATAAGGGCTGCCGCGTCACTATCCCCTCTCAACTCCAGGGTGGAACTTACTTTATCTTCACCCTCTCAGGCCATGAAAGCCTGCACAAATGGATGATTGGCAGCTCCATTAGAGAGACAGGAGAGGAATAATAGTGTGACTGTACTCCAGGCTCTATCTGCTGCTCTCCTCCGCCGGACACACAACTACACAGAGGAGGCCTTCTACAGTCTTAGCCATGTTAGAGAGTTGAATAAATGATGTGGAGTAAAGAAACACACAACATGATGTGTCCATTAAGACACGCACATGCAGAAAATATATATTCTTCTGTCTCAGTGTGGGTCGTTTTTTTAAAAATATTTCCATCTCTATTTATATATGTTCCACTGCAAGGTTGTCTCAATCTATTCAGCCTGTTAATTCAATAAGCAAGTACAGGGTCAATAGCCATGATTATTCAATGAAACCTTTAAAGTAGGTTGGGGTGATCCTAGTGGAAATTTCATATGAACAAAGATGCTGACATTCAGACGGAGTGCTCTTTACACACATGCTGATAAACATTTGAGAAAGGTCTGAATATAGGAGAATGATGAAGCCAGACAACGTTAATTAACCTTTTTTTTTTTTTTTNNTTTTTTACGACATTTAACCATTGCACAGGAAGATTTAAATGTTTTCAAGTGACACAAATTGTGCATGCATCGAGGCACACTCCATCATACACATTCATATTTCATGATCTTAGCGTGAGGCTGAGCTGTGTCTTCTTACTTGTGTCCTCTCTCATACTGGTCCACCTATAGCCACCATGGGCCACCTGCTGTTAGTGAGCCAACCGTGAACATCCCGCTGACCTGTCAGGGCAAGATATTGTCCAATCACCTTCACAGCTGTCCACAGCTCTAAGGGCAGGTCATACATAGTGAGAGCGCAACAGTTTTCATTGTGAGTCAGGTGCCGGGAATGAATGACATCCTAATGTAATACAGCAGAGGGTGCATGTGGGTGGCTACCAGTGATGTACAGCAGGACGTCCATCTAGCCCTGCAGCACATCCGACCCAATATCCATTTGCCTTTCGGTTGGATGAGAAACTTCCCCTGCCATGGCATGTTGTGGATAAACAGCCCCTGGCACTCTTTCCCTATGCTCTCTGTTAGTCCAAAAACAGGGCCGCTTTGATTACCAAGGGGGATAAAAAAAACACTCATCAATAATGTAAAAATGCAATTAATGACTTCCCCACTTCTCTCAGATCTCCCATCCCGAACCCCTGCACTGCTGCAATCCCCTTACCTCACCCCCACGCTACTACATGCAGGAACAGGACAAATATGGAGATGGGAAGTCATTACTAAAACATAGCTGTGTTAACCTTTTGTGAAATGCACTATTTGGATTCTTGCCTGGTGCTTTGTTGTTGGTGTCATACCCTCATCTATCAGGCCTCGGTCTCCAGAGGCCACAGCCATTGATATCTGCAGCAGTTCCCCCAGCCTGTTTTACAGCTATGATCTCAAACTTTACTTTGCTGAAACATTCATGCTTGTTTGCATTCTGAATGTGTGCACAAACGCCAACACAAGTGTAATTGCTTGTGTAATTGGAAGAAAAATGATAGGTTTGATATGAGCACTAAATTGGAGTTGTTTTCAGCTGCTGATGATGTAGGGAAAAGACATTTGCATGATACACAGAATTATCTTTTCAGGATTTGTTTCAGGATGTTGATTTTTATAGGAAATGATAAAGTATCTTTACTACAGTGCCAGAGCTAATCAACTAACTAACTAAATCTTGTAGTGCTGCTTTGAGGCAGTGCAAATGTACAAAAAGGTGTCACACAATCGGTGCTTGTACAAGTTACAAGACAGACATTGCATCTCACCACCTGTCAGAGCCGTTTAAGAGAGAATTTAGCAACCATGAAAACAATTTCAAGTGACCCTCCGAATCACGTGTTACTCATTGTGTCAATACTGGTATGAAGATGTGTCCATCCAAACACCACATGTCTGGATTTTGGTCAAGACAACTCCGTCTGTGTGTTCCGTAACTGTACTGATAATATTCACTTCTTGATTTGTGTTCTCAGCAAATATCGTAGTGTTTTATTTTGAATGTAATAAATAAACAACACATATTAGGTCGTACGTTGAACATTGTCAAAAAAAATATTGTACATTTAATTTTCATTTATCTAAATTCATATAGTGTGGTGGGAAATTAAATTGTTCTATTAACTAACCAAAACCTGCACAGATGTAGGTGGACAAATGTTTGTTTTCATTTCACATTTTCTGTATGAATGGGTATTGGGCAGTAAATTACAAACACACAGCTGTGTAGCCTATCCAGTCACATACATCACAACCTTCTATAGTGACACGCAGAGGCAGCTGCTATCCATATAATTACTTCCTAAAAAGATTAGTATGTTGACAGTGATCATGTCCACCAGTCAATGGAGTGGAAAGGCACCTAACAGAGCATGTGAGAGTGGTGTCAAAGAGATGGATAAATGAGACTGCTGTACTTTGAACACACAAGGTCAGCTCAAACTCAAATCATCAGCTGCAATTCAATTTGTTTATTTGTTCCCTTCTTAGCCAAAGCCAACTGAGGTTGGAGCTTAATCTTTTCCCAAATATGTTCAGGGAAGGGCTTGATTCCACAAACCTATGTCCTCGTGACGTTGCTTAGACGTTTTTTTTTGATGGTGAGTGTGCAGCTCTCAGCAGCATCATGACCATCAATGAGTATTCTACGTAGCCTTCAGCACAACGTGATATAAGACCTGATACCCCACCTACGCTCCAGTTGCTGATTGGCGCTACGCAGGTATCCAGCTATTATTTATTACCCCAAAGCTTGGACGCCTCATTTATCCTGACTGGATCTCACTGCAGGATCTACCCGTTCCCACTTTACTCTGCACCAGGGCGCGCGCAGCTGACTCCTTTACCAAATTATCTGCTCGACGGTAAAACAGGTAAAGAATGCTTCAAGTAAAATGTTTACATATTTATTCTGTTTTCAACAGTTGTCTTTTTCTGTTATGAAGTAAGTTGACTTTTTGACTTTTTGGAGAGAAAAGGGGACTGCGTAAAATTATTGTCGTGTTTTTTCTTTCTTTGTTGGACACGTACAAGATAATAAAAACAATAATTTACTAATTACATTAAAAATAAGTCTCATGGACCATATCTTTGTAAACCTTACACCGCGCGCTTTTACGCTCCAATTACGCAGCGAGTTTTGCGCAACAAGTACAATTGGTTCTTTGGTGAAAACGCGATATTCGGCGATGTTTTTGCCTATAAGGAAACAACCTAATAAAAAAGGATAACTGTAAATATTCTTGGACAGGTGGAGCTGAAAAAATGAGGAGAGGTTTGCTGTTGGTGACTCTGTTTCTCCTCATGAAACTTCGATACAGCCAGTCCAGATGCGAGGAGCTCGGATCGCGCAGATCAACTTCAGATGTAGGTTTCCTGGCGCGTAATGATCAAGCTGATTTTCAGACCATCTTTTAACAGAAACTGATTTTTTTGTTTTTTGCTTCTCTTAATTGCAGCAGACCACAGGCTTGGACAACCTCAAGCGGAACATCCTGAAGAGGTATAGCGATTTGGATTATGACAGCTTTGTGGGTCTGATGGGCAGAAGAAACGCCGGTGAGTCCTCTTTTCGACTGACACACGTAGCAAACTGATTAAATTAAAAAGATTATTGTGATAATAATAACAGTATTAATGTTAATGATAATAAACCGAAAAAAACAAACACCAAAAATGGCAATAGCTTTTGCGTTTTGGTAATTTAGTTATGATCATTTGATCTGGATTTTTTTCCCTCACATTGTCCTTTAACTTCTATTTCACAAAGCACTCTTTTTCCTTTTTGACTTCATTTTATTTTCATCAGATGCAAACGCTGTACAGTCACCACAAAAAAGTAAGACCTTTGTGATTTAGTAATGATATGAAGAGGCTGCTTTCTTTAAATGAATACAATAATAATGATACTGGTTTTTGAATTTGAATGGTTCTCATTCTTCTTATCAGGGGAAATGCATGACATTTTTGTTGGTCTTATGGGAAGGAGAAACTCAGAGCCTGGTGAGTGTGGCAATTCACAATTCCACAGTAGTCCCTGTTGGCTTTTGTAGGCATTCGGGTTCAGATTTAAGGTTTTCTCTGGTGTTCATCATACAGATGATGTATCTTTGTGGGACTATCTTTTAATGTCTGTTCTCGCAGATAATGGTCCCTGGAGGAGAGAGTATCCAGAGAGGAGAGGCATTTTTCTCAACAAGTGCAGGCTGAGGTGAGAGCCTCTTCTTTTTCACTCAATAGCTGGAACACCACACAGTCTCCACTTGGAAAGATAAAGTTAACACTTAACCAGGCTAATAAAGAGGAGGTTCTGAAGATTTCTGCTGTTCAAGGTTCAAGGTCTTAAAAGCACTGCTGACTTAAATGACAATTTTTTAAATCATTTTTTTTTTATTCCTCTGTATGCTTTTCAATTCTAAAAAGTAAATCTCTTGGCCTTATTTTTATGATGTATTAAAGAATTGATTTTACACATTTAAAATGCATGTGTAGGAATAATGCTTACATGCATGTATGATGTGTTTTGTTGCAGGTTCCTTCAGGGGCTGTAGACATTCATACTGAAGGATCTCTCTCATCTGGCATCCATGACAGAAAATCACAGAGAACACAAACAATGAACTAAATGTCTGATTGAAATGACTAAATGATGTGATTCACACTGTAAACCTGCCTGCTGGCTCATGAAAGTGACCATAAACTACACGGATTGTATTTCTTTTATCTGAAGACAAAACATAATTAGAAGTGACAGCTGATACATTCTATTTCTTTATCATGTTATTGTTTTTCTTCAAAGTTCAAATAAACATAATTTTTTATACATAATGTATTCATTTAAAACATTGGTGCATGTTCCTGCAGCTGTTTATGAGTGATTCTTCAAGCTCGGCTCTACTGCAGACAGTAATGTTCAATCACACCTACTATAATGTTTATTGTTGGGTTATATAAAATGACAAGACAAGAGGGATTTATTGGAGTTTTGTATAATACTGTGTTCATCAGAAGCTACAGTGTTCTCAAACAGAAGCACAGGGGTTTTCAAGTATACACTTCTACATCAGAGCATCTCATATCACTCAAAGGGAAAAAGAAAAAGACATTTTCACAGCACAGCTGTTGCTCTTCTTACTGGAACAAACATCGTATCACTGCTGGCTGTGTATTTAGAGTCTGCATTAACTTTTAAGTGCAGAAGAGACGAGAGGAAATTAAAAAGAAAAATGCAAACAAAGACACAAAGGCTAAAAAAAATCAGACATTTCAAAGTCATTTTGCATGTTGTTTCAGAAAGCCCCCTAAAAAACTCAAGAAAAGTAACACTAAGACATGAGATTTAACACCAGAAAAGAGGCCATGAAGAAAAGAGACTAAATATTTTGAAATTCTGATACACACTGCCATTTGCTGCTGATCTCCATTTGAAGGAGAAAAAAATAATGACTTAAAAATGATGAATTAAAAATCTTTTCATACATCTGCTTCTGTATTATTGGCTCAGATCAGGTACTTGTAAAATACATTGAAATAATATTCTGTGTGCCTCTTCCTGCACACATCTGTGACTGTGTAACGTCATAAATTCACGAATTTAAATGCTGATTATGTCAAACGTAATTACGCTAAACCAAATGTTTATCTTGATTAAAAATAGCCAATCCATTTGGAGCTGCCACTGAATCATATTCAAATTTTCACACTGTGAGCGCTTACAGTGTCATACTGGCTGGAATATACTGTGATCAAGGAAGCCCTGTCAGAAGAAAACTTTAGTGAGCCAGCATACTGCGCAGGGTAACACACCTCTCTGGCATAATCGTGCAAATTCAACCCCAGCTGAAACACAGAATCAGCGGTGCCTGTCTTGAGTGACCGCAGTCCTGTTCTCAGTGACACGAGAGTTTAGATTGTCTTTGCCCCCTTTCTCTGACTCCATCTTCACTTTAGTTTGGTTTCCACTAACAGAGAAGGCTGAAGTTGTGTGGCTCCTTGCATCTGTCACCTCCTGATTTCCTTTAAGTCCCACCGTCACGGCTGTCTGTGAGAGTGGGCCGAGGCTCAGACCCTGGCGTAAGGGGGGCCGGTAGCGTGGCCTGTAGCCGTACGCTCTCAGGTGATAGGTGTAGTACTCCAGTGTGTACATCAGCTCTGATTCTACATAATGGAAAGACACTGCCAGGTCAGAGCAGCACTGTGGACCCTGAGGAAGAATAACACAAACACATACACACATGTAAGCACATAGGATGACACACACATATAAAGATACAAGTTAATATAAAATATATTAAAAACATATATTACAACATTATAACACACCATTAATAATTATGAGACATATAAACAAACAAAACCAACTGTCAAAAATGAGTGGCAGCCTCTACCGTCCACCACAGCGCAATCAGATTTCACGAATGGACATTGGTTTTAGGTCTGTAAAGTCCTTCGAATACTCACTTCCAACAATTTTATCATTAGATAAAGAAAAAAAATGTAATCCAAGGGAGAAATTTAAGTAGGAAGATATTGTATGCAAACAGGATTATAGCAAATATGGTCTCCATTTTACAAAGCGCCAACTGACAATTCCATTGGCGCGAGGAGCCTAACAACTGCAGAAATTCTTGCGATTACTAGTGCCAAGTCAGAATGATCTTGTATAAAAATGCTACATGTAGCACCTCTCATGCATTTGCAATTACTATTAGCATTTGTTTGGCGGGTGTTATTCTACAAATCCCATGAAAAGACTGAGAGCAACAATGTGTTAGTCCGTTCTCTCCCCTGTTTGTGGCACTCAGCCCCAAGCCTGCTGTACATCTTAAGAAATATATAGCATATTTTCAAAAAAAAGGCAATGTGATTTCCTAAAACAGCTGGGCACCGAGGTTTTTAGCAAACATTACTCAAAAAGGAGAAAATTGTGCATTTGTTGGGTACTATTTTCTGCAGCGGATTAATACACATGTTGTGCGCTTGTGAGTATATTCGGCAGCAGGACAGTGTATGTAAGTTTGACTCAAGATAAAATGCCCATGTTCATCTTGATGAAAGCTGCTACCCAGAGGCTTATTTATGTTTTTTTTTAGCAGTTTTTTTTTAAAAACAGAGGTCTATGGCACAAAGCTAAAATCAAAATTTGGCTACAAAGAAAATACTTGTTAGTGGGAAAAGTCATTGTTGGTTTTGGTCTTTTTGTTTTCGATCACAATAAGAAGAAAATAGAATATCACCAGCCATTGTCACTGTCATACGCTGGCAATTCTGAAACCGCGCATTTTCATTTTTACAGTGATAAAACATAATTACTTTAATATTAAAGGTACATTTGTTTTCTTGTTTGAAAGACAGAGAACAAAGCAGCTCCATACACTGGCAGTCAGTGTGTGACAGGATCAGTAATGGACCTGTCTCATTTTAATTGCAAAGTACAACAAATTAGTTGCATCATCAGCGACAAATTGACCAATTTTCCTTTTGTTGACAGGACATTGTCTCTGCTGCAATCATCTACTTTTAAATGAACTCATTTCTATTTCAATTCACTCGTTCTATGCAGGGGTCAGGTACAGAATTTGAAAGTGCCAGATAATCACATATTCATTTAGTTAGTTATTATCTCTCTCACGAGTCAATTAAAAGCAACGCCTACATTTTTTGTATTCATCGAAAGCAAAATAAACAATACATTGCACACTATTCACTTTCAGTTAGAAAAAAGGTCCTTGTTGTACGCTTCAAAATAAAAGAATAATTCTCTCACTTGAATGCAGACGTACACTAATGATATTAAAGGATTTTCAACTAACAGGTTCACCCCCTCAATAGCATGTCTTCCTAACCTGACGTGCTCCTTTCTAATAAGGCTAATCCACTCCACAGGATGTCTGTCTTATCACGGAGCTATCCGTAAACCACCTTGTGCTTTTAGTAATGGTGCCATTTGTAGGCACGTTTTAGGCATTTTGCTTTTATAAGGCAGCTTACATTTTACTATTTTTACCAGCTCATACTGTAGTGCCTTTTCCCAGCGCCAGCTCACAATTTAAACAGAAGTGAAGGGACTTGCCTCAACAATTGGGTAGTAACAATAGCTCCAGTACCAGAAGCTCTTGGAGAACTTGCCAGTTAGATGGTGCTCTGGCACAAACGGGTGGAAGGTTTCTCGATGCAAAGTATCTCTGGAGTCTCCCGCCAGAACGCCCATCTTCTCCAAACACTGCCCCAGCGCTAAGTCCTCTACAGGGGTGGTGTGTGTGCAAACTTTGGTCCGAAAACCTTCCACAAATCTCTTGAGGGCCTCTTTGCTAAGCACATAGCCTGCTCCTCCACTCATGTAGCCTTGCTTGGTGTAAGGCTTGAAGCGTTTGCCAAAGTAGATGGGCTCTTCAGGGGTGTGGTTGGACAGAATCCAGCGCAGGTTGTCCACCACCACGTAGGTGTCATCGTCTGCTTTTAAGAACCAATCTGCTTCGTTAGCATGGTGCTCGTAGACATAATGGAAGGCTCGAATGGTCTTCCAGTAGAGCTGGTCACGGCCTTCCTTAGTGCCCAGACCCACAGTGGGGAAGTCTGGGTCCTCCACAGAGCTCATGAACACCACCACGTTGCAATGGCGACTCCAGGTGGCCCTGACATGGCGGGCCCTGCTCTGCAGGTTATACGGCCCTGTCATCACCCAACAGAGAACACGTACCCTCTGGTACAACACATCCGCCAGCCGGCTGTCTTCATCTAGAGGGACACAGCAAACAGTGCAATACACAACAATGTTAACTGGTGTGCAGTGTGTAGTTCTACCTGGAACACCACACTACCCTGGCACTGCTCACACATCAGCATGACTTCTCCATTTCCAACAGTTTATACATTCTTGTGTTTTCTGTGTTCTGTGTTTTCTTCCTTTTTCAATCATATTGTTCAACAATTTATGTTAAATAAAAAACAGATTACATAAAATGTGAAGAGATCATACAGTTGAACTGTTTAATCACACTGATTGAAAGGTACATTTATTATATACACTTTTTTTTTTGGTCTCTCTGTACATTTCCCTCTTTTACCAAGAGTACTTCAAAACCAATCAAAGCATCCATGCCAAATAATACACACCCTATCTGCTCATCATATCAGTGTCTTTTAGTGAGCCATAATGCTTTTCCACTTCCCCACAACCACCACCAGCATCAAATGCCTCAGTATTGGAGGTCACAACTTATCTTCCAGTCCATCATCTCGCCTATATAAGCCAATGCAGGGATTTTAAGCAAAATAGATAATTCTTTAGTTAATCTAAATCTTTTTATTGCTTCTTTTAGATGCATAAGAGATGCAAGGTTGTAATTTAGAGTGAATTGGCTCAAATTTAAAACAGCTTTGATATCAAATCCTATGAGTTCAGCAAACCATACTAAATGATTTTATCTGCAGAGGACCAGTGTGAACGAGTGTAAAGCACCTGCATGGTGAGGGTGGAGCAGGTTGATGAGAGCAGCTCCCTCCTTCCTCCAGCTGGTTGGCGTCTCCCCCACCGCTGTGGCTTTTTCCTGAGCCTCTGACAGCACGGGGTAGCTCCTCTCAAACCACACCTGGCGCAGGAAGAAGTAGATGCTGCAGGCCCCCACTAAGAAGCCCAGGGAGAAGGCCCATCTGGAGCTGGAGACCTTCATAGTGACACCGTCCCCAGCAGCGTGATATCCCAGTTAGAGCATGTCTAAATAGGAACAAAACACACGTGGATTGATTTGATTGGGTTGAGATCTGATGACTGCAAAGGCCATAGCATATGATTCACATCATTTTCATACTCATCAAACCCCTCATGCCCTCCCACCACTCCCATCAGGATAAAAATGTTTCATCATAGGATAAAGGTGATCACTCAGAAAAACTTTGTATTGATTCGACCCTTCCCTCTAAGGGGACAAGTGGACCCAAACCATGCCAGCAAAATGCCCCCCACAGCATAACAGAACCATCGAATCCCCTCACTGTAGGGTAGGATGACTCATCTGACCATATCACTTTTTTCCCACATCTCTGTAGATCAATGCCTGGTTGGTTTTTGCACCACTGAACTCTCAAATGTGCATTCATCTTTGTAATGAGGGGTTACGGACTGCAGCCCTACTATAATATCCCTCTCTATGTAATTGTCGACGGACTGTTCTTGCTGACAGTCTGATCACATCCTGCATTGACATTCTCAGTCACCTGAGGAAGAGTTGCTCTTCTGTTTTTCCTCACATATCGTACTAATGCACGAGCATCGCGCTCATCAAATGTGCGCTGTTGACCACAATTTCCGACCCAATTTACTGATGTCTTTCCCACAGATCTAAATGCAGATGTCACTTCAGTCACTGTTCCTGTTGAAACACGAGCCAGTTAAGCAGTCTTTGTGACTGAAGCTCCTGCCATCCGTGCCCCAGCAATGAACCCTCTTTCAAAGTCACCTGTGTAGAAACATCTACATTCGTTATGTTTCTCCACTCATTTATTAAAATGTGTGCCAGTCTAGCCTGGTCAAACGAGCACGAACTGATGAAGCCTCTTGGATGAGAGGTGAAACGTCTTCACAGACAAAACCAAAAATCCAGTAGCGTTCGATTCAATTTCCTTGAGATAACTGACCTGGATGAATGAGAATATTTACAGGCTCATTTATTAAAAGTTTTTCCTTTAATTTGTCACAGGTCTGTAGTTGCACATTGAATTGTGTTATGTAACCATGAAACGGTTTTAAAGACAAGTGTTGTTAGAACTTCAAGTAGCTTACCTTCAATATTAGTTTTACAAGTCATTATGTCAGAAAGGGCAATAAACTCCAACGGTATTTGCACAGCAAACATGTTTTTGATGTGTGCATTAAAAATGAAAAGACGTGGTTTGAGTACCGTCTGTTAGCTTCAAATCATATTGGATACACTTCTCAGATCCAGACAACAACACATTTTAAGCATTGCCCCCTGGAGCCCAATCTCCCCGTCCCACATTCACAGGGAAATTTAGCCTTAAACAAACTCTAAAGTGTGTTATTGTAATAAAATTGGACAGGAAAATCTAAAACCACACACAGCTGTCTCACTAAGCTGGAAAAGCGTCTAGACTAAACTGTTATTAGAGTCAATACACTGACTGGACTCAAACAATCCAAATGATTTTAACTTGAACGTAGGACTTAGTGTAAATCAGAAAGTGTGCTCCAGTAAAATGGTGTTTGTCCCACCAGTCACTGTCTGTGGAGAAGCTCCAGGATTTGTCTATAGATGACACCACTACTCATGCCTCCTCCTTTTGTTCAGCTTTAGGACAGACTGATTTAAATACATCAATTTAAACTAAGCTGCAATATAACACGTGAATTCAGTTCTTCATTTTGACAGGAGGACTTGGGAGAAGTCCTTCGCTGACTTGGAATTCACACTTGACACAGTGTCAGTGTGTCACTGCCAAAAATGTTTCCATTTGACTATCTGTTGCCTCACGGATGAGGTTAAAGACCCCGAATCTGAGGCAGATGTTAACGATTAACATGACCAGAGCTGTTTTTGGCAAAAATGTGCTCCCCGTGTATGATGCTTCCCTCCATTGTCCTGACGAAAAACACAATTAGGCGACAACCCAGTGACCCGAATCGAGGCATTACATCCGTTTACAGCACAAACACATGACTGATTGCTATGCCAGCGAAAAAGAGGCCATGTGGAATCCAGATCTATATGTACAATTCTGGTGAAAACAGCCGCAGCTGTGTGTGTATTTAGAGTCGGCAAACAACATGTTTAATCCCAGATCTACATCCATATGTGTGTGTTATTTACCTTTGCTGGGGGATCAGTCATTTGTGAGCACGGTGTGCTTGCAACTCCTTATGCAGCGAAATATGTCCTCTTTCTGAAACCAGCACGAGGCTGCTACACCTGTCAGTCATATCGTCACGTGCTGGTCACATTCACCCGACGTACTGTTTTTGATTGAAGTCGTCCCTATTTTGCGTCGCCAAATAAGATGATTAGTAAGAGGAAAGCCACTGTGTTGATTTACATTCTTCAGCATCACGAGCTAAGCTCTGGAAATGCGGCCTCTCATTGGTCGGCTGCCGGTGACGTGTAGAGGAAGCTTTCACGTCCTGCAACGCATGAACGGACGGACATTAACGGATGGTTTGATTTTTACAAGATGTGTATTATTATTATTATTGAAATATGTCATTTAAAGATGCCGAGAGAGAAAGCGGAAGAAGTAACGCTGTTGCGTTATCGATCTTGGCCACTAGGTGTCTCCCTAACAAAGCCTACAAAATAAAACATCTTCAAGACTTCCCACACTCACAGTTTCAGTTACAGTCGCTTTACATTTATTCATATGCAGTGGTGGGAAGTAACCAAGTACAATTACTCAAATACTGTGCTTAAGTACAATCTTGAGGTACTTTACTTAAGTATATCCAATTTATGCTACTTGACACTTCTACTTTACTACATTTCAGAGAGAAATATTTTATTTCACTATGTAACTGCTATAGCCACAAGTAACTTTGATTTTGCTTACAAAACATAATCGACTTAATAAATTGTCATAGATTAAAGGCCCCACATATCCTCACATCTGTTTTCAATTATGTTGATTAGACCTACTGAGGTTGGAGTTGTGCAATGTGCTTTACATGAGGCCAGCGTGTACTGATTCAAATGATAAAATTGTGAATTGCAACAACTCTAGCAGGAAAGCCCCGGCCTTAGCTTTTATGAAAAACCATTCAGTTAAAGTAGGAATTAGACTCCTGACAGACCCACAAATGCTCAGTTGAGTTCAAAGTTGTTAGTCTGGCCTGAACTCTTCCTTGCTTTAATTTGAAGCCACTGTGTGTATATTTTTTGGTGATTATAACATCTTTCAAATGATTCTAAAAATCCCCTCCAGACATGTTTTTAGATAGAACAATACTCTAAAGTTGTGTCTGATTTGGTTTTTCCACAACAAAATGTAATTACCTATTTAAAATTTGTTCAAGGTAGCTACATACCCCCTCTACCTCATTAAAAATCCAGAAGCTATGAATATACAAGTTGGGGGGGCTTAAAGTTGTACAATAAGCTCCCCACTTTCCACACACACTATCCAGGACGCAAACCTGCTGACATGTCATGCCGTAGGCCTGTAATCACTGCATCCGCACCACGTCCAAGCATGTTTCAGAGTGTAGACCTAATGCTGGGAGAGTCTAATGTGATGACGGGACAGATCGAAGGTTAAGCCTTGATTTTCAACTGGTAAAACTGGTTCAATGTGAAGCCATGCCTTCCAGGCGAATGTTAACAGCACTCCGGAAATACAATTGTTTTTATGCCGTCAATGCAAAGTGATTTGCCTTTGCCTCGAGTGATAACGCCCGGTACAAGAGGAGTGGCTCCGAGCAGCCGCAGCTCGCGGAAAGCAGTGCGCATGGATACGGCTTTTCTTAAAGTTGGAAAGATATTATCCCGCGGAATCCACAAGAGTAAGACATCTGTCCATCTCTCTTCCTCCTGTCTTTTTGTCTAGTCTGAGTTGAAATGTTGGGACTTTTGAGCGCATGGAAATATTGGTTTCCTTGTTATTCTTGAGAAATATTTACCAAAGAGAATGTAGGGGCGGCGTGCGCCTATATTGCCTAATCCTGTATTTTGGAAGAAAGTGAAGGGCTTCTTCACAGGTCGAGTGTCCAAGCGACTTTAAACTGCTTTAAAATATAACACTCAACGAATTTTCAGTAAAGAGTTTAATTATAGAGCTAAATGTATACGGAAGGTATGAGCTTCAAAACTAGTCTGACATTCAATCAGCCATTAAGCCAAGATAAATAACGAGACTATTGTTTTGTTTCATACATAGGCTATGCGTTTATTTATCTTCACAGACATACTGTATCTGCTGTGACAACAGACTGGTGAACAAAGTAAAGTAAAAAAATTTTTTTAAAAAGCTGGTGAACAAAGTAAAATAATAATAAAAAAAACATGTAGTCAGTTGTGTAATGACCACGCCTTTACTTTAAAAATACGCCATTAAATGTGACCAACAGAGCAAAACCTGTTTTCAGTTAGTAGCCTACATTAGGAGTAAAAGTCACTTCCTTTGACATGATTCATCTGGGCAGCAAACTTCCCTCTAGATAAGTCTTGTTGTTCTTGATATGTTTAATGTAGCAACAGTACAGAACAGTAACCCTTCACTTGAAGAGGTGTGCTTGTAGGTAGGCCGACGCCCAGAGCGAAAATACAAATCTAACCATTTGGCACCTGAGCAAAAGGAGCAAATGCATCCCCATATTCAATTAGGGGAAGCAAGTTATGGTTTTGCTACCCCACTTTTTTGTCTTTTTAAAACAAACCTATCATATAGTCCCCATAATCAGGTCATTATATTTAAGCAGTCTATATCAATGATCATTTTACTATGTAATAAAAAAATCACATTTTTGGACCACCCTCTGAGTTGGTTCAGTCGAACCCCTTGCCGATCATTTGCCACAGCATGCTTTGGCTGTCAATCACAGTCTGTCAATACACACGGGAGCCTATGGAAGATGATTAGGGCCACAAGTGAAAAATGTTTTTGAGTTCTGAGTTTAAAGTCAGAATTTTTAGATTAAAGTCAGAACTCAAATACATTTTTCACATGTGGCCCTAATCCTCTTCTGCAGGAGTCTGGCTGTTTACACTGAAAATAGAACATAGGAAAAGATAGGCTAGCCTATGTTGAATGAACCTGCTTGGCCCACTAACTCCAGCCAAACTTTAAATTAGCTAAAAGTAGGATTGTACTGTCGCCGAAGTGCTGAACCAATTGACAACTCAACGTTAGGTAACTTTGCCAGCCCGCCCACTTAAAGATATAATCTTGAAGATTTTAATTTAAATAAATGTCTGTTAAGTCACTATCTATCGCCGAATGATGCAACACAATGGTGATTGAGCCTATGGCCCACTGATGAAAGCCTGCAGCATTTGCAGTATTATAACCCGTGTGTCGGGAGCAACTTTCTCAGAAAAATCATAGTTAGGCTTTTAACGCAACAGACTTGCTTTTCAACTCTCCTGTGTGTGAAGCGGCGTACTGGTTTTTCTGGTCTCTGCTAGCGTTGTGAGTCAACAGTTATTATAGCTGAACAAACAAAGAAAAGGTGGATGACTACCGACAAGGAAAGTGAAACTGAAACTTAAGTGAGGTCCAAAAACACATCTGCGATTACCGATTATTGCCATAGGTGCCGTGAAAGACAACGAAATCAAAATCTTCGTGATTACAACTTTAAAGTTAGCTCGCTGATCGGACAGGATTCGGCTGTGGAGATGGGACGATGGAGCCGAATCAAAGAATTGGCTCTTTTAAGTGTAACATGGCTATTAATATTTTGCATTAGCCCTGTGTGTAAAATAAACAGGTGGGACTGGAATTAGATAGTTGTTGTAAGGCCATTTCATTCATCCAAATTGTTTGTACTTTGTTGCAATTGTTAGACTTTGAAGATGGCCTTGCGGGTATTAGAATAGCATTAGTATGTATTAGTATTAGAATAGCTGCAACCCTCAGGTTTAACATTGTTTAACTATCCAAATCATATTGTGATGTGTTGTAAGGCTATTTCGTTTATGTAAATTGTTTGTCCTTGATTGACCTTGAAGATGGCCTAGTAGCCTTCAACCCACTACCATTTTAGGATACATGATGTTTTTATAAATATAATTTCAAATATGACTCAGTGTTTCCCATACATAGGCTCTACTTGGGCGGCCCCCCCAGGTAGGGGGGTCCAGACCCTCCCTTCCTGGGAAAAAATGAGTTGTCTCCCTCAATATATCATTGTAAACATAACTGTATAATTTTAAATAATATGATAAGATGCATTATTGTGCTAATTATAGACGCAAAAACAAGGCCCGTCACACGCCTCACGCCGTGCCATCACACACACAGCACTGTCACACTCGTCACACGCCATGTAAGTAAAGTCTCAACCTGTGGGAAACACTGATTAGCCATTCTTCTAACAATCATTTCCTGTCCTGATCCACCTGTCCTTGATGCATTCTTGGTTTTCATAGCACTCTCAATCTAACTAATCTAGACTAGTGCAGGTGGCTGTTTCTTGACTTAATCCAAGAGGTTAGAAATGCAGGAAATTTGTTTTAAATTACAATTTTTTTTCAATGGGAAGGACACCAAAACGCCCCACCAATTATGTATCTTTCCAAGTTTGCTCCCCCATTTTAAAACATAACCAGGCGCCCATGAACCTAACAGCAATAAAATAAAATGAAAGTGACGCGCACAAATCAAAATCCATATCCAAATGAATACATAGTTAAATAGATAGATAGATAGTTGTCTTTCCATTTAATTTGTCTCCTGATGAAAAACATATATACAAATATATTTGAAATCATCTATACAAAAATACTCTTCACATTTTTGAATAGCTCTACAAAAATACCTAACACCCTACTACATACTAAAACAGAATTGTAATTGTAAACAGTGTTTATGCATGTACTTTTTTAAACGCATATTTAACATATTGCATTTACCTGTGATGACTTCACCTGTGATTTTGTCATATTTGTGGGGAATTATGCGGCTTCTACAGTTGTGTGTTTATACTGTATTTGGTCTGTTTTGGGGATTTGTTTACATACGTGCCCTTTTGAGCATGTATCTGTAAACATTCCACATCTTGTAGTGAGATTAAATCTTATTTTGAGTGTGCAGACAGGAAAATATTGGCTGCACCATGATAGTTAACACAAGTCATAACATGCAAGGAACTCCGCAACAACTCAGCAACTTAACTTAAAAGTCGTAGCCACACAACAATTATATTACACATTCCATTATAATAGCACCTGGGACTGCGAAGAACAACTGAAACTGCGGACTGTGCATCAAGACATGGTGCATGGAGCCTCTCTCTCCAAGATGCCCTCACCACTAAGTACCTAGGGCTGGCTGGGTACATATATCTAGTGTCAACTCTGCAGCAGAAATACAGATACCTACAAAGTCTATCAGTACCTACCCCCCACAAGGTCCACCAATTGTTGTATTCTAGTATAAGTGATCACAGAGAGCAGGAGGGGACTGAGGTGGTACAGGATGTCCCGTGTATACCAGCACACAGTGACAAACTTTTTTGCACATTAGTTTTTTCAATTAGAAGCATAGTTCAGACTTTTTTATTTTTATAAAGGGTGGTAGAAGCTATCAATACTGGACAGTAATGCACCTTGTTTACATGTTGCACCATCTTTAAGCTTGATTTGAGCGTTGGCAGCATGATACATGCATGGGATACAGTTCTAGATCTAGAAGTTAAAATTCAGCTGGCATAATTTCAAATTTAAGACAGTTCAGTGATTCTTGAAGTTTAATATTTGTATAATAATAATAACAATACATGATCCAGCTAACTTCGAACTGATCCTGTAGCCTCAGCAGATTTAAGGACTTGCTGCCCTGACAACAGCTCCAGATACATTTTAAGCCAGCTACGAAGAACTGAAAAAATCCAGCTTATCTCAAATTGTCAGCAATTCCAAACTCAGTTACTCCCATGTGAAACATAGGACCTCTGTCTTTCACATGCCCCTACGTTTTGCTTTTCCAGTGAGGCTTACATGTATACCATATTGACATTTCCTTTAATCTTCATTCTAGATGCGTACCTCCTATAAGAAGTGTCTTGGACTGGTTTTGGTCAGTGGACTACTGCTGCTAGCCCTGTTTAATGCTTATAGCCCTGGAACCGGCTCAGTAGTTGACATACGGCCAAGACAGGGGAGTCCGATGCAGAAACTCATCGATGGGATAATTCGAGACACCATCAGTGGCCATAATGACATTGCCTACAACATAAAGGAGGACGTGGCATGGTGTGTTAATAGTCAGCGTGTTTGTTATTTTGTCTAAATTATGCTCTGAATTCTCATTTTCATCCTTATCAACTCAATACCATTTTTGTCCTGACACAGTCGCTTGGCTCAAAACGCATGTGTGTGTCTGGCTGATAAGGAGACCGTTCACCTGCCGTTCTCCAATCTGCTCTTTCCACGTGTGTGGGCCCACAACCTCGAAATCGCCTTCTTAGAGTCCCATCCTGACCCTGAGGGCGTAAAGCGTCACAGAGCTCAGGAGTACAGCAGCTTTCAGAGGAGGTAAAGTTGAACACACTTTTGTGTAATCATGAAACAGTCAACTTGACTATGTCGATTTTTCAGCTGTTGTCAATGCAAAGATGATAACTCCTTTATAAAATTGTGAAAGTCTGTGTGAATAAAGGATGGGCCCTCTGACCCACAAGGTTTCATGAGAAATGACCAATGTTTGGCAAGACACCTTTGAGTCATGCTGTAATGTATCAGTTGACAGCTAACCTACCACGCACATAACATCTGAATACACTGACATCGCAGTCTATTTAAAGGCCTCACTCACATTCTGGCTGCCATGTGCTTTGCTGTTGTTACTATCCTTCACCCCGGTCTACATCTGCTTTAGTCGTGTTTCTCTGTAGCCTTGGCGGTGTATATTTGTAGGTTAATTCACACTGAGGGGTTATTTGCAATGTTCCTTGCATGGTGGTTATTAAGTGGATGCAGTGCATGCACTTAAGTAACGTGGTTACTGTCAGCTTTCTGCAGTGAACTGATGTCTTTAACGTCATATAAAGGGGAAACCAGAGTTCCACATTCAAGTTAGAGGAGTTAGAGAAATCTGATTTACCCAGCAAATTTTCTCCTGAAGAAAACCAGTTTCTTGCCCATGAAATACAGTGACTGTAGTCAGAGCGGATTTTTTACCTGGTGAAATTTACTCGCTTGCTGTTGTAAAACCAGGTGTACAGGAAACAGAAAGCAGGAAATAGCAGGGACAAGGTTGTTTAAACTGTGGGAGTTGGCATGGTTAGTTGGCTGACGATAGCACTCACTAGTTGGACATTGTACAGCTTCTTATCAGACACTTTCTTGTCATTAGTCTACCATTGTCCTTGCACTCACTGCAGCTGCTAAGGAGAGTGCTGCTTGTATTATTTAGCCATACAATTATATAAACAAGGATATGAACTTAAAAGAAGATAGTTTAGGTGCAAACCTCAAATCAGCAGTCCGGCTGTATTCCATACTCTAGGAGTATAAGCACTGAATGCTTTATCTGGGATTTTGGAGAAAATAGCTGTCCTGTAGCAACCTGAAGAATGTTGATAACCTCCTGATTTTGCTTTACATGCACATGGGTACCTGAAAACCTACTGCATGTCTATGAACATTCTCAGTATTAGTGGAGCTGATAATTACTTGTTCTCAATCATACAGGTCATAGGAAATCTCACAGCACTGACTTAAAGGCAACTTGATTTACTGTTTTAAGTCTTGAAGACTTAAAATACAGGTTTCATCAGTTCAGCTTAAGAGCTACTTGATGTAGATTTTGATGTAGTACCTCTAGATGTGTTTTTCTTATTTTCTTACGTTGTATTACCACAGCAGGGAGTATCCTACAGAACCATACAGCGAATTCACAATGTGTCTTCTCTGTGTGCATTATGTGGTCAAACTATTAAAGTGAGCGATTCCTGACATAAGTTGGGTTACTGAAAGTAAATAAATAGGACTAAGGTGTTTATTGCCCAGTGATAAAACAATACAGGTACTTTCCTTTCTTATATGTTCTGTATGTAAAGGTCCTACAACCCTGCAGATGTGCTTATTGTAGCCAAGGCCAACAGTCCTCTTCAGTATCCTACCCAGGGTGTGGAGGTGCAACCCCTCAAAACAATCATCATTCCTGGTAACAGCATGTCTAACACGAGTCAACACACAATATCAAAGAAACAGCTAGCTTAAACATTACGTCTTCACCTACTTTTGGTGCTGCATTTGCTATTTAAGTCTGTTGCTTCACCATCATCCCATGTTGATATCTCCAGTAATAGCTGCTCTCTTTCCATAGGTTTGGGTCTTAAAGAAGAAACAAAACCAAACCATGTGGTAATTTCTTCATTTCTGAGTTTTCATTGTGGTCGACATACCCATTTTTTTCTATCTACTTGTTAAACTTTTTTGTTTGTTTTTTCCCCAAAACCGTGCAAATTGTTTAACAGGTATATTTGACAGCAACACTGGGGACTTTTGATGTCGCTGCTACAGTGGACAAGGTCTTTGTTAAAGGAGAGGGAGAGAAGCACATGATACTGTCGAGTCCTCTTATCTCCGCTCTGAACAGGCAGCTGCAGTTTGTCACCTATACAAACATTGTGTTCCATCCCAAGACAGCAGATACAGGTAAAGTTAGCTTGATACTGAAGTTAAATTCTCATGTATAGCTATTCAACCTTATAGGGTATCATCCTAATGCTCACTGATAATACACAACATTCTTTTGGGTCAATATGTAATGAATGCATAGACATTATAGTATACAATGGGTTATTGTATATTAATCAATACAGGTTTATTTTTATCTGTGAAATATGCTACATTCAGATTCAGTCTCATAATTACTATTAGATGGGTAATAACTACCAAAGAATAACTACCTCAGGGATCTTTCTCTGCCAAGTGAGGTTTCCTCAACAGGAAGTGGTCAAAGGTGAAGCAAGGTTAGATGTGACTGCTCTCACAATGTAAAACATAATCTCACTGAACAGGAAGGGATACCAGAGTTTTTGCATGAGACACAAATTTAATAGCTAACATGCTGTTGGCTGTGACACCAACCCCTGTCATGGGGATGGTCCTTCACTTACTCACGATATATCCAGGCTGGGTGGGTGTGGGAATACTCACACAAAGTTCCCGGATTAGAGCTGTACAGTTATTTGCATCAACGTTTTGGAATCCTGGCTGGCAACATTGTTTATTTATTCACATCTGCCCTCGGCTCAACAAGGTTTGTTAGAACCTTTTATGCAAAATATAGTACACGGGCTTACTCACGCTAGTATAGCAGGCAGCCTGTTTTTTAGCCTGATGTGAAATATACCGCAATTTATATAGGCCACCTCTGCGCAAAGGACGACACGTGAATGTGAAACCGAGAGACCACAAAAGCTATAAATTGTGGCTTTACACAGAGGCATACACATTAGGGATGAGTCGTAATTTTACAGGGGGGGGGTTGATGATCTTCGAAGATTAGTTCCCAGTGATTATCGAATAGTATTTTTGTTTGAAATGCCCATCCCTAATACACATACAGAGCTTTCTAAAACCACAAAAAGCAGTTGCAGCTCCATCACACCTGCCGGTTTTATTAGACGTAAAAGACCAAACTGGATAGAGATGCCCAGATGGAACAGAATTATGGGAGATCTGTTTCTAAACAATGAGCAACAAGTCCTCCCTGTGCTTCTAAACAAGAAGTAATGTAAATTCCACACCTATTGTTATTGTGTCTGTCACGGATGTGTGGGCAGACGCCTTTCCTCAGCATTCAAACTGGTAACAATGTAGCTTCCGTGTCCCCGGGTCAAATCTGTGTGTGTGTGTGTGTGTGTGTGCACTCCTCCCATGGGTCATGCCCTCCCAGTGAAGCTTGTTGCCGGCAGGTGAAAAGAAGTGGCTCAGAGGTGGCGCATGTCTGCCTGCAGCCCACTCAAAGCAAACAGTGAACGATGGCAGTGACAAATACTGCAGTGCATAGGCAATTACAGCTTCCTCCTCACAGGTGTTGTTTTGCTCTGCAGTTCAGTTTGCCACTGAAGGTCACCAGTCATTTTTCACCATTAAAGTTGGACATGGAACCATCCCCAAACTTTACAACTCTGGATACCAAGGAGGTTTGTGAACAGTTATATTATTATCAGTTTTATTTTGATGCAGAGTTGAATGTCACAGAATGTCGCTTCATGGGGTCATTTGTTTTTTATGTGTTTTTTGTTTCTACATAGAGTACAATATTAGTGCCCTTGTTACCATCGCCACGAAGACCTTTCTACGCTATGACAAACTCAAAGATCTCATTGACAGCATACGGCAATATTATCCCACCGTCACCATAGTGATAGCGGATGATAATGAACGCCCTCAGCCAGTGACCGGGCCACACATTGAACATTACATCATGCCATTTGGAAAGGTAAAGAAGTTTATGTCTCCGTGAAGTATCATGCATTGTGATTATAATACAGCGCGGTTCATGAGTGTTGATCCCCCTTTATCTATACAGGGTTGGTTTGCAGGAAGAAACCTTGCAGTGTCTCAAGTCACCACCAAGTATGTGCTCTGGGTTGATGATGATTTCATCTTCACTGCAAACACTAAGTTGGAGAGGATGGTGGACATCCTAGAGAAGACCACTCTGGATCTGGTGAGATGCATGTCCAGATACAGTACAATGTGTGTGGCAGATAGCTGCTGCTGTATATTAGTTTATTCATAAACACTCTACTAATTTAACATCAACAGAGAGAACTGCTTTTTAACTGCCCATGGTTTACAATCCATAGACATCTGCAGACACTTGATAACTTCCCTGGTGATGCTCTGCCATGTCTATGCTGGAGCCATCTTCAGTTTTTGCTTGTTGCGAGAGCTTTTCGCCGTCAGTCTCAGACATTTAAGCAAATGCTCATACTCATCAGTGGTGTGTCCAGACTTTTTTGACTGGGGTGGCCCTAATGGGGCACTGACTTACTCAGGGGAGGCATGACACACACGACGGAATAGCATTAATTTACTATTTCTGTCTCTACTTTAATTACTAACATTACAGTATCTTACAGTTTCTTAAATTCCTGTATTTAAAATTTGATTTTAAAAGATCAATAGACCCATTAATCACAACACAACAGAGTGGCACCAAACAAATGTGATATAAAGCTTCCATACTTTTAAGTCCTTTAAAAAAGAAATTGTACCTCCAAAGGTAGGCTACATCCAAAAATACAGTAACAGTATGAAGTACAAACAAAATTAAAATAAATAAGCCTGTGTGGACAGAGTATTGTATTGAAAACTTCTAACCTACAATATAAATCTCTTACAGGAAATGTTCTACAGTGATATGTCACAAAAGCTTCTAGCTGCCTCTTGCAATACAGTGAAAGATACATTGGTGTACAAAATACATTGGTTTGAACTGAGGTCCTGCCTCTGAACGGGCAGATAGCCAATCATAGTTTAGAATAATGGGGTGGCACCGGAGGTGCCTAATCAGACCAATCAGAGGCCACTCCTTGAACACGTGCCTGATACTCATTGTTTCATTTCATTTCATTGCCCACAGACTTTGTTTATGGATCGACAACTTCCTTCTTTCTGTTGTTTCCCCATCCATTTTTACTTCCCTTTACAAACTACTATGGATTGTGTGAGTGTCACTCGTCATTAAGCAGTGTGCTTCATGTTTACTGCCACGCATATGCACAGATCTTGGATGAGGGCCACTGGATTATATTGGGGCCTTCTTTCAGATAGAATATGGTGGCTCAAAGATACATGTCACCAAACTGAAGCATCCCAGGTTTTAGATTGGGGGGAGCTTGTCGGTGGGTCTGATGTTTTGGAGCGCTACTGTTTTTTGGCATGTTACTGTATGTTGCAGGCCTTACTTACCCTATTAACTATACTGGTTATTTTCGGAATTGGATACAGAGATTGAGTCATACCACATGAGGAAACGGAGTGCCCAAATTGTACTTTTTACAGTAAAATACCAAAATATTTTAAAATAGCAAGTCTGTATCTGTCTATCTACACATTCTTACTTCTTGTGTTTATGGGTGCATTAGTTGTCTCACCATTTTTACTGTCTTAATGACTTCAGGTTGGTGGTGCAGTGAGGGAGGCGACTGGTTACACTGCAACATACCGTCACACCATTTCAGTGGAAGAAGGGGGAAAGGAGGGTGACTGTTTACATATGAGACTTGGCTACCACCATGACATCGTGGGATTTCCCAACTGTGTGGTAGCTGATGCCGTCATCAACTTCTTCATGGGGAGGACGGACAAGGTGCAGCAGGTGGGCTTTAACCCCCGCCTGGCACGACGGGGTCATCTGGGTGAGTCTATCTATAATATCTATCAAATACACTCCCCTCCAAAAGTATTGGAACAGTGAGGCCAGTTCCTGTATTTTTGCTGTAGACTGAAAACATTTGGNTCATTTTCTCTGTGCGGTACAGCTGTGACGACACTGCTGAGCTGCTTCAGATTGGACAAATGTGAAAGAAACCAACTTAAATAAATTTTCTTTTGACACTGCAGAGTTCTTCATCGACGCTCTGGGCACCCTCCACATCGGCTCCTGTAGTGACGTCATTGTGAATCACGCATCAAAGATCAAACTACCCTGGAGCAAAACAGAATCACAAAAGGCCTACGACAAATTCCGCTATTTATCTACCACTGGTGATAGTAACCTTTATAATGAAATCTTCTACTTCAAGAACAGGTTCAAGTGCATGACCAGTCAATGAAACCTGGGCTCCCACTTGTCTGTTTGCTGCCTTAATGCAAAGAAAAAAGGGAAATTATTGTCACGTTCAGGTAAAGTGAAGACTTCAGACAGTGTTTACTGCCTTAGAACTTGCTGTTAAACAGATTGTGTGTACAGATTTTTGTTCTGTGAACAGATTACAATTCTTTGGTACAGACAGAAAATCCAAAGGATCCTTTGGTCTTTTCTCTGGCAGTCATAAACCTCCATATACAGTATTTATATGTTTGGGGTTTTTTTTNTTTTGGTTCATTTGTTGTTAGATGCACTATATTGATTTCCGTATATACTGTGACTTCAAAAAGATAAAGAGAATCTTATTTGATTTTTGTTTTGCTGTAGAGGTGCACTCGCTTGAAATCATTATAACTCAACTTCTGCACATTTTTAGATCTGCTCTGTGCAAAACACGGTAAAACAAAAAAATAAGACAAATATGAAAAAAGGTTTCGTATTGCAAATTACCGTCTTTTTGGTAGCTCTTCAGTGTAACTGCGCAATGTTTTTTGAGAGCTGTGGTCCCTTTGGACATAAACCAGTAAATATTTTGAGAAATTGCACTTGGGTTTGGTAGCAAAACAAGGCCTTCTTACAGTATTTAAAACTTTTTTTTCAGTTATTGTTCATTTCCATATTTGAGGATCTGAATGAAGTGTGAATTTGTAAGTGGGAAAGTGTACGTGCGAGTGTGNAACAACTGTGAGAGCCCGATTCCCCCCTCTATTTCTGAGTTGGTCTCCCCCACTTCCGGTTTGCCTGTCGAAGCCCGGGCAAATTATCCAATATTTCACAAAAAAGAGAGAAATTAGAGAAAAATTAGAGAAAAGGACAACGGAAACTGATTCCAAGGTACACTAAAAAAGAGATGAACATTTTGGACACACTTGTAGTTTCCTTAGTTTGTGACTTATGAGTGAGTGTTGAAGTGAGTTATTTTTAGTTATTTAGAGTTATGTTTTTTT
>NTHP01000586.1:235059-249386 GCA_003416845.1 Oplegnathus fasciatus
AAAGAGCCTAGCAGTGGCTTGTGGGAGCACAGAAGTTACTGTATATCATGTGCACTACCTGTGTGTATCCTCCAGCACTCTCGAGTATATTAGTGGTGGCTAGAGTGGCTGAGCTGGGGAAGCAGGTGAAAAAGGAGGACACTGTGTTGGAGACACCATGAGCCAGGAGCTCCTGAAATCACACAAGTTCAATACAAACACTTAACAGACTGGTGAGAATCCAACATCGCAACAAGCAGCTGTGACTTTATCACACTTTACCTGGTTGGGATGTATGGAATATCCATGTTTATCGGCATAGATCATTGCCAGTGACACCGACACAGCGTAACCAACAAATGTTATGGCTACTGTGTCTCCAGCAATGTCAGGGAAAGTGTGCAAGGCAGGCATCCGTGGCCTCGGGAATCTGAGGATAGGAGAATTAAAAGTCAAACTACTGGAAGCTACTTGGGTACTTGGAGGTTTGAAGTTTTTTCAAATCTAGAAGATTACCCAGCTGGGATGTGGCCAACTATCTCAATGTCATAAGTAGAGTCCAGTGAGAAGGCATAGGCCACAGCTGTAGCAATAATCACCTGAAGAATGAAGTGAAAAACCTGTTAAATGTATTGTAAATAGTAAATGTACCCCCAACATTCATGAATCCAGTTGACCTACCGTGAGGATCTCCACTGGGATGGGTGTACGCAGGCGCTGCCGGAAACGCATGTTGATTTCCTTAACTGGCACCAGGACAGCCAAACACACCAAGGAGATCAGCAGCTCAGCCATGTTGGTGTGAGGCAGGTTCTCCATCACTGACGCTAAAGTCTGAACGCAAGTCAGTAAGTTGTGAGCAAACAGCGCCAAATGCTCAAATAATAACATGTTGGATTAGACCATCAAGATGTCACTGTGAAACACTGCTTACTTTGAAGAGAGAGAAGGTCCCAGTGTGGCGAGGGAGCCGTAGTCCCAGCATGCTTTGCAGCTGTGAGATGGTAACATGGAAGGCAGCAGCGCTGGTGAAAGCCTTAACAATTGGCTCTGACAGATAGGTGGAGAGGAAGCCCAGCTGAAGACCAAACATGCAGAGCTGGGGCACAAGAGATGAACATAAAATTATGAGCTGTGTCAGGGAATCTCTGCTCGTCTTAAAAAAAAAAAAAAAAGATCTCAGTTCTTCATTTGTGACTTTGTGTTTAATCCATAGACTCTGTACATCTGTCTTACCATAATAATTCCTGAGAGGAGTGCCACAGCTGAGGCCACTCCGATCCTTTGGGCCTCAAACTCAGCCGCTTCAGACGAACTTGAGTTCATCTCCAGAGGAGTAGGAACCAGCTGCTCCACCACAGAGCCAGTCATCAGACTCACCACAGCAAAAGTACCTGAGAATAGACCTATCATCTCAGCAACCGTAGAAAACGTAATAACTGACACTTCAGGGTGCATGCACGAGATAATGTAATCATTTATAGTATTGTCCATATGGCAAAGATATCACTCCTGTTTTAAAATGCTATGCTTCTCTAGAATATACAGTAGATATTATGTGGACACAAGTCTTACCTGTGGACACGTGGCGACCTGTGCCAAAAAACATGTAGAGGACCACAGGGAAGAAGGAGGTGTAAAGGCCAAATATTGGTGCCACGGATGTAAGTAAGGCAAAGGCCATGCCTGTTTAGGGAAGAACATTCAAAAAGACAGTTTTATCAGTGAACACATTTTTTCAGAATGTAACATCTGTACTTATGTAAGTTTATGTAGGCTCATAAGGCTGAAGCATGCAAAGTTAACTGAGGACAAAAAATAATAGAGGTGACCCTACAAGAACAGACTTTATTTATCTCCACTGTATAAATGTTGACAGAGTTGTAGTCATTAAATAGTTCCTTTTTATGAAATTGAAACACTTATCCTGACCTTACAATATTTGTTCAAAGTCTTTGGATAATTATCAGTATTGTTTATTATAATCATATTAGCAATAATAATATGTATTGTTGTTATGATGTATTAAATATATTGTAATAATAATAATAATATTAATAATCGATTGTTATTCTAATTATTAGGGTATTATTATTATTATTACTATAAAATCTTGGCTCAATTTATTCTAAAATGAAATAATTAAAAATAATAATTAATGTAATTAAAAATAATGGAAGAGAAAACGAGCTTTCTTTCCCTTTTTTGTGACTGGCAGCGAGTAATCAGCTGTACTTTCATCCTGATGATTTGTTTACTCACCTTGCGGAATGTGAAGAATACCAACGGTCAGTCCCGCTATAGTATCTCCTAAAATCCATTTCTTTAGTCTGTATCTTGGCAGCCAGTTGAAAACGGGCACTCTCTCCCTCAACAGGTGAAGGCAGGCTCGCCTTGAACACCTGCACCTCCCGACGAGCTTTTCCCGGAGCCGCAGACTTCCACTGGTGTCATCATCGGAGCCGTAGGCCTGCTTGAAGCGGTCCTCCGTGTAAATATTCCTGTACACGGCCACAGACGCGCTCATATTGTCCGTGTGGAGATGAGCTCACCATGCAAGAGCTGTTGTGGAGTCAGTAAAAGTGTTGTCTGTTGAAATACATATATAGCAGACTCTGCCCTGACCTCAAGAGCCATTGCATTTTCCTGTCAGACTCTTCTTAGCCAATGATATGGCTCAAAGCTCAACCTTTTTTGTTACAGTGTGAAACAACTTTTTTTCACATCCTTGTCCTGCCTCAGACAACATAAAGGTGTGCTGGTCCAGTTTTCCCCCCCAACAAGAATCCTCTGGGTCCTAATGCTAAAAGGTTTTTTTAAACAGAAATTCAGGCATACAGTCTGCCTTTCCTTCACTCACAACCCCTCCCTCCAAAAACACCCACACACACCATCCTTTGCACTGCACAGTCCTGTCCTCCCTTATGTCCTGCCTCCAGAGAGCCACGCGGGAGGTATGAGCTCAGAGGAGGCACAATTAAGTCATACAATGTATACCACTGTGAAACGCCTAAAGAGATCAAAGTCGTATTGTTGGTGGAGCTGAGGTGTAACCTCAAACCATGTCTGTTAGCGAGGAGTTCATTTCCGAGAAGGATGGATGTCTGTAATGGGTGGGTGTTTAAACTGTGTAGCCATAAGGAAAAGAGTCTGGTACCCATGAGACCCCTGTGAAACTCAATCACACATGGCAGCCTGGTTCATGGATCAAACCACACCTTGACTCTGATCAGAGATTGTGTGTGATGAGTGAGATGTTGTTCTTTGTCAGACAGGAGTGAACACAAGGGAGCTTTGGATAAATAGAAAATAAAACTTTAAAACAAGATATGCATGTCTACTGGCCATGACATATTGTTTGCGAAATGTAGCTTGGAAATCTGACCATCATATAATCAAAATAGAAATTTTCAGTATGAGGCAGAAGGAAATCACAATCTCAAGAGAGGTTCAGTCTGACTCTGGTCAATATAAAACAAAGGAAATGGAGAATTTATCTCTGGTGTAAGCCCAGCATTGGGTGCCGTGAATGAACCTCTCCCATCTCATGAATGACATTTCCTATGCCATGAGGCTACGTGAGGAAGAGCAGGCAATGCCACAGTTTTCTATTGTTGCACAGGACAACACCCAAGGATTTTGGCTTGAATGGGCCTAGACCTTGGCTAGAAGGGTAGAAAGTTTAAAGCTGTTCCAAATGCATAAAAAAAAAGCATCCACCATTTGTGAAGTTGCTTTCCCTCGTTGCTATATGAGGTAAAAATGTCATCGACCATCAAGCCAGGTAACATGAAGCATACAGTGTATTCTAACAACTGTCAACTTGACAGGTGCGACCCAACAAATACAATCGTCCTCATTTTGAACCGGCAGGAGCTGAATCAACCAATCTACTTGCTTGATGTGCAATTACTTACTTACACATTCATCAGACACATGGGCAACATAAACATTCATTAAGAGTTGTGTTTCTGGCTACCTGATAAATTTAAGTCCAATATTCACTTTCCTTTTACCTCTGTTTTGGTCTCTACCTTTAACTTCCAAGATATTCGACTTTATTTACAACCTAGATGCAAACTTTGTCTGTTAGTCATTTGGAGCTGGACAGGTAGCATAAAGTCAGTTTTTAAATGTGTTTTTTTGAATATATTTTGAGATAAACATAGGCCATCTGTTAATGCTGGAAGTGGGGTTGATGAGACTGAAGTGCACAGTAGATTTGCATGCTTTACATTTGCAAGCTAAAAGGTGCTAAAAAGCTCCGTAGAGCTGCAGAGTTGGATGATAACTGTGAGTTCATCGCTGCGAGAGACCTCTGACACATTACATGTAGTTATTTGATTCATTGCTAATGTAAAAAATCTTCATTAGTGCAGCTTTAATATTATGGATATGAAATCATTTGTATTTTTATACAGCGTGTCACCTCATCAGCCCAGAGGAAACCATAATTAGCAGGGGGTGTTTGGTAATCCCACACACAGCGACAATGCTGGAGTCAGGTCAAATGATTTAACCCTGATAAATGTCTCCAGTTCTTTCCATTTCTTTCTAATGACTATTATTGATTCTAAATTTAACAAAGGAAAACAATGGCTAATGTTGAACAAAGTTTTGCCCATGCTGTTGTTATTGCATGAAAGTGAAAACATTGCTTAAGATGTAACTGGAGTCAAACAGGGTGTAGGTGAGAGGTCCAGTGATGCGTTACGAAGGTAAAGCTCTGGATGGACACCCCCACCCCCAAAGTGTGATGTTCCCTGTCACACTAATGTTTTAAACTAAATGAAATAAACAGACATGCATGTAGAGAGTTGTTTTTGTTCCAGTGTCATATTCCTAGAATTTCTGTGTCTCCGGTGGAGAGGAGATATAAGGAACTTTAAATGCCAGGAATGTGGACCATTGTGTTGATCAGCTCCAGAGAATTTATGAACATACCGACGGCGTGGTGTGTCTGCGGGCTGTTTAAACAAGATATTAATCAGTGGTAAAAGGAACAATGCGTTGAATGGAAAAGGATATGGAGCGTTAACCCCAAACTAGACGAAACCTTTCTGCTCCATCATAACACAGACAGCTCTTTATAAATTCAAACAATGAAAATGTGAATACCTGAGTGGCACATCAAGCCACAAAGTATGTGTCATTTGTACAATCCAACATGCATTCAATGAGCTTAAAAGCAACAACAAACAGGGTATCAACACCTTCTTGTGGACACAAAACGTGTCAAGTGATATGACCATTTTGGTCGGACAAACATTTGAAATGTGGACTCGCACTGCACGGGGTCGCTTCAAGTTTTTAAATGTGTGAAAGTAGATGAATATCCTTAATTTTCTGTTACTCTTGTTTCCATTTTCAGTGTTGTTGATGTTTCTGAAGAGCAGCACTTTCCTGGAAGACGAGCAATTATCTTGACTCATAAAAAGCACTTATGGAGGGTTGTGAGGCTTGTAAAAACACACACTTTGATGGCAGCCGTAGTTATGTCTGGCAGCATACCTCACGGTCCCACTTTCCTTGTTGCATTAGCATTAATCACATTATAAAAATATCTCATCCACCCTGTCTCCTTCATGCTGAGTGTGTGTCCTGATCTTACAGGGTCTTTCTATTATTCTCGTCCAGGGAGAGGCTCCAGTCATTTCGTGGCCTATAGTTCCTGCTATTGTTCTTTATCTGCTTTATGGGATGCTTGTCCCGACCCCCCATGGCATGTTACTTTGGAAATGACCTTGTCTATGAGGCTGACTGCTGGCAGCCAAACCTCTCCTTGTGTCCCTGTCTCCATACCTCTCCCATCCCTTTCCGTTCGCTGCTCCTCTCCATCCATTAGTGCCTCTCCTCGTGCTGTCCAGGTATTTACATTGTCTGACTTCATGAATCATGTCTCTCTGAAGAATTCTTCCTGTCGGCTCATGAATTTGTTGTAATTTGTCACTCAGGCCATACAAAGTTCCTGCAGGGGTTAAGAGCGGAGCACAACCCAGGAATTTGTCTAACAGGCCTTTGATGTGCGTTGAAAAGTGTATATTTTATGGTAGCTTGTCGGGCTCTATTATTCAGGCAATACAATAATCAAACAAATGTTGCATTCTTTAGCCAGTCTTTTCTGGTAGTTCTTCTGTTCTTGACTGTACCTGTAATTAGCCATGTCTTGATTTCCCAGGGCAACACACTGGAATCTAATTACTTTTTGTCAAAGATCTGTGGAGATTTTCCCCTCCCACGTTCACATTTACAATTCATATACATTTGAGGCCATGATTGTAAAGCGTGAAGGTTTTCAGCGTTTCTGTCATACCTTCTCTTTTTTTTTTAACTTTGCGTGAGTCCAGTAGGTTTCGAGTGAGTTGCTGATTTCCTGTTCACTCTTGATGAACGTCTTCTGACCTCCACCACGCCTACACTGGCCATGTCCATTCATCAAACATCTGGGTCATGCATCTCCTGGGCGGGTAAGGCAGCACCCGCCTACATCCACAGGCTCCCCAAGGAACTGCGCCTGAAGCGTGCACTCACGAAGCATCCTCCGCAATTACGTTTTATGTTCTCATTAAGGTAACAACAAAGGTGATGTCTTAAGGATGTAATGTATTTTAACTTGGGTTAAGCACTTGATCATACTGCCATTTCCATGTGATTAAGCGGGGGGTGGATTATGTACAGTCAGTGTTTGGTGCGCTGCTGGTGAAGGAAGTGCACTTTAAAGCCAAACATACCAAAACAGACAATAAAAAGGTCAACATCTTGCCTAAGCAGCCTGTGTATCATCTGAAGAGAACAAAAGGTGAGACCTGGAATCCCATCTGACCTTCCCTTCCTTGCTGATACTCACTGTCCTGTCTGTCCTCTGTCAGGATATGGTACCACACATGAAAGAAACAAAACACTCACTCCTGCTGCCTTACATTCTCGACTCTTCAAGGCAGAGATGAGGTATTAGGTGTTATTCTTTGTATAACAGCTGCCATCATGCAGTTTTACTCCACAGTTTTTATCACCTCCAGCAAAACAATTTGATTTACTAAACCATGTAGGGGAGCTTTGACCCACAGAGGCCTGGTTATGGGATGTGTCACTTCCTAGCCCATGCCAAAGCATTGTGCAGCTCAAGTACACAACAGCGACACAGCCTTGAACCACATTGAAAGAGCCGCCGCTGCATTGTCTGCTTCACCTCAACACTTCTGTCAACACTAGATTCACTTTCGGCTGTAGAGCACTTATAGCGTTCAACACAACAAAGAAACAACATTTCCCTGTGTTGTCATTAGGAGCCCTCAGGCAACACCCTACTGTAAATTTTTCACAACTGGTGTATGTACACTAGAGAAGAGTAATTAGTCCCAGACGCAATACACATAAAATAGTGGTCTAGAAAATGGAAGAAAGATCTGCATGTGAGAGTGGTGTGTTTATATATGCAAGTACATTTTTGTGTAGCAATAAAAGATGCACAGTTTCTGCATGTTTCCTGAAAAGATGCACATAGAACCAAATATTCAGACAGTGATGGGGGTTGAAAGGAATGAGATCTTACGCTGATCCACTAGTGACTGAGTATTCTTCGTCTTGTGCGTGAGACTCCAATGAAGTGGGTCCTTGAGAATCACCAGTGCAGCCAGGTTCACCTCAAACAGAGCTCAGGGCAGGTATGTTGTGTTCATTGCCCCAAAATGCTGACTCAACAACTTTTAGTAGTTAGAATTTGTGTGCACCACCACAATGGTCCTCAAGGTCTACATACTAAAGGGTTGGTTCAATCACAAAAAAGAGATATTTATCTCTGAGATTTCTGCATTTACCATTTAGTTGTTATTTCATCGTTTGAATATATTAAAATGTTGCCCAGTGGTAGGAGAAGCACTGTCAACATGACAGTAATGTTGCATAACTTGCTAACACACAATACAGTATGTACCTTGTGTTTAGAGTGCATTTCAGTCCTATAGAACATAGATTAGTGCTGCACTTCAGCCTCTTGTGGCCCAAATTAGTATCACAACAAGAAACACTTAAAAAACGAGCCTTAAAAANAAAAAAAAAAAATTTCACTTACCTCTCAGAGGTTTCACAGATGGAAAAAAAAAAATAAATTCAGCGTCTTGTGGCCGAAATTAGTATTACAGCAAGAAAGACTTGCGCCTTAAAAAGTTTTTTTTCACTTACCTCTCAAGACGCAGTGTGCATGGGGCTGTAGTAAAAGAGATACATGGTATTCAAAGAGTTTAGTGTCTTTTTATTACCTTTCTAAAACCAAAAAACACACCAGAAATAATGTAAAGGTGGAATAATGAATTACTAAGAATTAAGAGTGGTAAAAAACTGCATAGGTGTCAAACAATATTACATGTTATAGCAAGTAAAAAGAGTCTTTTAGTCTTCCTCCAGTGCATCAAAACAGTAATAAACAGTTGCAGGAAAGTACTCTGTTGTGATCACATCCATTTACAGTTTCTTATGTAACTCCTACCGTCACTAATACCATTCAGTAATATTCCAACACTGGATTAGCCTGATGTCAGCCTGAGAGCTCTATAGGGTGGTTCACAGGACTGCTTCACCAGACACCCTCTACAGCACGTACCAGGCAAAAAGCAGCAGGGTGGAGGGCAGGGAGACGTGGACCCAGAGCTGTACTGGCAGTCACTGCTAGACCACCTTCCTGCCACGCCGTGCCATCACTCATGTACACACATCTGAAGCCAGACAACAAAGGTGAAACAAGAAAGGGGTTTCGTATTATGTAACATTGTGCTAGAAGTAGAAGAAGGAATTGTGGATGCATTGTTAAACAGTAGTTTTTTATTTTCCTGCATCCCCTCTTATCTTAAGCCAGGTGAGTGTCACATACATAGTAGCACAAATAGTGTGCTCCAAAAATCTTAGGTGACCAGAAAGAAAGTTGAAAGGTCATTTGGTGGAGTTTATCGTGTACCTTGTAGCTGAGAAATGATTCCAACGTATAAGACCAGGTGAGTGTCACATGCATGATACAATGAAAAACAAATGGCCAATCACTGATGAACCTAACAGTGAACAATAGTATCTGTAACAATGATTCTCCTCAGAAATTATTACAGTGTCTGATGGTTTTTGTTGTCATTGAACTCCTGTGAGGTGCACACCTGAGCAGGGTTCCAGTGTGTTCTGGCACATTTTCACCCTTGTTCACCAATGAGATCAGCTTCAATATTTTATGATGCCTTTTTTTCTTATTCTTCATTTTCCTCTCCTCTCCTCTCCTCTCCTCATTTCTCCCTTCCTTTTCCCCAATGCCACCACCTTTCCTTTCCGTTTCTCTCCTCTCCCCTCCTCTCCTCTCCTTTTACCTCTCCATCACCTTTCCCTTGCTCCCATTGCGTACTTATTCAGCATCAAAGGGCGCCCGTGGCTCCAGCTGGATGGCCACTAGCTTCTCATTTCCTCTCATGCTCTCCAGCCATTCAGTGGTGGCGTGCGTCAGGGCTGAGCGGACCCCAGGGAGTCCACCAGAAGCCTCCGCTAGGCGCTCACCGCCACTTCCTGCTCATTTAAGAGAGCCCTCAGAATGGAGCGCCATTGTCCTGGCTGTTATCTGATGGCCCCACTCAACAGGCAGACAAAGCCAAGAGCCTGGGGGCTCCCCCCCACCTCCCTGGCTGTGTTGAGGCTCTCCTGATTTTTTTTTTTCTTTTTTGTTAAACATGTCAATAGCTCAAAAAAGGAACTCTGCAAACACTGATAGATGCATGAAAGCACTACACATTTTCTGGGCTTTAAAAGGGAATTCATAGCCTACTAGACCACACAGATATGTTCAGAATAGTTATAATTGATGTGAAGGAACCTGATCTATGCAAGCCAAGGTATAATTAAGTACATTATACTGACAAGGCCTGTAGACTGATCAACTAACTAAGTGTGACTGATGGAGCAGCAATAGAATAGTAACGTATCAGTGACAGTGAGAGAGAGTGAGTGGTGCTTAGAGTTTGATTCTCTTATAATTCAAATATAAATCAGAAAACATTAATAGAGAAAGCCTTCTTTCTGCTTTGATGACACGCAGCCACTTTGAGTTATGTGTGGAAGTCAAGTCAAATTTATCATATAAACAGGTTAGCAGCCAGATATAACACACGCATGCATCATGAGAGACAAACAACCAACTATGCAACATGCTTGAAAAGTCACAAGAAAGAGCTACAAAATGCTTAAATGTAAAGATACTGGACTTATGTACAATGACATATGCAGATTCAGCTTAATTGCTGGGCAACCAAAGGAGACTTTGTATGTTTTTGTGGGAACATTTTGGAAGAAGTCCCTCTGCAGGGGGTTGGCAGGACAGTCCAACATGACACAAGCCTGTCAAGCTTGTACTTACATTCCAGATTCAAGTGCCCAAAACAGGCCACAAAAACTTTGCTTGACTTTGTTGTGTGTTTTTCAAAATAAACTTTACATTTGCTTGAAAGCACACCTTGTTGTCAGGCACTGTATCAAGATATATATATAATTTACATAAGATTCAATTTCAGTCCCCACATTAACCACCAGTTTTTTAGGTTGTGGTTTTAGACTCAAGTACATGACACAAAATCATCAGCTACTGGTCTTTGTCTCCAGAGGTTAATTATGACAGAATCATCGCCAAACTTCTTGTTGTCACATTTACTTTGACAGATGTTTTGTGTAAATAATATATGAGAGGGAACACAGAACACATTGCCAGGGTGAAGCAGCAGATGAATGAAGCTTAAAGGACACTGTCCTCCAATCTGCCAAATCTACCCCAAAATCTTAAATCCCAATGTTGCTGTTAAAATCTGCAGTTTGTTTTTGAGCAATTATTTTTGAATTGCATTATAAGCAGATTACATTTCTATAAAGACAAGCCTTGTATGAGTCAACAGATTGTTAAGACTGAGGGAGTCAAATATGAACATTGTAAACACTAGAGTTGCCCCCTTTATGATTTTCTCCAACACCTGCATAATTAAAAATCTTATTGCCAAAGGCCCTGCAGTAGTTGAAATTGTATGGTCTGCATTTACAAATAGGAGCGATAACGTTTTGTGGGAGCTTTATTACTCAAGAGATTTCCTTAAAAATACACAGGAAATACTGCTGAGTGGTTCTCTACAAGTCAAATTTCATCAAGATCTGCAGTCAAAGTCATTTTATTTATATAGCCCAAAATCAAAAATCACAAATTTGTCTGAAAGGGCTTCACAATCTGTACAGCATATGGCACCCTCTATCCACAGACCCTCGATTCTGAAAAGGAAAAACTACCAGAAAAAAAAACCTTTAACAGGAAAAAGAAGGAAGAAACCTCAGGAAGAGCAAGTGTGCCTGAACTGTGTCAACATCAGTTGCTTGGCTAGACTTAAATGGAACTTGCATATTTATTTTGTCAACCAAATGGTTTTTGGAGTGCATTTTCACATGACTTTTTTTATGTATAAACAACACACATAATATAATTATAATATTTAATTATAGCTTCCAAGATTTCAGAAGGTAAGCAATTAGAGTTCTTTTGTCTGTATGTTATCATCACAAAACTGAATGCAGTTTTTGTTGGACATGTGTATCAAACCGTTTCATGTCTTATAGTCCCATGATTTGTTTTACATTTATATATAGAATCTTTACATAAAAGAAACAAATTTGCAGACTTAGTCAGTGCATTCACTGATATCATGTATGTAATTTGTGTAGTTAAGAGGCACAGGTTGATCTGTGCCCTTGAAGCAGACCTTGACTTGTTCTTAGAACTGTTTCAACAAAGTTTTATACAAAATGATTGTTCAGACTAAATAAAGATCAGATGACATGTGTAACTGGTCTGTTTATTGACCAATACATGTCTAAATGTTGCTACAATGCACAAGACAAAAAATAGAGAAACAAGAGCAATGCTAGTATACAGTGGCGGCATCGAGTAGATACAATATGGGAGCAGTGTCCTCTTGTGGAGAGATACAGCAAATCAAATGCACCAAAGTTTTTTCCTCTTTATCCACAACCAGCTTTGTCTCATTTAGCAGCTTTTTTTTTTTTNGCTGTGCCATGTTCTTTTTCTATTTGAGACTTTGCCCCACACACACACACACATACACACACACAGAGGTAAGGGGGTTTCCTATAGAGACACCATTGTGTGCGCTGTATCAAAGGGAGATTTGTTAAAGGAGCTTTGGTGTGCTGTGATATCACCCACATCAGTCAGGACTGCCCATGCAGATGCCTGCGACCAGGGGGGGGGGTCTGGACTCACTACCTGCTCCAATTTCATAGACTTCTAACCTGACGGGAAAGACTGTTGCAGCAGAGGGGAAGGTATCAAAACTATAGCAGGAGTCGCATTCAAGCAAATTTCAGATCAATCCCCTCCTTCCTTAAAATCTTGAAGTGAAATTGTAAATATTTGCCCTCTGTAGAGATGTGATCCTGCATTGTCCTGCAACAGAAAGTCTTCAGTATCTTTCAGTTCCTTTTGTTGCCTCCTCAACAGCCCTCTCTAGTGGGGTGGCAATGAACTGTATGCTACCTCACCATGTGTGGTGAAACAGAAAATATAGTTATAATTTGGGTGGAACAATAATGGTGAGGGGAGTGGATCAAATCCCTCTGAATCTGTCGATGTAATTGGTTAAATTCAACATAATTTAACTGTCTTTCCAAATTGCAGCTATGGCATTCTCCTTGAGTTATATAGCACTTTGTTTTACAGCAGAGAGAAGATGTTGTGCAAAAACTATTCGTCACAATGTCATATATTGATGAAATATTATTTCTGCAATATTAACAGTAACAGTGTAGGAAACTCATACAAAATAATTCAGTGATTTCAGCATTAACAGAGCCACAATACCTACAAAATAAGGTGCATTTCTATACATGCAAGTGCTGTTGTATTAACAGTGATTAGCGTGACTGGCACTTTGGCTAAAGTGATCCTCAATACATGAACACCTGGTCTACTGGAGGGCAAAATAATGATGAAGCAAGTTATTTTAATGCATTCATAGAACTTACTTCCATTTCTTGTGTTTATATGGTATACAATAGTGTGTTTCAGTTATTAAAAGAAATGCCAATATTTGATTTTATTAATTCAGTCTTAATGAGTTGTTCTTTTTCAGAGAAATACGAGTGGCAGGAGAGTTTAAATACTTAAAAACAAAGTAGTGAAATTAATTGAGAGAGAGGAGGGAATCCAGAAATGTTAAAAGCATGCTTTGGAGTATAATCCAAGCAACACATCAGCGTATGCCTGCTTTACCTGCACAATGAAACAGCCCAGAACTGAGACATTAAAGTCATGATGTACAAGAAAATACACCAGATGAGAAAACGAAAAGCTCATAAAACAACGGAAGAACACTCTAACTCAAACTGATTCATCCATCTAGATCTCCCCTACTTTTTCTCTCTTCTTTTTTGAAGATCAAGCAATGGCAAAAAGTTGAATAATTCTGCCTCTTTGATCTGCACACACAAGTGAGAGTTCATTTCCATTTTTGATTTTTTTTTTTTTTTTCTTCCTTTCTGTAAGAGTGCCAGCATCAAGATTTACCTTGGTGTGCAAATGTGCTGGAATAGGTTAAAAGGAAATCTCGCTGCTCTCTCAAAGCACAAGTGCAGATGTTGTGAAGTTAATTAAAAATTTAGCAATTCGTTTCTCCCGTCCCAATTTAGGCTGCATCAAATAGAAGAAAACAGACGGAAAAAATGACTTATGAGAGAAGTCCATGCAGTCTGTCTTTTTACATGTATGGCACCGTCAACAAGGAGGAACACTTCTGTAATGTAAAATTCAGGATGATACACCAATCCTTTACACCTTTTGCAACTCTTCACACGGGGTGTATCATTAATAAATATATTCAATCCTGCAAATATCTATGTATGCAAATGAAGAAAACAATTCATCAAATGTAAAATGATTATACTGAATTCCTTTATTTCTATTTCTCCAAATCCGTGTGGCCTATGATGTTGCTGAAAGATCAGAGATTAGTCCAGTCAGTTATCATCCGTTTTCCCAAACACATTTCACACAGCCTGCCTCATTTAGAAGACAACAGTGATAAACACATTTTAAAGCCTACACCCCCCATCCACCAATCTTCCCAACAAGTAACCCGGCTTTATCCATGTTTACTGAAATTGCATCAGTGTGTTGACATAGGCCCCGTATCTTCTACCAACTCTTCGATCTCCTCCCAAATAATTGTGCCATCCACAGAAAGGATGTCAAGTCTCAAGGTGCTGCCCACCCCTCTCCACTCCCCCTGTGTGGATGATGCTCCAGGAGGGTAGTGGGGGGAGTGGGGGAGGGG
>NTHP01000586.1:249538-276266 GCA_003416845.1 Oplegnathus fasciatus
GGGGGGGGGGGGTGTAGTTTCTGCGCAGGTGTTGCAGCTGCATTCGTACATAATTCCTTTCTGTGCGAGCAGTGCTCAGTGTTAGCCTCTCTGTGCTGCTTCCCCCCAGTGGGACCCCTCCTCCACTGAGTGATATTACAAGCGGCAGCCGTGCGCCTCTGATCTACATGCGCTGGGCTCCCTCCTGGTCCTCGGTGAATAGCGCTTGACTTGTTCAATTTGTTTAGAAGCCGCGTTCGACGCTTTGAAGCCACACATTTTAGCATAAATCATAACCTGTCTCCTTGCTCACAACTGCTTTGAAATGCAACATCTGCTTTTGAATCCCCTGCTTTACAATTAGTTAAGCAACATCAATAGATTGACTCCCTATAATTTTTCTTGATAATGAACTGCTTTGTACACGTGCAAGGGCATTAGTGGTGGGCCCATTTGATTTTTCAAGGCCAAGGTCCTGAGACGGATCAATCTTCATCAGCCTCGCTACACCAGGGCAGTGTAAACTTCCTGAAGTTCTCAGCATGTTCTGACTACAATCAGACACACATGTTAAATTGGGTTACCCTCCATGGTAACCTACTTAGGAAGTGTCATGGTTGTGGGGCATGTTACCAGGCCATGTTGTTTACTCTTTCATCACACTCTTCAGGTTCCCTGTTTGTTGGTTTGTTTTGCAAAGCACAGCCTTCTGTTCAGCTGTGGGAAAAGTGCGGAATCAAAGTCCCGGAGAGCAGCCTGACGTTGACACTGATAAGCTTGGCCTGTCACTATCCATTTGTCTGAATGACATTGACGCTCAGGTTGGATCTCTGGAGGAAGCAGCGCACACGGAGCCCAGGTGCATATGCTACTGCTGCTGCCGCGCGGTAGAAAGAAAAGTCTTCCCTATCCAAGTTTGCTTAATGAAGTTTGTACAGTTCAAGTCTAAAGTTAATATATTGAATAAAAAGGAATATTGGCAGGAGTTGTAGTTGTTCAATACACTGTACGAAAGTTCAAACTCTCGAAAACTGATCCATCAGTTAAAAACCTCTCATCGGGTGCATTAAGAATTCTTTTTGCAGGTTGAAGGGGAAAATAACAATCCCAAAGATTTTATTTTCAAAGGCAAGCATTTGATCAGTAGTCATCAATTAAACTTACTGAGGTGCAAATTACACCACAAGGATTAGATGAAAGAGCCTCTGTGTCATTTTCTCCCCTCCTCCTCAAAGCTTGGCTTGGTTCGCAGTACACACAAACAGCAGGCTGATCCCTGGCATGGTGGTGACAGGGTGACACTTCCCCTCACATTACGCAGGCTGAGCTGACTGAGGGGCTTAACAGATAGTGGCATCACAGGCGTACGTTTACAAATAAATCTACTGCTCTGGCTGTGCGGCACTCCTCTGCACATGTAGCCCTTGTATCTGCACTCCTGCTTTGCATTTCTGATTTCAGCTGGAGCCTTGCCATAAGATCCGGTTACCATACCGACGTGAGTCCCTCTTCCCAGATGGCATGGTGGGGCTTCCTGCGTAATGTTTATGAAATGGGATCCTTGACATTTTAGGTTTGGTTTCTTTTCTTAATGCTACTATAGGCCTTCTACACACACAACAATAATATTCTACAGCGTCATGTTCTCCTATGAGGTTAAGTGGGGTTAAACATGGTCATGATACAGAAAATTAGTGACAATCCAGTCTTTTTGATTTTATTCCTATTTCCTTCCGGAGTCAGTCCCATCTGAGTACAGTAGTTTAGATCAGACTCCAATATCACTGTGACAGGTGCTCACATCTCCCACAGACACTGAACAAAGCTATGAGATCAAATTGGCAGCGGTCCCTGCATGCTACAATACCCACATTACATTGATGGCTGTAAATGATATTGTCAAGTGTTACAGCTAATTATTTACCTTTGTTCATCTTTGTCCAAATGCGTTTGGAGACGCTTTGTGATTGATAATCCCATTGTTTCTTTTTTTTCTTTTGTCTCTGCGTTTGCTTTTTTATTATTCATATTATGTTGCATTGTACAGACAGGCAATTGTAGGGAATTCATCTTTTTAGGGAATTTACACAGCAAACCCTATGAATAAACAATTCATTTTTTTCCTGGTAAATTAGTTATCATTAATTTTAAATGTTGTGTTGGGGATATGAATTAACATGAACGTATCATGCTCAGAAAAGGCGCGATAGTGGATACTTTAAGAACCAACAGGAAATTCACTGTCACACTGTCAGTGTCTTTTATTAAACAGCAATCAGAATCAACTTTATTGGCCAAGTATGTTGACAAATATAAGGAATTTGACTCCACCTGTAGTTCACAAATACAGACATACAGCTAAACAAAGACCACAAAGTTAAGCTAAGACAAGCAGACATATACAGTAGCTATTGTGTACAAGTAAATAGAAATAAATATATTTATATAGATACATAAACAACGACTAGACAAACATATAGTATCTATATGGATATAAAATTGCTGCTGAAAAATGTATAAATATTGGCTGTGGTCTGGTTTGCAGTGTACAGTACAATTATATATATGTGCAGCTAATTATAGACACATGTGGATTAATAAACCCAAACGGTCTGATTTTAGGGTTAAAGGCATAGTTCAACATTTTGGGAAATACGCCTATTTGCTTTCTTGGGATGAAAACCACTGTCATGTCTGTACATTCAATATGAAGCTGGAACCAGCAGCAGGTTAGCTTAGCTTTGCATAAAGCCAGGAAACAGGGGGAAACGGCTAACCTGGTTCTGTCTGAGCGGTAACAAACTTCGCCTACTTGTTGTCTTGTCGTCATCGTGAGGTTCCCAGGCAACCAGCGGAAACTTCAGGAAGTCGCTGCCCCCTAAGAAGAAACACACCCGCGCACAAGCCCCCAAAAACCCCAGCTTGTCGTTTTTACACGTCGTTTGTTAACTAGTGAGCTTTAGAATGAACCAGGCTAGCTGTTTCCCTCTGTTTCCGTTCTTCATGCTAAGCTAAGCTAACCAGCTGCTGCCTCCAGCTGCACATTAAACAGACAACTTTGAGAGTACTTCTCATCTAACTCTCAGCAAGAAAGTGAATAAAGGTATTTTCCAAAATGTTCTATTTAACTGTAAATGACTCCATTTATTTCTCTGGCACAGCGTGCTGTGAACCATACTTCAGGCTTTACTAGTAGCACTGTCACTTATTATCTCTTGATTGACTACACGTCTTTTCATGCAACTTTGCCACAAGTCTCTTTTTCAGATCAAACGCCATATTTTATAGGCCGAAACCTTCAAAGCATGTCATATCCTGTCGAGATGATGAAATGATTATGAAGCGCCATGAAAGTGACATTTGGCAGATGGACTGTATTCATCTTTATCACTGCAGAGTTCCTGTACTACTTTCCTTTGATAAAACATGAAACACATCCTCTGCTTAGATTTTCAGCCTGTGACAAGTATTTTAGCTTCTGTACTGATATATAAGTGAGGTTATTGTGAATCTTGAGTCCATCAAACAAAAAGTTTATGTCAGTTTTGTGGTTTAATTTTGATTTTATGACATGAAGTTGCCAGGCATTAAAACACTTGTGGTTTGTTGAACAAAATCTGTTGTAAGAAAAAACTGACTTAACTTGGGCTGCCACACTCCAGATTTTAGCAGATTACATTAGTAGCGCAAAGGGCATCTCAGATCATTTTATATAACATTGCCACAAAGGTGAAGAAGGCAGCGATTTCTTCAATCCATTTCTTTTTATATGTACTTCCCAAACCCCCTCCATCTTCCCTGGATCTCTCTCTCTCTCTCTCTCTCTCTCTCTCTCCCCTTTCGTCTTTCGTCTCTGGGAGTATGGGTGCATGTCAAGTGATTGTTGAATTGAAATATTGATGTGGAGTATCAAAGCGTGGCGTAGCACTCCTGTGTTTCCAGAACTAACCACGAAGCGCTTTGATCAGATACTCCTGTGATCTGACTTCTGAAGTTGTTAAGAGTGCTGGAAAACAAAATGCAAACAAACTTCAAGTGCTCTTGGTATTGATAAAAGTTTTCTTTGACAAGTGGAGATGCGTGCTGTCTGCCTGTGTCTGCCCAAGACTGGAGATTTTGGGGTTTTCGTACATGCTAATGGACAAGAGATGAGGGAATTATCATAGTTTTCTACTTCTCACACACCTAGCAATGTAAACTGTAGTACAGGGGTGGGAATCATCGTAGAATCCTGCTGTGATATCAAGGTACTCGAGAAGAAATTCTATGATTTATACATTCATTTTTGTTTTTGTCTGATTACGCGTTATAGGATTTATCATTTTATTTAATTTGCAAACTAAGAAGCTAAATTAAAACCTTAAATGAAATCCCTTTAAGTAATTAAAAAGCTACTATGCTTATAAGCAAACATTAAGTAATCAATTTTTAAATTATCTTTAAGTATAAAAATGACTATTAAATGATTTAATTTAAAAATCAGTCATCATTGCATGGATGAAGAAGAAGAAAAACAATTTTGCATGCTACAAAACATGTTTTCGTCACTTTTTCCATCATCCTCTTGAAAACGAACATTTAGCTCAATGATACTAAATGTAGAAAGATATTAAGAGCAGAGGTAATTTCTGAATGGGCAGGCAGGAAACAAGGGGGGTTCAAGTGGACTTTTCAGTTTTCAGTCTCCACAATGTTCCCTGATGGAGGACGACATGTATCTACGCAGATGAGGTGGCACAACTGAGGAAATAACATGTTGTGACTTGAATGAAAGGTTTCAGCATTATCATGGTTTGCAAATTCTCCAGTCCTCTATTGAGCACGGCACATGTCCCCTCAAGGCTACAGAGGTTAAACTTATCAATAAGCCTGATTCTACATCATCAATCTCTCTTCAATATCTCTCTCTGCACCTCCCTCTCAACCACTCACACACAGACACACACAGTTCTAACTCAATAGGAAGCAGGAAAGAGACTCCTGAATGAGGTATCAAATTGTTGCACTGTAAAGTCCAGCTGTTGGTGTGGCTCCTCGTCCCAATGAAACTGAGTGTCATGGTAATTACGCCCCATCTTGTCCTGTCTTGGATTGCTGAATGGTTAAAGAGTGAAGCACTACAGTTAGCAGCAGGCTTTTACATGCTGTCTGTCTCATCCATTAGGCCACATTTGTCACATGAGGGCCATTGAGTCAGCACAGTGCTGTAAAATTGGCTTTTTGACATGGCCACCAGTACAAAGGCTGCTCTCCTCCGTGGCTGCCCTTTTCGAGTGCAGATGGTCAAGACAGCTGGGACAATTTAGTGATCTGAGGCTTTTAAACTGCCCCCCAGGCATGATAAAAACAGCTTGAGTAGCCACTTGCATATTCTACGTTCTGAGCTTAAGAGTAAGATTATGTCTGCAACAAAAACAACACCATTTGTTGTCCACAGCGGGCAAAAGGACTCTTCCAGGATCAGGAGATTTCAGAACATTAAACTATGACAAAAAGCCCTGTTGAGTTTTGATGTCTGCTACATTTTTCTTGGATGTATTTTCTGTCTTTTTCTGTTGAGAAATAGGTGCACGAGAGCGCCTGCATCACCTTGTCGGGATTTAGTCTGTGTCAGTTTTGAAGTTGAATTTGCTGGTAGCCACCCAGTCAGAGCAGCCTGTAATGTATGACGGAGCGGGCCTGATTACCAGCAATCTCACCAGCTGTTTAATGAACACAGGGACCTCTTTCTCTGGAAATGAGTTTTCCCTTGAAAACTGTGGAAGCCGTATCCAGGTCTATTTAAATGAGGTAACATGGGGAAGGTAAGCACCACCACATGAGCATTGTTTTCACAGTTCAAAGTGAGGAGAGAGTACTTTGCACTTCAAAGCCACTCATCTGGGAGGCAGTACAGTGGGGGTGGGGTGGCGTGGGGGAGAGGGGACAGGAAATAAGAATCAGGGTAATTAACAACTTCTGCTCCGTAATAAACCAGAGACATAGTATACCTCTGCCTCCAAGATACACTCCTATTTTCATGTCCTCCGTGCTCTTTTCCTTTACTACTGTTTTCTTTCATCCTAAATGTTCACTTTAATTTGGAATTAGACTATTTTCCTCAATGCTGTTGGAGTTACGTCATATTTATTAATATTTGTAAGGGGGGATTTGTATCATACAAAATCTATGCATCTTATTTATTTCTCATTTTAACTGCAGTATCGACCTGCAGATGTTTATCCTTTCTGAAATTATGTTGTTAAATTTGTATTTCAAGCCAGAGGCATTAGGAAACATTTGCACAATTATAATTAATTAGAAATGCATCTTTCTTAGCCTTGTTGCTTTTGCTTAATCTAATAATTAATCTGGTCTAACATCCTGTAAATATTTTAATAGATAAAATATTTTCGGCATTATCCTTTTTTAATTCCAACACACAGATTTTCAGATTTGCTCAATTTTGTCCCTAAAAACACACGATCTGTGTGATTTATTAGCAGACTGCAGCTGAAGTCTGCACGTCATTGTGAGTCTGGAGAAATCTTTTGTTTCAAGCTGAGATGTCTCTCTGTCAAGGACATCATGTAAGCTGCACTCTGTCTGCTCTGCTTTCGCGCCAGTAACTTCAAAAAGGCCTTAACCAAATCTTTGTTGCCTTTCATAGACTCTTTTTATAAACTGTTCGTTCTAACAATTACAACCTAAGTGAATACCAGAAACTTTACATTTTCCAATCAAATTAATTTATAAAGTATAAATTTGAAAGTTAATTTATTTCTAATTTTAGCTGGCTCCTCTTTGAGGTATGTTTATTTAAGGATCACAGTCTGTGAAACAGTGAGCAGTAGATAAGTGAGGAACTAGGAATTTACATGAGAAACAGGTTCCCAGCCTGGATTTAAACTCTTAACATTGTAATGGTGAACAGACTTACAGAATGAGATTAAGCCCCAATCTGCATTTAATGGAGCAGATCTGAAGCGGCCTCTACTTGAACTCTGAAATGTGAGAATGTCACACAGGGTAGCCTATTTGACATGTCACCCACTGGTGAGAACTCCGAGGCTTTGATTGAGTTTTATCAATTAGCTTTGTGAGGGAAAATACTGTGGCTGTCCTCATAGTGTGTGAGCCTCACGCCTGCCAGGCCGAGGAGCTGCCTGCTGCGGCGTTAAGAAACAAAAAGTTTGTCATGTGTCATCTGGAGAAAACTAATAATCAAACAGAGAATTAAATTACCTCCAAACTGCTGTCTATGTATTTATTCATTGTACTAAAAAAAGTTCTTATGCTCATCATCTACTAGGTGATCAATTTTCAAAAGTGCACTTAAGCAGAATTATGCACATTAAATCAAATTGTAAAATGCCACATTTTACAATGTGTGTATCTACCGTCACCAAAAATTTCATAAACAACGCCCAAACTAAATTTACTCACCTTTTTGGTCCGACATCAACCTCTCTAACATAAAGTTATAGTGCTCATCCGATTTTGTTGCATTAAGTGATGTAAGTATGACAACGACAAGGAAAATTGTACTTTTATGCTTTCCTGTAAGTATGAATCAATTATTCTTTATATTGATGGTTGTTTGTCTTGATATTTGTTGACTGGAGATCATAGTTTGCCCACCTTTTGATTTAACACTGCATCTCTGATTATTGCCAAAAATAAAAATCCATGTATTTACTATCTTTACTTGAATTCCCACAGTGGAGTTGAAGCAGTATGCAAATACGCCCAGGGTGAAAAATATTTTGACTAAGCTGGCTATATTAATAGATCTTTTAACAGACTAAGCATTTTGTTCTTGTGGTCCTAAATGTAGACATTGAAAGTTGCTGAAACACTAAATGTTAACACTTTGAAATCTTTCTTAAAGTTGTGTGGGTTTATTTAAAATGTAAAGAAGTGGAACATAACACAAGATGTCCAGAGGAATTCAAATTTATTGTAAAAAGTAGATATTACAAGAGACTTCTTATCATGCCTAAAATCTTTTTTTTTTTTTTTCAGAACAATTGGAGGAGGAGTCAGTTCTTGGGGTCAGCATTTGGTTGAAATTGAGTGAAATTATGAGTAGCCCACCCCTTCACCTAACAATCCCCCCTCCTTCTTCCCTCACATCTCCTCTCTATTGACTGGCTCTCCTGCATCATACTGGAGACCCCGTTGAGAGGATCTTTTCTCTCTATAAAGAGAAGATGCAGCTCAGGCGCCTTTGAGATGATCGCAAGGATTTACTGCGCGCCTCTCTGCCTCTAACTTCAGACGGGCATCCTTGGCTGCTTCAACACCAAATTATCTGGACTGCTAGCATACTAAAAGCATTCACCTAGTGGACTGAGGGACATTTGATTTGAATGACGCTGGATTTCCCAATCTCCTCTGCCAAAGTGTCTGAGTCATCCAAGACCCGAATGCGAGCATCTTTTCCCTCTGCGCTCCCAGCTGTAGTTTAGACTTCGTGCGTCGTCGCATCTCGGCGCAGTTTGTGTTGCAGGTGCGTGGAGAAGGAGCGCGAGGACAGATGGCTGCGCTGGCGATACAAAGGACTGACAACTTTTTGCACACCTTTTTACAGGTTTGTTGTATAATCATCCTTTTTGACGCAATGCACGCGTATTTATTACCTGCTTTTGGGGTGGTGAAAGTCACCACTCCGCAATTTGTGCGTAAAGAATGAATATGCGTCATGTGCTTGATGTGTATGAAAATAAGTAAACTTGTTAATAGTGGTAAAATATTTTACACAACGTTGCTATGACAGAAAAAGAGGAAAAAATATCAAGACAAAGGAAATTATAATAAGTTATAATTCATTTAAACTCTTTGGTTTATATATAGTGCCAATTTCTGACTGTTTTATGATAGTGTCATTTGAAGAAAATGTTTATTTAAATCAAGAAAGATTTAAAACTTTTAGTTGTCTTCAAAATGGGCTATGTTATCTGATGTGTGTTTGTGTATCACCACACAGGACCGGACGCCCAGCTCCTCTCCAGAAGGAGCGCCTAACGCCCTCTCCTTCCTGGCCACCACCTGTAGCCAGGCCTGGCAGGTGGGAGGCACTATGGGTTCAGAAGGCTCCCAGTTCCCCTACGAGGGCACCGTCAGCTCCACATCAGGAATGTTTCAGCTCTGGAGCAACGACATGGCGCCCAGCACAGCTCTCAGCACACACCAGATGACCTTCACAGTGCCCAAGGTGCAGTTCCCCGGACACATGCAGTCTGGCCTGGGTCACCACCATCATCACCCCCATCATCACCACCACCATGAGCTGCCTCTCACTCCTCCGGCTGAACCCCCGTCTTCCTACTCCTTCGAACTCTCCCCTGTCAAAGTGCTGTCCTCGCAGCCTCAGGCCAACGGCCCCTATTATCCTCAGCACAACAGTGTGGGACAAAACTTCCCCAGCTTCCTCCAGAACTCCTCAGCCAGGCATCACCTGCCTGGAGGCCATGTGGAGGAAGGGCAGCAATGGTGGAGCCTACCCCAAACCAACGCCACCCCTTCCAGCCATCCTTTCTCCCTAGGCAGACAGCTGGTTTTGGGCCACCAGCCCCAGATAGCTGCTCTTCTCCAGGGCACCTCCAAGGGCCTTCTGAGCTCCACACGCCGCTGCCGCCGCTGCAAATGCCCCAACTGCCAGGCGAATGGCGGGGGGTTAGAGTTCGGAAAGAAGAGACTGCACATCTGCCACATCCCGGAGTGTGGCAAAGTGTACAAGAAGACCTCTCACCTCAAGGCACATCTGCGCTGGCATGCCGGGGAGAGGCCCTTCATCTGCAACTGGCTCTTCTGCGGAAAAAGCTTCACCCGTTCAGACGAGCTACAGCGGCACCTCCGCACACACACCGGAGAGAAGCGCTTTGGGTGCCAGCAGTGTGGCAAGAGGTTCATGAGGAGTGACCACCTCTCCAAACATGTCAAGACCCACCAGACCAGGAAGACCCGGTCTGGGCAGCCTTCACAGAGCACGGACCCTCTGCTCACCAATATCAAGAGAGAGTAATCTCTGTGGTCCATCATTCAAAAATAATAATCAACAATGAACAGACTGTGTGACTTACACTTACTGCCATAGGTTTGCACTAGAGGGTAAGCATCAAGCCCCCCGAACATCTTCTGTTGTCAAAGCCCTACTTTCAACTTCAAGTAGTTCCATAAAAATATATTTAGAGACCATTTTAAATCAAAGTAATTGTGTGCTGTTTGAGGCAAGGCGCCTTTAAAGAACACTTGAAGCCTTTTTCAGTGATATTGTGAAGAGTTCTGCTGAATACTTTTCAAGATGCCACACAAACAGATTTCACCTGAAGCAAAACTGATTTCTTTAACAATTTAAGTTTTGTTTAAATTTCAACTGATGCGATCAATCAAACAATTTTCAGAGGTCATTTTGTAAATATTTTACCCATGTGAAGGACATTGCAGACATGATCAAAATCCTACAAGGTTTACCTTAATATGTTGCCCATGTTATCATGTTCAAAATAAATGTATGCCTTAGTACAGCTAAAGGTTGCTGTATAAAAATATAATTTATGCTCTGGAAAACAGGTTCAGAATGGAAAAATGCTTCTGTTGCTGTTGATAATTAGATTTTTATTCCAAAACACATCCTAATTTGTCTGCTTCAAGGTAGAGATCTTTTTTGAAATGTGAGTCTTTGATCTTCAGATTTATCTCATCTGCTCTTAAGCAGCAATGTGAAGCACCATTGCTCCAGATTAGCAAACATTTTCAATTTTTAAGTTCTTTGTAAATTATGTATAAATATCATGAACAACTTTATTGGGGTTATGGCCGCATGTAAATTTTAATAAACATCGTCCTTGCTGAATCAATTTCACTGTTTCTGATAATGTTATTTTCTTACGTCTTGACGACTGATTGTGAAGTAAATATCTGTGACTGACAGTAAGAGTCAATGGTTTTAACCTTCTTAGCTCATAAATGTGCGAATTTCGGATGCCCCGGAGCTCCTAAAGATCTAACATTTTATTTAAATGACAATCTGATTGCATTCAGAATACAAATGCTGCTCTTTGTGCTGTTGGTGTGAAGGAAGAAGCTCCTAAAGAGGACCTAACATGGTGGGCTGTTCAAAGATTTTCACACCTCAAAGTAAATACTCAATCCATTGATGGAGCTGTTTGTCTCGCCTGCTGCAATCAAGTTCACAGTCATGTGGCTTTTAATGAGTGTTTTCTTTCTCTCAATGGAGAAGATTGAGTCAACAGATGCAACAGAGGGCACTGGAGAGGAATTCCCTGTGAATGGGACCCCTGTTGTTGAGACCCCCTCAGTGGTGACAGGAACTCCTTTTGATTTTGCACCCTTGTGAAAGTTAATACCCCTTTCCCCCCCTCCGTCCCCAGCCTCCATATATCACAGCCGTGTTACGATCGGCCCTGCTTTACAGCCCAGAATGGGGCTTTATTCAGAAGCCAGCCAACCAGATGTCTGCTCATCCAGGGGTTTCTTCTCTTTGTTTTTAATCCTGTTTGAACTTTCTCCAAGGGGGATGCCAATGCAAGCAAAATGCTTTGCCTTTGTCTTTATCAGAGCCTCCCAAAAGTGAAGTCTGATGACCTCCAAGGGGTTTATAGCAAAAATAATACTTTAGTTGTACTATTAGTTAGATTAATAAGAAATGGGAACACTGTGAGAAAGCATAAGAATGACGGCATTATTCTTTGCAAGTGGTTACAAAGCACTTATTGTATAAAAAAATCCACAGGACAGAAGAGATAAGTATCTGTAGACATTAAAAGTACACAGAGTTATTTTAATAAAGCCGATCAAGAGAGATTATGTAGAGAAACACAAACACTGCACTCAGTTTCAAAAAGACACTTTTTTATTTGATATGATACAACAGTTTCTACTCAGTCAAACATGGCATTAATCAATCCTCTCTTGGTTTTTTTGTCCTTGCTCTTGGTTCTCTGTAGTGGTATTACTTTGTGTTAATGCCAAACCGCCTGATCAGTAATTCCCATGAAAACACGCCAGTTCACATTAACTGTAAACGGATTCTGTGAGATGGTTCCACTCGCCTAATTTCTCACTTTTCAGTTTACTTTGTGTAATTTGTGACTGTTTTTCGGACATATTATTGAGCAGCTTTAGCTTCACTGTGAGCACTGAAATATGAGGCCTATTGATCTTTGGTGCAGCTGTATGATCCAACTAAACTGGAAGTGAAAGCCTTGTGGGGACCTCTACTGGCCATAAAGAAGAACTGACCTGATATTGACAGGATAGGCCCCCTCATCTACTCCGCTCACCTCTTTTTGTCACTTAGCGTCACAATCCAGATAGTAACACAGATATCTATGATTGTTTAGTAAGAGTAGTGGCAAACTGAACTATGGTGTAAGAGCATGAAACGTTTTGGGTGGTGAGCTGCTGTTTTTGGCACTGTTGTCTGAGGAAGAGGGAGCATGCAGAGTCATCAGCATCGCTCTGTTTATCCAGCGACATATTATCCTTCATTTTAACCAACTGGAACGGTAACATTTCTTGGCATACCTGGGTCATTCTTCATCTTACAAGTGGAAATGTATGATTGCCTTTATGGTATGCACTGTACAGTATCTAGTCCATGAGGGCAAAAGCTAACAGAGATTATAGAAATGGTGCACAGCCTTGACATGACAACAGTGGACTAATAAAACAATTCATATTAGTTTAAACCAATGCACTTTTGAGGACATTTGTCCCCAAAACCACAAGCACCCCCCTTCGGCCTGGAAAGAAAGATCTGTGTAAAGAAGCATTGCGTCAGTCACCAAGGAGATGTTGCATGCAACACTTTGGGTCAGCACAGCAGTCCCTCTGAATGCACCTACTGTATCTAGCAACTCCTCTGGAGTTGCCCAAAGAGCAAAAAGTATTCTGAAGTGACGTCATACCCACAGAGAACCTCCAGGGGGCCCCATCACGCCTTTTTTGTCCAGATCAAACGAGGGCCAGTCAAACAGAATAAGAGAGCACACAGGAGCTCCCAACACTGTGGCAAGAAAGAAAGTTCTTCACTTTCAGTTGGAATTCGAGTGAGTAAAGTCCTTGTGGCGTGTTCACATCAAGTGTTCTGCCTTTCCCGTTCTTGTCGACACAAACAGCAAACTCAGTCGTCAGCAGGGGAATGACAGAATGTATTAATGTAGCTGTATTTGTCTTCAAAACGGGGCATCAGAAAAAAAATTACCAGAAAGTACAAGAGGAGCCACTGCCTCTCCTTGCACACTCTCATGCACCCAAACACATCCACACATCATTGCATAAACAGACATTCAGGCACACACATAACTCCAGTGACCGCCCCAATTAGGAATGGATATTTCTTCATCAAACAAACTCCCCTTGCCCTTTGAAAGAGAGAAGAGTATGGTATACAAACTCTCAAAAAGGTAAAAAGCAGAAATTGTCATAACACTGAGTGTCCATTGAGTGTTTTCACTCTGAGCCCAGTAACATCTGGATGCTGTTCATGTACACTCAAGGTGGCCAAGGCTAGCCACCTCCCATTGAATGGCTCTCTATAAACAGGAGCAAAGTCATGTTATAGTTGCAGCCCATAACTCCTGCATATGTTCCTTCAGGTTGCTTCATTATCCTCCAGATATCATGACTGAACCGGGAAAGGGTCCAGCCTGGCATAAACAGACAGTAGACAAGTCTTCTTGTCTCCACAGTTGTGGCGTTTGCTGCTGTCCTCCTGACCCAGGAGACAGATAGTGTCAGAGTTCATAGGTCATCCTCGGCTAGCTGAGCCAGGTTGCTGGGGCGTCGTCCAGCGGAGGGGCCCGAAAATGGAGCCTGGCTCCCAGCATCAGCAGCCTGACCCCTTCGGCAGCCCTCTCCTGCTCTCTGCTGGGGAGAGAGGGAACATTCATCACACAGCTATAGAGTACTTCTGTGTACTGCACTCAAATATCTACAAATAAAGCATTCACTTTTATATTTTATACTAATCAAGAACCGTAGAAATACCTGCCAAACATTTAATGGAATATGTGAAAAATTAAGTATACCAGCAATTTTTCATTTACAGTTTAAAAGTTCCATCTATTCATCCCAGCACACGTATGGGAAACGATTATCTGCCTCTGATAGGCATCTCTCTCTGACTTCCTCGTCTGGCTCAGCCTGCTTCCTGTTTGTTTTGTACCAAACTTATCCAGCCTGAGTAAACAGAGAGAGGGGTGGAGAACAACAACTGCTGGCCTGTCCACACCGTCCAGTGATGACAGAGGGAGACGTCACTAATGGTAATGTAAAGTCCAACAACAGGATGCTCCCATTGTTGATTGGCCAGATGGTTAAAACTTCAAAGTAAGGACAGACAGGCCTGACATTTTTTGAAAATGTTGTATTTTGTGGAAAACACTGAGATGCAGGAATTTCCCTTCTTTGTGTAACTGAAACAAGTGCAGCTAACACTGAGATCCATTTCCTTCAGATATATCCTGATTTTTATTGATTCCTTTTTCATCCAATAGGGGGAGAAATAACGCTTCTTATGACTCAACAAATCCCTTCACTGTATGTGTGTCTAAATAAATGGTTACCATTTACTAAAGTCTTTCATCTTTTAATTAACATTAATGAACACATTGGAATTATTGTTAGACATTGCCCATTATTTCCCCACTGGTTAGCTTCCTGTGGCTTGTTTTGTCATTAATTTTCCAAATGCTGGTGTTGAATAATGACTGCTAGACAACCCAGGAGCACAATGTTCAGCTATGTGCATGATAATTACATTTCTAACAGTAACTTTGAGACCCCCCCATATACACAGCCTTGTCTCTAAATGCATGCATATACACTACCTGTGCACTTTGTGTGGAGGGTGTGTACAGCCCATTTGACACAGCTTGACAGTTTGGCTGATCGGTGAAGCCCAGCTGGACATGTGATGGAGAAACAGTATGGGAGTCAGCAGGGCATGGCTGGACCACAGTGGGCTGCAGATGCAAACAACAGTTAGGTCACTCACTAACACTGCAGTGCATGCACACAGTACCATTTGCTGTTTTTATTATCCCATTTGTGCGACAGTCTGCTCCCGCAGCCAAAAAATCGTAAGAGATAAGCAGGGCTGGCAGTGTCTTAGGTGTCTCATAAATAGAAATACTGTGTTTGAGTGGACAGTTACTGCAGGACGGTGTCACTGTATGTACTGTAGGGCAGAGAAAGAGACAGCTAAAGAAACCTACGTCCCGCAGTGAGTATGTCTCGCTGGGTCCTTGGCCCTGGCCTTGGCTGGGCAGGTAGAGCGTGGGCAGGGAGGTGTTGTGAGAGTGAAGGGAGGGCAGCTTATGACGGTCAATAGAGGCGGAGGAGTGGGGCCGAAGGGCACTGGCAGCAGACAGAGGGGGCCTCATGCTGCGGCCCAGGCTATTAGACTTGCTCTCTCGCCGCTGGTACTCAATAGGCGACTGCAAGGCTGAAAGACACAGAGAAACAGGACAGTTCCTATGAAGCTCTGAAGCTCTGAATGTTTGTATCATGTGGATTCAGCATTTATTCTGTCAGTAATACTTTACTTTAACAGTCCCCTATTTAGCATTTATAAGCACTTTATAAAGATTTAATATATGGTTTATAATACACTACAATGTAGCTGTAAACAGATAAGGACATTAATGTACAGTATTTGTCAACAATTATAACTTCTCCTATGAAGACATATTTTATACTATTACAACTGTGTTATACTATATTGTCATTCATTATCTGTTTATACACCAGCCTCCATGGATACCCACAGGAGGAGTTGTAGTTAGATATCTGCTTACAACTACAGTATAGTGCTTTATAAACCTTTTATTAAAAGGTAAAGTGAAAGTAAAGTGTTACCATTTTGTCTGTGATGCACAAAGGATTCAATAAATTATACCTGCCAGAAAGTCTAATAAAATGTTGTGTAAGAGTTTGGAAGCCCATTTCCACCAGTAAAAAAAAGGTGAAAAATGAGGAATGATAAAACTACAGATGCAAAGTAAAATTATGAGATTATGAGATTGAAAATCAAAATTTTGACTTAATATTTTACTTACTATTTAATGATTTTGATGTCGTATATCATAATGTTGACATATCATGAATATTTTTTATTTTTGATGTCTAACAATTTNNAATGGGCTTCCTTAGGACAAGACTACACAGTCAAACAAAAAACGCATCTTGACTCACACTGATTCAGCTGCTTACAATGCATGTGAGCTGACAACAAAGTCAATAAATGGAAAATATGCCAAGCTGAAACATGATTTATGGATCGGGGGGGATGTGGCGTTGTCTTCAGAGCTCCGCTGGGACTTACCATTGAGGAAGTTGCGCTGGGATTCCAAGATCTGAACGACATCATTGACCCAGGCCCTGCAGATCTCAGGGGAGGAGGCCAGCAACTGGAAGCGCACTACACTCCCGTCGGGGTTGCGTGATGTCAGCACAAAGCGGGCATCATCGCCGTCCATGCTGGGCTCCACCCCCAGGCAGCTCACCTGGAACATATCACATCTGACTAGCATCTGTGAGGAGTCCACCCTGCTGAGTTGCTTGTTAAATAGTTCACTAACACATGCAAGCCTCTAAAAAGTCCCTGCCGTGGGATTATGTAACATGTGCTGATTTAGGCGAGAATTAGTGTGGATCTGTTGTGTAACTCATAACCTGGGAGTAAAATGTACTTTCTAATTTTTTGGTATTTTATTTTGCTAAAACGTCCTGTGTAACTGATCTGAGTTCATTAAGGCTCAGCGGGCGCCCACCTTGATGCTGTTCTTAAAGATGTATCCAGGGAGTGAGAAACCTTTCTTCCTGTCGATTGGCTCACTGAAGATGACCAGCTGCTCAAACAGGAAGACTCGTCTTTCCTTGGCTCGGGACAGGAAGCTACTCTCCTGCTCGGTAACAGTGAAGGTGTCTTGCTGGAGCAGTTTGCCCTGGGCCGTGATCTTCCCCTGGTACCACAGCGAAGATAAAGACAACAAACAGAGGAAGTGGTTACGGTGTGGTTTTCATGGGGCTGAATAGTTGGCATTAGAAATGTTTTGAAGACTGCGAAGGATGGTTTAAATTCCTGAGACGTACCTCGAAGCCTTGTAGTCTGCCCACATTCATCATGTCATTGCAACGTTTTGGCACAAAGCACATCACCTCTACTGCTTTCTGTTTAAAAGACAAAAGTGAGGTTGTTATCAAGAATACTGTTCAAAAGCATGACTTTGCACACACAAAAAAACACTTTAAACCTCATATTTATGCATCAGGACACCCACCTCCAACTCCTCTGTGTCCATGCCAGCTTTGGTGTAATACTTCAGGAAGTCCTGCTCAAATAAACACAGCATGGTCACCAGAGCATTCCAGGTTTACTGCTCAGAGTAAGGTGAGGACATCTGGAGGACTATTTATGGGTGTTGAACCCACCTTTCATTTGAATGCCAAAGGGCAAAGTTTTATATTTAGGCAAAGCTTTATACCAGGGATGTCATTTTATGATCATATTCAAAGACTTTTATGTATGATTGTTTAAATCCTATGGTAAGAATGGAGTCTCATCATGTAATATGCCTCTTCCTCTCTGGCTGGAAAGTAGCCCGAACAGACAATATGCCCGGTGTGTCATCAGTGTTTCTCCACAGAGGGGTGTATGTGTGTGTTTGTGTGCATGCTTGTATGTTTACAACCCCATGAATGGCCCTGCTGTGCGTGTCAGACAGCTGCACAGTGAACACCAGTATGTGTGTGTATGTGTGTTTGTGTGTGTGTGTGCGTATAGGTGTTGGTGTGTGATCAACAGCACAGCAGTGCCTTGCTTTTCACCTTGAGCAGCAGCTGGTACTTCATGATTCTCTGGACAGGTTTGATGAGCAGGTCGTTGAGCTGCAGCCTGTGGCCCAGCTGCTGCCGCAACTCCTGACAGCGGAGACGGACACAACAACACGACACCAGTCAACATGACAGCCACAGCACAAAACATGGCAGCTAATGGCCAATATAATCCCTCCAAGACAATATATCACAGGGATTATACTGTCTGTCTATTTGTCTTGTGTTTACTGTCAAGGGAAGGGAACTGATTATAATCTGAATAATAAATGGCAGCTGAAAAGACACCCACATGGCCATGTATAATATACAGTATCGGAGAAGTTAGACATACTAAATGGCTTATTAACTACAGGCCAAGTAGCAGATGACCAGAGTTTGTCCTGAATCAAGTCAGTTGACAGAAAAATGATCAAAAACAAACAATCATTTAAGTCATCTATTAAGTAAAAATCCCAAACATTTGGTACTCACCTCAAAGTACGTCTCAATATACTCTGAGACAATATGTTCCGACTTGGGCTTGTTCTGACAGTATACGACGTACATATGTAGACGCCTCTCCTGCATTTACAAGCCAAACAAACATCTCATCACAAGATCATTCAGTTGAGCATTGTTTAATACAAATTAGCCACAGAGTGAAAAAGACTTTAAGACTTTAACATGAGCCTCACTGTGAGAAAATGTGTCTTTAATTGCATTACAAAGAAATGAAAATGCCTCTGAAAGAGAGCACCAGCAATCAATGTGCAGTGTCTCTGGTTGCTTTTGGGAGCAGAGCAATAATGATTTGTCTCAGAGCGCTGGGCCTTTGAAGCTGACTCTGTCTGGTTAGCGCCTACTCTTCTGTGACTAATTGGCATGGGGGTGCAGATGTGGCGGTCCTGAGAGCCCTAATGGAGTTACATGTAGATGAGCGTTGGGTTATGTATAATTCACCCAGGTTATCCCCAGTGTAACCAGACCCTTTTAGAGCCTGCTGATATAAGACTGTACCTAGCAACAGGCTGCGTGGCTCTGTAACCTAGAGACCAGTGAGCTGCTCCACCTGAATATGGACATCATGTAACACTGCAGAAGACAGCTGCATGTGGAAGTGTGCTGTGCGTGGAGTGTATCTGTCCACCAGCATTCATATGTACCACCATATTTACATGTGTTTATATGCTGCATGTGTGTGAGTGAGCACACATGTTGCATATTGGTGACACAGCTCTTGTTAAAAGCGGATTTGAGCTTTCTGCTTTTCATTAAGGCCATGTTCCCAGTCTGCTTGTTTTCACAGTTTGACACCATGCTTAGATTTAGTTACAAGTTTCTTTATTCCCCCACAGGCCTTTTAAGTTGATTATCCAGTGGGCTGAGCCTTATTGAATTGTTTAAAGAGCTACAGACAGGGGGAGTGAATATAGCAAAAGAGAGACACAGACATTTAAGTTAATCATCTTCAGACAAGACGTAAAGCCAAGTTGGTCAAATTACCCATCGTGTCTGCCCAGTCTGCATGTGCCACCACTTAACCAATATACATAAATCTAATTTTGCTCCCTGTATAAGCCCTGTGACCCTTTACCGGCTCAGAATCAGGCTCAGGCTCTATTCTATTCTAAGAACAATATACTTAACAGTGAACCTTTCTTGCATGCATGCTTCATTCTTCAACCAAGATATGTAGGAAGAAGTAGGTCGTCGTTTTGGGTGGAAAAAAGCCTTCATATCAAAGAGCCTGAGATGAGGGTTTGTTATTCCTCCTCTTATTCTTGTTGTCTTTTCTGCCTGTTTTTTCCCCGGTGTTTCCTGACCAGTCCAGCCCAGACTGGAAATCGGCCAGTGTGTCGTTCGTGTGCATGTGAGTGTTTGCCCTGTGCACTGTTGTAAAAACACAGCCTGGACTGAGACGTATCAGTAACAGGGAAGTGGAAGGAGAGACGCTGGCAGTTGAGAGAGAAGGAGAGAGGTACGGTATAGGATAAACAGGAGCTCTGCATGTTTTCTTTGCTCTATTTACCCTCACGCCAAACAGCACAAGGAAGCAGACCCAGACACTGACATGTGTGTGTGTATATGTGTTTCTGTGTGTGTGTGTGTGTGTGTGTGTGTGTGCCTACACAGTAGTCATACTCACATGTTTAATGAAGAGCTGAGCCAGCCTCTCTGGCTCTGCCAAACACTTCTCCAGCTCTCCCAGGAAGTAGCTACAGAGAGAAAACACACACGCACACACAGACACACACACAAGCACAATCCCCAAAACGGAAGGTCAGATTTGTCTCCTGACCTATTGTTCCTTTGTCCTCCACTGAGCCACAAACACAATACTCTGCAAATCACTGTTTGTCTTTCGCTTTGAATGCAACAGGAGCAAACATACAATTTTCCACTAGCGGAAATCAAATGTATTTAAAAATCATGGACTTACTCTTTATGCCAGTCAAATATTTGGTGAATGTTCCCAAAGACAATCTTGTCTTTTCCCTTCATGTCCTCCGGTATACTTTTGGAGTTCATTGTGCCCATGTAGCCCTGCAAGGAAATGACAGAGCTGCTGACGCCTGTTCACACCTACGAAAACCCACACCTGACTCTGAATAACACCAGTAAATATAGCAAGGTTGTTATAACACATTGCAACAATCACACACCAGCTATTATTGAGCTTTTATGAACTTTCAGATGGCAAGAATTCTTCTCTGAACGAAAATATCTCCAGCTATTTAAGGCACCGGGAGATGGATCGCCGTGCAACATAATACTCTTCAAGCTAATAATTCACAAAATCTGCTTAAGTCTGGCGGGATGGAGGCAGACCAAAGTGTGGAGGAAAGTGGAGGAATTGTGATGATAAGGATTTAGAGCTCTCTTTGACAGACTGGGTGGATGACTAGGTTCCTTTTCTCTGTCAGTGCAGAGTTTGTGTTCTGGCAGACTGTGAGGTTTACCTCCACTATGAGCCCCAGGTCTGCCACATAGTGCTTCTCTGTCTCAATAAGCTCCTTCAGTACATACCTGCAAAGATACAAATGAGGGAGGATTAGGGTTAGAGTTATGCTACCAAATGTATTTTTGCACACTGCAAAAATCTTGGTAACACTTTATTTTACGGGTCCCAGTTTCCTAACAATTTTTCCAGAAAGGACATGATACACAAATTGTAAGTTTCCTGGAAAGGACCATGTGATTTGGTACTAGTTATGGGGAGAATGGAGACAGTGTTCAACTGGTACACTTTCGATTAAACAAACATTCAGAATTTGATTGTGAAAGTCTACACACACCCTGGAAATAATAGTTTCAAGAAATAATCTTAACTCAATGTCCACTGATTCCTTTTTCCAGGGCTTTCAACTGCATCTCACAGTCTTCATCAGGCAATGGATTTTGCCCCGTTGTCATGGACTTAGCTCAACTGTCATCACATGACCTGAGTATGGAACTTCGGTCACTTGATAACAGCTAATGAAGACTGTGAGACACGGTTGAAAGCTCCGGAGAGAGGTACAGTAGTAAGTGGACCTTGAGTTAAGATTATTTTGTTAGATGTAAAATTTGTCTTTCTGTGTGAGTGTAAAATACAGACAAGCATAAGATTAAAAAAATATGAAGAATGAGGATTCCAACAAATAAATTAACATTTTCTTGGGTTAAATGGGTCTCTTTCTTAAAAGAAACTCTTCAGATAATTTGATAATAATATTGATTTAGAATTTTTGATTTAAATAATCTTACTGAACTGGCTGGATTTTCTAAATTTGTTTTTAAGAAATATTTGTTTGTCTTTTGTTGCAACATTACCAGCATGGCTCCGGGAAGGGCAATGTCAGTCAGTCTAGACTGAAATATCTTGACACATATTAGATGCTTTGCTGGACTGACATTTGGTGCAGACACACATGGTTCCCAAATGATGTATCTTAATGACTTTGTGGATCTCCTGACTTTTCATCAAACGTCCCCGTGAGGTCAAAGTTTCAGTTTGTCCAATGTTTTGGTTTATGACCAACTGTCGTAAGTAGCCGTACTTTGTGTTTAGTGCTAATTACCAAATATTAGCATGCTAACATGCTAAACTGGGATGGTGAACATGGTTGACTTACCATCTAAACATCAGCATGTTAAAATGATCATTATGAACATGACAAGATGGAGATTTTTGCAGTGCACACATTTCTAGATGACAGCTATATTCGACAACACTCAAATGTAATGTGGTTTGTGTCATAACACATTTATTTACAGGACATGTGGCAGCATAGTGCTGCCATGAGTTTGGATCTTTACATTGGTAAAACACATACATGCTTTTCTCTAAGGCACTCCTCCTCTCCTCCTCAGTGTCAGCCGCAGCTGACCATTGGCTGGAGGTGTCTTCCATCAAGACCGAGTCGCTGTCATCTGGCAGAACACTGGTGGACTGAGTGTCCTGAGGGGCCCGAGACAGACAGACACACAGACAGACAGACAGACAGACAGACAGACAGAGAAACTGTTTATCAAAGGTCCAGTGCCAGTAATGTGGATCATGCCAGGAATAAAATAAGCAAGGGGAGATAAAGAGCAGGAGAGAGATGATAATGATGCAGGTTGCCAAGGTGACCAGAGAGAGCGGAGAGACACGGGGAACAGAGATTGAATGATAAGATCAGATTCAGATAGTCACCGTTAATGATCCGCGCTGTGCACATCAGCCACATATAGATGGAGAGAAAGAGCTTCAAAGATAAAGAGTTAGAGGGAGCAACAGGCTCCATAGCTGTAGGAGATGACAAATAAAGCTGTGAAGGTTCTTGATGGAGTTTTGGCTTCAGAGGAAGAGGAATACAATTACTGCATGCCCGCCGGCAATGGCATCACATTTCCGATTTATGTGTGAATTAATAAATGATATTTTCTTGTTTTGCCACCTGAGGATTCAAACCCTTGTGTACATACATCACACAGTATCGTATTGTTTATTTCTGCAGCACCACTACAGCAATAGAAATGCATGCAGGATAAACTCAAGGTTACTCTGAGCTAATCGATTGTGTTCATGTGTTATATACATGACCTCCTTTTCATGCTTTTTCCTGGAATTGATATCATTTCCTGTGGGGGTCCTGGTGCAAATATAGAGTCATTGTGCAAGCTGCAACAAAGCCTGCAAAGAATAAAATCATCACTAACTCAGTGGATACATGCTTCACATCTGCACACGACTCTCATGTTTGTGTAACCTATTTCTCTCTCACAATAAGCACACTTATCACCTTTGTATGGTCGTTAAAATGACTCACTACCATCTCTCTGCGCAATTGTATCTACTACAAAGTTCTTCCCTCTATTTTTAACCATCTTGTTCAGGCGTTTCTTTTAAGGCCATTCACTCTTTCCTGACTGTGTAAACTTATAGGGGCAGCCATCTGTCTTCACCTAAATCCCTGTCTTCCATTGTCCAAGTCAAGCAGAACCTCCCCACCTTAAACACATACACAAACCTGCACACACACCACAGACACATGCCTAATCCCCCAGACTCTCCTCGCAGGCGGCTGCCCGATGGAGAAATAAATAGATAGATTGGACAGATAGACATGTAAGCAAATGGAAAAAGGGACAGAACTTTCTCCTTTTCGCCTCTGGCCTAGTTCAACATGTTCACCTGCCGTCTCGATGATAAACTTGTTGGTGTCTACAAGCTGTGAGCTTTCAATCTTGTCACAGTGATGTGTGTGAGAGAAAAAGAATGAAAGAGACAAAGCAAAGCAGAGAGACAGGGGTGAAGGGAGAGACAGAGAGGCTCCATAAAGACCCTTGCTCCCCCATCTCGTCTTGCCCCGCTAGGAGTGCTCCAGCCTGGCTGACAGGTCTCCCTGGCTCCCTGATCACTTCCAGATGTGCTGTGGCAAAGCCTACAGGAAAAATTCCCCCTCATCTCCCTCTGTTGCAAGTTTTGTTTATCTACTCAGAAGCCCATGAAAAAAAACTGACAACAGTTTTAGTGAAGGCTAACGTCATGTTTTTGTGTAGGATCTTTAAAAGAATCTATTCGAACAGTTTCATCAATCAAGAACACACATCTTAAGTGTCAAGTTTAAGTAGTACAAATATTTTATTTTATAATTCTATGTCTATCTGCATCTGTATATATATATATTTTACATCTATTATTTTATATTTGTAATATTTGTATATATTTGTTGGCTCAAGTTTTGCATTGCTTCTTTGCGGACTAACAAACCATTTAAATGTGATGTTTTTTACACCAATTGTCAGGCATCATACTCAGGAATATTTGCTGATGCGTGAAACTGATGTGTTCCAGCGGTGGCATCAGCAATTTCTTATTTCCCAGTGGGATGGAACAGCCCATTCAAAGGGCCCATCAATCCTTAGATATGCGAACACAAATCAAAGGTGTGGTACTGTGCCAAGGAGGGACATGGTCTCAAGTGCTGAAACTGCAATTGTTGCTGTGGCTTTGAAGAGATCTCACAATAACTGCACCACTCGTTTCTTTTTACCATTTCCTGTCTGAGAAACTGAGGGGTTTTTTTGTTGTTTTTTTATCTGTGGGTCAAGATGACAGACTTTACAAACTGTTCCCTGGGAAAAGCAATTTAATAAATATTGTGATCTGTAGTTCTGGCTTCCCTTTTGACACCACATCTTGTTTAACTGCTGATACACAATCACAAGAACCTTCCATTGACCAAGAAACAATAAACATTTAATTAAAAACTATGTTCTGCTGTGATTGTGAGATTAGAGACAACGGTGAGAAGAAAAGGGGGAAAACAACAATGCACATTACACTGGACATGTGGCCTACGAAGGTGGGGCAGAGAGACAGAAACCACAGCTCGGAGATGACTGACCTACATAATTTAATCTCTTTACTTCTACCTCTCTCCCTCTCGCTATCTCTCTTTCTCTCACACCAAAGACTGGCAGTAAAAACACCAAAGCACTGACCTCATCCCTCTGATGTAATCGTATTAATGGCTTTTGATGTGTTGTTGAGACTGAAATTAGGATTTAAGTGCTCTGGTGTCGATTCACCAACAAGAGACACTCCACAATGCTCAAATGCTTGGATATCATTATTGTTTTACTGTATATTGATAGGGCTCAGGCACTGCTGATTCACTGCATTATTACTGCTGCTCAAGCGAATCCCAGTTTCTGCCAAGCTTCCATCTCACAGCAAAAAGGGACCCTCTGAACACCTGACTTGAGATGTTCCTTTGCCACGAGCAACTGACTCCAAGTGTTTGATGGAGAAATGAAAGCGCATGTGTGCACACAGCGTTCTTTGTCACTGCACAGAAGTGGAGTCATCTTTCATCACATCTGCCATTTCACACTATTTCCTATTTATCTCAAGGCACGTCCTTTTGTAACATGTTGAATGCGAGTCATGCATCACACAGGGGCGCCGTCAAACTCTGCCCTCTGGCTCTCTGGTGCATCGATCTGCTCAGAGAGAGCCTTGTATTCATTTAGACTCCCTTACGTGTGTGTGCATGTGTGCACTCCGTGTAGTTATTGAAGGGGTCTGTATATCTTTGCATCCGCGGTCGTGTGTGTGTATGTGTGATTGCAGAAAGCAGCGCTCCTGTGTGCATCTGTGTGTTTATTTTGCTTGATAGTCGAGCTCCGCCAGCAGCAAGTGGAGTTAGTCATTTCCAGATCTGGCTGGAGGGCCATGGAGACAAACAGTACTGATGTCACCTCCCCGCCAGGCTGGGCCCCTACTGAGAATATTACCGCCGTTCCTCTCAGAGATTGTCTACAGTAAACTGTCCACTAAAATGAACAATAAGTGGATTTACTCCTCATAGCAAATTACTGATTCACACTCAATAGGGTACAGTCAAGTTTTCTGGCGTCCTGTCAAAAATTACTACTTATATTTACGCCTTGATGTTATTTCTATGTGACAAAAGTAATGTGTGGTGACAGATACAACAGGTCAGATGTGTTTTACGGTATATCACGCAGACACACCTGGGTGTTTGGCAGTGACGTGCAGCCAATCAGCGAGTCGGTTATGTAGCTGGGGGACTGTAGTGTAGCCGGTGACAGGTCCTCAGGGCTTGCCAGGCCATCTTTCCACTCCTGGAACACACACACACAGAGACACACGTCCAGATTGTCAGAATCACACAATATAAACATGATGCAAAATGTCTGTAGCATGCTCATGCACTCGGGCGCACAGAGACGTGCACAGATGCACCACAGCGAAAGAGAGCACATGAATCACAGAACATGGCGGCGTGAGTTCCTGCGGGCTGAGCCAGCAGTGTTGCTGTTATATAACAGCATCGTCACCTGCCATGATACTTAGTCCTCCGTGGATCAACTCTACATCAAACCTGCGCCTCCACGCTTGTAATCTTGAGCCAGTGTAAACAAGCCACGGTCAGGATGTTGGCTTTGGTTTGTATTTAGATAAGACTGAAGCTTTGCATGTTTACTTCTAAACCAGTTCATAAGACGGCCTTGTGATAAGACGATGTGGGAATAATTCCAGTTGATGAGTTTACTTATGAGGTGGCTCATCTGTGCATCAAGTGCAAAGTCAGCATGCAAAGCCTTGTTTGATTAGTTCATGTGACTGAGAAAAATTATTCATTACAACTTTTTACTTATCACCTTATCAGCTCTGGTAGAATGTAACTAACTACATTTACTCAAGTAGGCTACTGTACTTATGTACAATTTTGAAGTACTTTACTTGGTTATTTCCATTTTCTGCTACTTTATACTTCTACTCCACTACAGCCAACATTGCACTTTTTACTCCACTACATTTATTTGATAACTTTAGTTAGTGGTTACTTTGCAGATTCAGATTATTAATACAAAATATAAATCAACTAATAAATTATGATGTATTATTATGGATTAAGATACCCAG